>CM067364.1:79417699-79450068 GCA_034401795.1 Chaetoderma sp. LZ-2023a
GTAATAGGAGTTGTTTGTCGGTGAGCTCCGCTTAGGGATCTTGTACCCCGTTATTTTCGGCTTAAGGAGACCGTTGAAAGCCACTGGTAGTTTCCAACTCACAGTCTTTTTCTTACTCACCTTCTGAGTGGTGTAGAAGTCGAATTTATCGCAGACCCTGGGTTTTATTAATGGTTGCCCGGGGTCCACGATCCTTACACCCTCAATCAGGCGCGGGTTTGCCATGAGTTTGGTGATTCTGTCTCTATTTAAACCGTGTCGCTCTAGGTGGCCCCGCACATATTCGGTCCGTTTTAGAGGGACCAGGCACCAGTCGCATGTCCAGGCCGGTAGTTCAGTGTGTGCGGTGATGTTATGCCGTTTTAGGCTACTCCTGTGAGCAAAGGTGCTGGCACATTTGGTGCACTGGAAGCGAGACATGTTGTTTGTAAGACTAATATCGTGGAGTGATGAAGGTTGGATCTGGTGGGTAATGACTACGTTGATGACGTCAGTTTTGTTGACGTCATATGACGACCCGCGTGACGTCATAGGGAAGTTTGGTTTAGAAATCAACTGGCTGGAGGGATGGGCCAGGGGGTCACCCTGTATAGAGAAGGGTGATAACAACGTACTGGGTCTGTTTGCTTATGGTGTGCATGTCGGCCCAGGGAAGGCGGTGACCCCTACCCTGCTTGGTTGATGCCTGTCGGCTCCATTGTGTGGAGCTGGTGGATCCAGTGGCATTCCTTCTGTCTTCTCCATTTGGTGGATACTTCATCTCCGGGGTCCGAAGAAAGGACCTGGATTATTCTGAACTGCATGTTAATTCTAGAATGCCTGGGTCTGTTGAAATGCCTTGAGACTGGAGTGTCGTACCTCTCGTGTTTGTAGAGGTTGGTGACCGAGCGAAGGTGCTCCTGGATGCGGATTTTAAAAGTGCGTAGCGTCTCTCCTACATACTGTTTTTTACAGACTGAACATGTCAGCAGGTAGACTATGTTTCTTGTCTGGCAGTTGCCGATGATTTTGGACCTGTAGGAGAGTCCTGTATGAGAACTAGAGAAGAATCTATTCTTCTGCATTGTGTTGCAGATGTTGCAATTTTTTGTGGTGCAATTTGCGAATGGGTTTCGATGGGGTAGAGTTCTGTCCCCAGCCGGTAGCTTAGCTCTGACTATTGTGTCCTTTATGGTTTTATTTCTTCTAAAACCGAACAGCGGCGGTTCGGGGAAGGCCAATCTGCATCTGTGGCTTGCTTCCAGGATGGGCCAGTATTTCTTGATGGCAGATTTAAGAAAAATGCCTGTGCGGTTGAAGTCACAAACGAAGACTGGTTTGGATGGGAAGGTGTTCTTTGATTTTCTGGGTGGATGCAGGAGGTCGTTCCTGTTCTGTGTGCGGGCTCTGTGTCTAGCTTTGTCTAGAATAGCGCGCGGGTATCCTCTGTTTTCGAAGTAGCCTAAGAGGGCTAGGCTATTTGTGTCGAAATCCTCCGATTTCGTGCAGATTCTCCTGACTCTTAAGAACTGTCCGTATGGGGACGAGTCTTTGCAGATGGATGGGTGATCTGATTCGTAGTGGAGATATCCGTGTGAATCTGCTAAAACTAGTTCTAGAATGCAATAACTTCGAGTTCGACGGCGAACACTACCTACAAGTAGGTGGGACCGCCATGGGCAGCAAAGCAGCATGCTCCTTCGCCTGCATCTTCATGGCCGACCTAGAAACGAAACTCCTAGCAGGAGCCCCTTTTCAACCTTCACTTTATATCAGATATATAGACGACATATTCATGGTTTGGGAACATGGCGAAGAAGCTCTACACTCCTTCGTCACGCATATGAACTCGTCCCACCATAGTATCAAATTTACTATGGAATCGTCACGGGAACGAGTCTCCTTCCTGGACACCATGGCCATCAACACTGACGGCCAACCTATAACTTTCGATCTGTATACTAAACCGACAGACACACACGGATATCTCCACTACGAATCAGATCACCCATCCATCTGCAAAGACTCGTCCCCATACGGACAGTTCTTAAGAGTCAGGAGAATCTGCACGAAATCGGAGGATTTCGACACAAATAGCCTAGCCCTCTTAGGCTACTTCGAAAACAGAGGATACCCGCGCGCTATTCTAGACAAAGCTAGACACAGAGCCCGCACACAGAACAGGAACGACCTCCTGCACCCACCCAGAAAATCAAAGAACACCTTCCCATCCAAACCAGTCTTCGTTTGTGACTTCAACCGCACAGGCATTTTTCTTAAATCTGCCATCAAGAAATACTGGCCCATCCTGGAAGCAAGCCACAGATGCAGATTGGCCTTCCCCGAACCGCCGCTGTTCGGTTTTAGAAGAAATAAAACCATAAAGGACACAATAGTCAGAGCTAAGCTACCGGCTGGGGACAGAACTCTACCCCATAGAAACCCATTCGCAAATTGCACCACAAAAAATTGCAACATCTGCAACACAATGCAGAAGAATAGATTCTTCTCTAGTTCTCATACAGGACTCTCCTACAGGTCCAAAATCATCGGCAACTGCCAGACAAGAAACATAGTCTACCTGCTGACATGTTCAGTCTGTAAAAAACAGTATGTAGGAGAGACGCTACGCACTTTTAAAATCCGCATCCAGGAGCACCTTCGCTCGGTCACCAACCTCTACAAACACGAGAGGTACGACACTCCAGTCTCAAGGCATTTCAACAGACCCAGGCATTCTAGAATTAACATGCAGTTCAGAATAATCCAGGTCCTTTCTTCGGACCCCGGAGATGAAGTATCCACCAAATGGAGAAGACAGAAGGAATGCCACTGGATCCACCAGCTCCACACAATGGAGCCGACAGGCATCAACCAAGCAGGGTAGGGGTCACCGCCTTCCCTGGGCCGACATGCACACCATAAGCAAACAGACCCAGTACGTTGTTATCACCCTTCCCATAATATGGAAACAGCACTTGAGTTAAGAATTACAATGCAAGACATAAGAGTTTCAGCCTTTACCGTATCTGATCTGTGGTGTCAAAGTGTGAATTCAGAATCGCATCCAAAAGGCTACAATCTGGTGTGGTTGTAGAGAGACATCAGAATCCACGGTCTTATACCATCGAAAGTACCAGCGCTAAGATAAGACGAAATCAGAGACATATTGCTCCTTCTCAGACTCCCATAACAACCCATCAGTGGTAGGGAGATCGCATACTATGGTCTTGTGCTGCTCATAATTATAATGGTGGAATAAGCTAGAGTAAGAAACACCTTCCTCCAGGTCTATGCATACCTAGATACCATGTACAGCTGTTACAGGGAAGTCTTTGGCACATGATTTGCCTTCCTGGTCAGGTCGTAGAACTGTTTGGTAAGCTCTCGTGCAAGGACTGTATTTCTAGCCCGGCTCACCTCCTGGTAGACCGATATACGTGTCCAGAGACATAGATTGCCTTTGTAGATGTCAAGGCCCACCATTCCCTTCCTCTATCAGAGCCACTAAGGGAGTGGTCTAGTGATAGTAATAGCTGATAGTTAATGGCAGTTTCGATCTCACCATTTATTGATTGGTTGAAGGCCCACTTGGCGTCGGAATGATCAATATTGTCTGTCGAGGCGTGCTTCCTCTCTGGCTGCCACCTAATCATGGGCTGGTGTTTATTAAGCAACTACACCACTTATTCATGTGGAAGAGCAGACCTTGTACACCCCTCAGTATTTGCCTGGATGGTCTGCCACCCGAGTAGCTACATCCTTGGCTCACAACCTAGCAGTCACTAGCTGACTAAGTTCGGTATGCTGCTTTCATTTCGTGTGGGAGTTCTCCGAATCATCCCTGGAAACGTCATCTGTTATACTCGGGAATCGCTTCTGAAACTCTTTGGCACAGGTCTGTCCAATCATCTCTAAGGATGAATTGCTTGCCTATCACACGCAAATGTGCTACTGCAACCATGATTATGCCTTAAACCAAGGTTTTATTTTATAGTCTTAAGCCTCAGCTGGTCTGTGCTTTGAAATATTCTCTCTAAATGGGAGGGTTGTACCTGCTGAGCTGCACCATCACTAGATTGACAATTCTATAGTCTGCCTGGCAACCAGCTCCACATCCTTTCCTCTGAAGCTGACTCATATGTATCGCACAGAACTCACTAAAACCTACCTCACATAAGCCGTTTGCATGTATCGTGTTATGAACATGGTTAGCTCAAACAACCTGGAACACTTATATCAACATACAGAAATTGTTTACCATCTATCACTTCAGTGGCTTGTCTCTAAATTGGTCACCATCAAGTGGAGGAGCACAGGTTAGAACTGGTGTCAGGACAACAGATGCCAGCCTGAAGGTGGGGTCTGCCGCCATCATGTCCTGTCAGTCTCATAGAGAGGCCAGGTGTAGCCCTCTGGTTCCCGCTGTGCCAATGATGTACATCGTTGTTTATGATGATGATGCAATACAAAACCACATGTTATAGGTGGGAGACTGGTGCGAACAGGAACAGATAGGTAGTATACGCTGTCCCACCATGCCCCAGATAGGTGTACTTTTTCTAATTCCGGACCTACTACTATGTTCAGTATTTTGAAACTAAATTGACTGGGAGTTGTTGCTGTTGCGAAGTTTTATGCTTGTATACATAAAAGTCTTGAAACTACAACCAGAACAAGAATCCTCAATGATGTTACGTAAAGCATGAAAAAATCTACCGCTAACCTAATTTTAAGACACATACTTCATGCATGGCATACATTTAACCATTAAGAGGTGGATGGTTAATTTTCCATCAAACCCTTTTGAGAGGTCAAGAAAAATTTGCAGGTCAAGAAATCCCTGCAAAAAAGTTGATAAACATGAGTAATCAATCGGAAACGTAATTTACATAATTGGGTCCACATGACTCTGACATTTGACTTAATAGCACTTTGGACATAAATCACAAACTACAGGTGAAAATCAGTGAACAAATGTTATCACCAGGAAAGGCAATATCCTTACCTGGGTCACCATAACAATGATCTTTGAACCACAAAATCAATATGAATCCTTAAGCCTCCAATGTCAATGAACAAGTAAAGATTGGTGAAATACTTAAAGATTTGTGACGGTCTGTCACTTAGAAACTGATCTAACGTGAGGTAATGGATGGTCCTAGGCGCCTAGTAATAACATATCAAAAAAGGGCCGCAAATGGCGCATAATACCCTGCCATGATGACAAACCAATGAATGAGAGCTATCAGAAAATATTTATTTCTTCCTCCGAGCAAGACCAGTCATCCTATGAAGTGTTAAAGCGATCCTTTAAATGGGCAAGGAGTTATCGTCCGGAAACCAATTTTCAAAATGCCTGCTGGTGACTGGCGGCGATATTGGATTTCGGATTACAGTAAATTTCGATAAGTTTCTCAACCAGACGTAGTCCAACCACCCTATGAAATGCTCCGATAAATGGTAACTGAGTTATCCTAAGGAAACCAATTTTCAAGATGGCTGGTGGTGGCTAGCGGCCATATTGAATTTTGGATCATTGCCAAGTTCATTAGGTTTCATCTCCAGACCTAGTCCAACCACACTTTGAAGTTTTGAAGCGATCCGATAAACGGTAATGGGAGTTATCATCTGGAAACCAATTTTCAAGATGGCCACCAGTGGCTGATGTCCATCTTGGATTTTGGATCATTGTCAATTTTCATAGGTTTCTTCCGCAGAGCTAGTCCAACCATGCTACGAAGTTTCAAAGCGATCCAATAAACGGTAACAGAGTTATCATCTGGAAACCAATTTTCAAGATGGCCAACGGTTGCAGGAGGCTATCTTGGAATATGGATCATTGTCGATTTTGATAGGTTTCTTCTCCAGACCTAGTCCAACCACTCTATGAAGTTTCAAAGCGATCCAATAAATGGTAACAGAGTTATCATCTGGAAACCAATTTTCAAGATGGCCTCCGGTGGCTCGTGGCCATCTTGGATTTTGAATGATTGTCAATTTTGATAGGTTCTTCCGCAGTGCTAGTCCAACCATGCTATGACGTTTCAAAGCGATCCGATAAACGGTAACAGAGTTATCACCTGAAAACCAATTTTCAAGATGGTGGCGATCTTGGATTTTGGATCATTGTCAGTTTTGATAGGTTTCTTCCGCAAAACTAGTCCAACCATGCTATGAAGTTTCAAAGCGATCCAATAAACGGTAACAGAGTTATCATCTGGAAACCAATTTTCAAGATGGCCACTGGTTGCAGGCGGCTATCTTGGAATATGGATCATTGTCGATTTTGATAGGTTTCTTCTCCAGACCTAGTCCAACCACTCTATGAAGTTTCAAAGCGATCCAATAAATGGTAACAGAGTTATCATCTGGAAACCAATTTTCAAGATGGCCACCGGTGGCTCGTGGCCAACTTGGATTTTGGATCATTGTCAATTTTGATAGGTTCTTCCGCAGTGCTAGTCCAACCATGCTATGAAGTTTCAAAGCGATCGGATAAACGGTAACAGAGTTATCACCTGAAAACCAATTTTCAAGATGGCGGCTATCTTGGAATACGGATCATTGTCGATTTTGATAGGTTTCTTCTCCAGACCTAGTCCAACCACTCTATGAAGTTTCAAAGCGATCCAATAAATGGTAACAGAGTTATCATCTGGAAACTAATTTTCAAGATGGCCACCGGTGGCTCGTGGCCAACTTGGATTTTGGATCATTGTCAATTTTGATAGGTTCTTCCGCAGTGCTAGTCCAACCATGCTATGACGTTTCAAAGCGATCCGATAAACGGTAACAGAGTTATCACCTGAAAACAAATTTTCAAGATGGTGGCGATCTTGGATTTTGGATCATTGTCAATTTTGATAGGTTTCTTCTCCAGACCTAGTCCAACCACTCTATGAAGTTTCAAAGCGATCCGATAAACGGTAACAGAGTTATAATCTGGAAACCAATTTTCAAGATGGCCACCGGTGGATGGTGGCCATCTTGGATTTTGAATCATTGTAAATTTTGATAGGTTTCTTCCTCAGGCCCAGTCCAACCATGCTATGAAGTTTCAAAGCGATCCGACAAACGGTTAAGGAGATATCATCCGGAAACTAATTTTCAAGATGGCCGCTGGTGACCATCTTGGATTTCTGATTATTGTCAATTTCGATAGGTTCCTTCCCCAGACCTAGTCCAACCACCCTATGAAGTTGCAACGTGATCCGATAAATAGTAACGGAGTTATCATCTGGAAACCAATTTTCACGATGGCCGCCAATGGTTAGTGGCCATCTTTGATTTTACATCATCGTCGATTTTGATAGGTTTCTTCCCCAGACCTAGTCCAACCACCCTATAAAGTTTCAAAGCGATCCGATAAACAGTAAGGGTGTTATCATCCGGAAACCAATTTTCAAGATGGCGGCCAATAGCTGGCGGCCATCTTGGAGTTCGGATCATCATCGATTTCAATAGGTTTCTTCCCCATACCTACTCCAACCACCCTCTAATGTTTCAGTGATCTGATAAACAGCAACAGAGTCATCATCCGGAAACCAATTTTCAAAATGGCTGGCGGCCATCTTGGAATTAGGATCATTGTCGATTTCAAAGTTTCTTCCCCAGATCTAGCCCAACTACCCTATAAATGTTCAAAGCGATCCTATAAACGGTAACAGAGTTATCATTCGGAAACCACTCTGCCGTCCACCCGTCTGGACCACGCCATCACAAAATACCGCGCCAGATTTTTTGGTGGGGTATAAAAAGTTGCATTACCTAAGTCTAGCTTTTTTATTGATTTCTGTGTACCACCTTTTGAGGCCTGTTCCCATGGATAACAGAGCATGTCAAGGGAAATCATACAGTTATATACGGTTGTTGTATGTGATAAAATCATGATCTGTCACATGGTTACAGACCAGTTAGCCAGTGGGTCACAAAACAGGGCGCATAACTGGTCAGCTACCAGGTCATCCAGCAGGGCTACTGATGAGCCAGACACAGGGTCACTGACCAGTCAGATACACAGTCACTCAACAGGGCTAACTAGTGTCACTCAAGAGAGCTACTGACCAGTCAGGCATGAGTAACTCAACAGGGCAACTGACCAATTAGCCACAGGATCACAGACCAATCAACTACAGGGTCACAGACCTTTCATGGAAAAGAAACAACAAATTAGGAAGTTTATATTGGAAAAATAATAATAATTCATTTATTATTATCATCCATCACTTATGCTTCTCTATCTTGCTCATGGAATGAGAGCACGTGAATACATCAGTACAACACATGAAATATTAGATACATCTGTGAACCCCTTCAACCCTCACAGACCGGCAACAACAAATTCTTTATGATGGACAGAAAATATTCTGTTCAATATTTTGAAACTAATTTGACTGGGACCTGTTGCTGCCTATGGCAGCAACAGGTTCCAGTAAATTAGTTTCAAAATATTTAACAATATTCTTGTATGGCCCTCTTGAAACAGATATTGGAAGTTGAAGGGTTAAAGTGTTAGCCAGGTACTGTATGAGGCGTCAAGAGGTGGCCACTACAGACAGATGTTAACCCTTTAATGGTCAAGAAAATTTAATTCTTTCCTACGTGTACCGGTATGTCTATTTGCAGACCAAAAGACGACTATTTTTGGAAATTTACCACTGAAATGACTGGCTTGGTTATCAAGTGGTAAAATTTAAAAAAACAGTCTTCTCTTTCCCTGCAAATGGGCATTTCTTAAGACCACTACAAATGCCAGTTTTGACAGGCTTGACCATTAAAAGGTTAATAGACCTCCATTGCTATGGTAAATAATTTATGCAGGTGGTTTTATGACCATCAATCTTGGGTGAGTTTTTGCGACTGACAGTGCCAATGGTTCACTTGACTTGGTTCTTGGTTCCTGCATTTTGGCATTAAGGAAGTCAATAATTTCTGATGGGGTTCATCAAATCAGGAACTGAGTTTTGTTCTCGATTCATGGTTACCAACGGTTACTGGTTCGTAAATTTCAAGATGGCAGCTCTGAGTCAGCTAAATTTTACAACTTATTTGAATGACGAAATCTTCTAGTGGAATTGACGCTATTCAGTGGATGCAGTTGTACATGATTTACTTATAGTAAATTTAAAGTATAAATCGAAATGCGATCAAATTAATTGCTGAAGGTAACACAATTTAGAATGGTTGTGAGTTCCGAACATTGCCACAAAATTACAATCATCAGACGTTGCAAATTCGCATAAAATTTTGGCATTTCTTGTTCGTGGTTAGTGGTTCACAGCAAGTAATTAAATTCACGGACCCGCTCAGTCGCGAAAACCAAACCATTAATGAACCATCATCCTTTGTCGCAAAAACAAATGTCTATGACTGCAACGTGTTCCACCAAATTAGTGGAAAAATGAATATCAATTCATCTTTTTATTTAATTTAAAAATTTTAAATTTTGATATCAGAGTGATAAGAGTTAACAGAAATATCATGGTTCAAGAGGTCAAACCTTCCATGACTTACCGGAAAACATAGAATGACATTTCCGGTTTTGATCCTCCATTCTCTGAGTTCCTAAGACAAGCACAGACCATGATTATATTGCACTGCATTTATGGAGGGATGAGGGTGAAAGAACTCAAAGAAGCAGGAAATGGACCCTTCCATTTTTAGCCATGCCCCACCCATCTCTAGCTAAGCTCCGACCATACCTCGCTCGTGTTGGGATCGATCGATCTCTGAACTCCCTGACTGTCAATTTCCAGAAAACTATATAGTTAAGCTATTTAATATTTTGGAACTAATTTGACTGGGCGCTGTTGCTGCCTATGGCCGCAACAGCGTCCAGTCAAATTAGTTTCAAAATATTCAACAGCATGTTTATTAAATAGTAGACATACAATTCGTACAACGTGTCGGACTATTAAGAGTTAAAGATGAGCCATATAGAATCATTTATGACATAATGATTATGATGTCATCCTACACACCGCTTAGCTGATTATGACATCAGATTGATAGATGGATACTCTGGAGAGGTGAATTAGCTAGCACTTTTCACAAATGACACACCTGATACAACCACATCAATAAAATTTAGCAAATATTATGTCGACAATTTTGAGCAGCAAGTAATCTTTAAATATCCAACAACTCTCTCGATGTATTGCAATTTCATAGATTAACGAGTTGGGTAAACATTTAGAAAAGTACTTTTCATATTTTATTTTATTTTGCTAATCAAGCACAAAGATGGCTAATCATTGGTGTGGTAACTGTTCTTGTGCTAAAACTTGAGTAAAACGGGATCAATAATTTATGATAAACAGCGGGAGACGCGTGCACACACACATGCTCGCACGCACACACGCATGCACGCACGCACACACACACACACACAGTACAAAGGCCATACCTTCTTTTCCTATAGATACTGGTACTGACCATATGGCCACCCTATAGTAACATGTTAAATATTTCTTATTCACTTATGATAGCTATAGCTATACATCAATGTAGCGGTCGAAATAAGACATTTATACATACACAATGAAGTTATAACAAGAGCTCCGCAAACGGCGCATAATACCCCGCCATGATGACAAACTAATAAATGACAGCTATCAGAAATATTTATTTCTTCCTCGGACCAGTAATCCTTATTAAGTGTCAAAGCGATCCGCTAAACGGTCAAGGAGGTATCGTCTGGAAACCAATTTTCAAGATGGCTTCCGCTGACTTGTGGCCATACTGGATTTTGAACTATCGTAAATTTTGATAGGTTTCTTCACCAGACATATTCCAATGACCTTAGGAAGTGATCCGATAAATGGTAACGGAGATATCATCCAGAAACCAACTTTCAAGATGGCAGCCGATGGCTGGTGGCCATCTTGGAGTTTGACGATATAAAAATGGCTGGTACAAGTGAATTTGTGATTCTGGGTGCAAAGAGTGCATAATGCATTTCAGTCTTATACACTACTATAATTATGTCCAGCTATGTGCGTGTAGAGTTGTTACTGTGCGGATAAAATCCCGACGCTACTTGCACCAAGTATGTGTAGAACAAATATCTTATTTCTACCCCAGCATTGACGTGAATATTTCACATGATAGCTTTATAGATATATTGATGCAGATATTAAAGGCATTATTCAAATAAATATACAAATGAAATAAATATATATAATCTTCTATTCAATAGAAATTTAATATAGATTCTTAATAAATTCTATCCACAATTAATTAAAGTTAGTCATTCCAGTGGTAAATAATCTATGACATTCCTCTCTTAGCCTAGAAATGGGCCTTGTGATGAATCATTTCTAGACAAGCCCTGCCCAGTTTCTACATGCGATGGAATCGATTTGAAACTTTGATACCTAATTCCCAGAATCCAACATTCAAGGTAACTATACAGATAAGTTTGAACATTTTGAAACTAATTTGACTTCGTATTGTTGCTACCCATGGCAGCCACAGATCCCAATCAAATTTGTTTCCAAATATTCAACAGGTTTATTAAATTGTAAATTCATCAAAGATATTCAGTCTCCAGCCAACAGTTTAACGTTAACCGGAACACTGTACCTGGTACGGGTTATGGTTAATGTTCAACAGTAGCAAAGGCAATGCATTGTGGGAAGCTGGCTGAAGAAAGAATACAATTCGTACACGAGAAACGGAGCTATAACCCATTATAATTGTGACGTCAGCTAAAGAGTGATGTAATTAGTTACGACATCAGATAGTTGAGTGACAGAGCAGAGCGCTCCATTCTGAGCATAAAAGAAACAATAACTATATTCTATGTTATTTCATGATTGCATTTTGTCGCGATGAATGCTAAGTTTACAATGAGCTCACTAAACCTCTCTATAATGGACACCTTTGTTTGGGGCCAAGAGATGGCAGTCCATTAAGATGGGAGATCCAAAGAGCGAGCATTATTGAGCCACAAAGGTGATTTGCCACAGTGCATGAGATGTATTAACACTATTTGACACTCTTTGCCAAAATGTCTTCTGCAATGGTCTTGAGAAATGCTCATTTGCAGACCAAGAGAATATTTTTGAAAATTTACTACTGGAATGACTGGCTTGATAACCGAGCCAGTCATTCCAGTTGTAAATTTTCAAAATTCAAGGGTTAAAGGGTTAAGCAAACCTATGTTTATGGCAGCAATGGTTTCCAGTCAAATTAGTTTCAAAATATTCAACATACAGGTATGGAAGTTATATCAATCTAGTGACTTAGGTTCAGTCAGTTTAAGGCTACAGAGAGCATAGACTTATTTTTAAATTTATAGCCTATTTAACATAGAGATATGGAATTATATCAATCTAGTGACATTAGGTTCAGTTAGTACAAGGCCATTGTTAGCATACATAGAATTACATTTTTGTTATGTCTTAGAGTCATATACAACGTTGGATATTTTGAAACTAATTTGAATGGAAATCAATGCTGTTTAATGCCGTTTTATGATGACACATACATTTTCCGTTACAAACACGGTTACCTGCCTTACGTTCAAAAAGGAAAGCGTTCCAGACAGTCTGAATGTGCAAACTCGGCTTTGTTCAGTTTGTACATGTATACTATATGACGTAATTAGCACAACATTTAGAAACGTGTTCCTTTTCGAACACAAGGCCGTATGCTACTGACACACAAGCGTGGATATCGTGATTAAGCACACATAACCACATTCGTGAATAATATGCTCATATTGTGTTATTCACTTAGGTACTAACTTTAGCACATATTATAAATAAGATCAGCAAATGACATATTGTATGAGAAAATTGAAATTTTCTTGAAAAAATTTCAGTGTCTGATTTAATAAACAAATATGTCACATATTACGTGATGTCACAATCCAACAATCAAAATGATGTAGAGCTCTCCATCATGAAACTCAAACGGTCTGGTATGAAGGGGACAAATTGTACGTCTTTGATGGATATTTAATTTAATAAATATTCTGTTCTTCTTCTTTTCATTCGCTGATCATACCGCCAGTCCTGTAAGTGACTATCGACATGATCATAATATTCTGTTGATCCCACGGGTTAAAATATTCAACAGCTTAACTTGAAATTGCGCTGAATATTTTGAAACTAATAATTTAATAAACATTATTATGAATCATCCTGGGATAGGGACCAACTTTTTCCGGAAATATTATGTTGAATATTTGAAACTAATTTGACTGGGAGATTCAACAGCTTATCTGTATAGGTAGGATTCTGGTAAATCAAGATTTAAAGCACATAATACCAATTCGAACAAATGCTTAGGGAGGGTGCAACTTAGCTAGAAATGGGTGTGGCATAGGTAGAAATGGGTGTGGCACAGGTAGAAATGGGTGTGGCATAGGTAGAAATGGGTGTGGCATAGGTAGAAATGGGTGTGGCACAGGTAGAAATGGGTGTGGCATAGGTAGAAATGGGTGTGGCATAGTTAGAAATGGGTGTGGCATAGGTAGAAATGGGTGTGGCATAGTTAGAAATGGGTGTGGCATAGGTAGAAATGGGTGTGGCACAGGTAGAAATGGGTGTGGCATAGGTAGAAATGGGTGTGGCATAGGTAGAAATGGGTGTGGCACAGGTAGAAATGGGTGTGGCATAGGTAGAAATGGGTGTGGCATAGTTAGAAATGGGTGTGGCATAGGTAGAAATGGGTGTGGCATAGGTAGAAATGGGTGTGGCACAGGTAGAAATGGGTGTGGCATAGGTAGAAATGGGTGTGGCATAGTTAGAAATGGGTGTGGCATAGGTAGAAATGGGTGTGGCATAGGTAGAAATGGGTGTGGCATAGGTAGAAATGGAGCTCTTTATGGAATTAGGGACATCTGTTTATGACAGTGTGTATGAGAATACAATAACCTAATGAACCTGTCCAGTTTTAGCTATGCGCCGCCCATCTCTAGCTAAGCACCACCCACACTTTGCCCGTGATGGGATCAATCGATCCCTGAACTATCAATTTCCAAAAAACTATACAAGCAAGCTGTTGAATATTTTGAAACTAATTTGACTGGGTGCTGTTGCTGCCTATAGCAGTCAAATTAGTTTCAAAATATTCGATAGAATGTTTATTAAATAGTAAAGACATATAATTCATACGTGTCCGACTATTAAGCATTTAAGACAGACTAAATCGAGTCATTCATACTGTAATTGAGTACGATGTCATCCTACACGTCACGTACCTACACATCACATAGCTGATTATGACATCATGATGGATGGATAAACTGGAAAGCTCCATTACATGAGATTTCTTAGTATAACCTCATATTGCTAATGATCGCTATTAATTATTACAATATAATTATTAATAATAAAGACACTTATTTCATAAGCTATAAAATACAATTTTTAACATTTCCTGACTTAATAACACGACAGGTCGGTGGGTATATTGCGGTGAAATTCAGCTATCAAGCTGATGTTACTTGTCCGAGGTCATTGATTGTAATCGTGTTCCATACCACCTCCTCCACTTATGATCATGCCCATGGGCATCAATAACATCATATCCAGAGGGGGTAGGGATGGGAGGGTTAACAACTGGGGTGGCCTAAAGCAATCGTTTCCAATCTAACTACATTCAAAATAGTCAGCAGAACATTTCTTACATCGTGTTCAAAATTGTATGCACTAAAATGTTTCTGTTTTTGTTTTGGAAATTATTTAACCTATTTATGAGTTGTACTGTAGATAATGGTCTGTTGCAGACTCCTAGTATTGTTGACTTCTACTAATAGGGAGGAGAAATTTTCAACAGTTCAAGAAGCCAAGAAGCCTCTATTCAAATTGCAACAAGAGCAATTGTGTTAAAATCTCACCCAGATAGGCAGGCAGGCATACAGACAGGCAGGCAGGCATGTAGGCAGGCAGACAGACAGACAGATAGACACACATACGACTGCAATACCCTCTTACGCTTATAGTGCGAGGATAATAATTACTCTTATCTCATGATTAACTGATTTCTAGTTTTCTTCAAAATGCATGTATGGTAGAAATATAGAAATTCAATTAAGTACAGTAATCAATAATTTAGCTAAGAACATTGTCTGCTATCAAAATTGAAATCATCATCATCATCAGCACCACCACAGTTGTTGTCAGCATCATCATCATCATTGTATGGACATACGCACGCACGCATGCACACAACACGCACACATGCATACCCACGCACGCACGCACACTAATTCGATAATATATAACTCTTATTATATAATATATATATATATATATATATTGCACAATATAAAATGCTGACCGACCAACTGTGTTGAATTGTCAGTCTACAGTTAGCACACACAAGATTTCGTCTCTGATACATCAATAGTTTTATTATCTACAATTCTACAATCATGTACATAACTACATATATACAACCCTGTAGGGTGATGCACAAGAAAGAGTATTTCTAAGGCATGGGAGGGTGTGAAATTTTAAGGTGTTTGTTAAAATGCCACTCACAGATCCCGAACCCGATGCCAACAGAACTCTTAGATATATCTATCTAGTATATACACATGCATACATAGGCATGCCAGCACACCATGCATGACTGAACACAGGGATTCTGGGTAAATAATTAACGCTCTTAACCCTTTCACCAATCAATTACCCATATCTCATTTTCAAGACAATCATGCAAGAAAACTGTTCAACATTTTGAAATTAATTTCACTGGAAGCCGTTGCTGCTGAAGGCGGCAACGGCTTCCAGTGAAATTAATTTCAAAATATTCAGAAGAATAAGTTTTATATCATAAAGAATTTACGTTATCATGGATTTGTCGGTGAAAGGATTAATACGACTCTTTCATTCTATGCCTAGTACCGTGGATAACCTGTAGCCGCTGTACAGAGCATATTCACTTAACAGTCGCTCATACAAAGGCATCAATTAAACACATAGCTACCAAGATATTTCATATATAATTTGCACTACAATTTTGATCCTTCATAGTTTACCTCACTCTTCCCAATAACTGATATAAAAATTATGTCCTTAAATTGCCCCAATCTCCCCTATAAGACACACACCAATTCATATCCTTTACAATTTACCCACACTCTCCTCAAAAACTCAAATTAAATTTATGTCCTGAACTTTTAGTATTCATAGAAAAGTTTATAAATCATATAAAATGTATGTCGTTAAATTAGCCCACCATTCCCTAAAATTTACAGAGAAATTCAGCTCCTTCATCACATAACCCACTCTTCCTCAATAATTAACAAAAGTTTATGTACTTCATAATTTATCCCAATCTTCCCTTTACTCCACATCAAACTTCCTGTCCTATATAATTTATCCCAACCTTCCCTATAATTCACACATAATTTCATGTAGAAATAGACATAAAATAAGTACACACATATCAATGGCATTAGGTAAAAACAATGTACAGAACAATTCTAATATAAATAGGATTTGCTTATAAAATGATTTGATAAATTATGTACATGTATGCATTATATCTCAGAGTCTAGGTATTCTCTTCATTTCATCCACATGAAGTCTTATGTACTTTAGATAATCTAATAATACCCTGGATAATGTTTGGTCAATCACAGCTTGCGGTACCCAGCCCTGTGAAGAGAAATAGATAAAGTAAAAAGAACAGCAGACCAGTCTGTGTTATTACAGGAGACCAGTCCAGGTCACTACAGGAGACACGGGTCACTACAGGAGACACGGTTCACTACAGGAGACACAGGTCACTACAAGAGACACAGGTCACTACAGGAGACACAGGTCACTACAGGAGACATGGGTCACTACAGGAGACACAGGTCACTACAGGAGACACAGGTCCCTACAGGAGACACGGGGCACTACAGGAGACACGACTACACGCAACATGGGTCACTACAGGAGACAAGTCTGGGTCAGTAAAGGAGACCAGTCTGGGCTACATATTGGGTGAGGTCAAGTCTGGGTGTTAGTCTTATTGTTGGTGTTAGTGTTAACACTGATCACTAACACCAAACCAGGTGTTAACACCAGTAGTGTTGACATTAACACAGGCCGTGTTAACACTAACACTGGTAGTGTCGGGGTGTAGGAACATACTCTGACCAGGGGTGGTGGTAGGGTGGCTAATCTATGGGTGGGGCCAAAAACTAGGGAAGCGATATAAATACACTATGGTAGAGGAAAAACCTGGGGGCCGAGTGGGTGCCACTTGTTCCTACACCTATGATTGAGTGTTAAATCAAACACAAATCCAGCCTTGATATTTTACATAGTGCTCCGGTCTCCCCATATGCCTAAAATGACAAAGTCTTGTAATGCGGTGGTAAAGTGGGTAAGTATGTGAACTAGCCTTCAGGAATTCATGTTTTTCATTATAACTATGTTTTCATAGACTTGTCATTAATCTAAATTAAATGTTACCAGCAAACAGTCTTCAGAATTTACCATAGATATCTGAGATATGTGAATCAGGCTATACCATCTCATATTTGTGACTATTTTGCAAGGGAGGTAATCAACTAAAAATCGAGTCATTTTATGTTTAGCTTAAATTGTCTATATGTCTAATATTTAATATCCGGTACGTTGCATGTTTAAAAGGAGCGGAGAACACTAGATAAATATGGCATCGATGTCTTCTCTCTTCCTATTTGAGGTAAATAACTATTTTCTATATAGACCCAAAAATAAGCTGGTGTCCCACAATAATGTACGGAAGTTGGCATATCGCTATATAAGGTATAAAGCTATCGTTTTATTTTATGTTTACAAATTCGGATCCATTTTGATGTTAAATTGCGTAGCATACAAAAGAAATTATGCTTTGACTTGTTGCAAGCACTAACACTAACACCAAGACTTGACCTCCACACGGTGTTAACCTCTAGAGGTTAGTGTTAACACAAAGCTAGATATAGCTATAAATGACTAAATTTTCATCTGCCAGTGAAAAGGTAAGCTAATAACTCATTCATATCAAGTAAATTCAGCTTATTTTATGCTGATTTGAATATCTGTTCCACTTTTATTCGCTAATGACTTATGTGAAAATGAAGGCAAAACCAGGGGTTGATATTAACACTAACACTAATTGTTGTTTACTAGTTACATCTATTAAACATAGTTAGCAGACACACAGATAACTCATCCTGCCAGCCAGTAAAGCGTTCAGAGTTACCTCCCTTGTAACACGGGTTCATGCACTAACCATCACAGAATGATGCAAGGTACCAGGTTCAGTTTTAAAGCAACATTCCAATTGAATGATGCTTATGCATAAAGCTCTACACAATATTGCCTTATTAGGAAGTTGAATGTCTGCTCGATCAGACCACTACTATGCAAGAAGCACATGACCAGTTAACATCCAATCAATGCGTTATTATAAAATTCCAGAGGCTGACGTAATGCAATGCAATTAGCTCTGGCATAGCAGGTACAAGTTTCATTCTTTGTCTAAGTTTCATATGCAGCAGTCGAAGTTTCTCAATGCTCTAAATTGTTCAAAAAATATTTGTAACTTGGCCACCACCGCCCCGCCTCCAACCTGAAATAGAATGTGCAAAGCAAGTATTGTGACAGACAATAAGTACAGACGTCAGACACAATGTTGCCAGCACCTATGCATTCAGCATTGAGCCAATGAGCGATTCCAGTCACGCGCAATCAGGATAACTGGTGTTAGCTCAATCGATTCTCGGTAGCTAAGGGACCACAATCAGCCGCGACAAGCTTATGTTGTCTACACCAATGCATTCAGCACTAGCCGTGTTGAGCCAATAAGCGATTTCAGTCACGCGCAATCAGGATAACTAGTGTTAGCTCAATCATTCTCGGTAGCTAAGGGGACACAACCAAGCGTGACAAGCTTATCTTGTCTACACCAATGCATTCAGCACTAGCCGTGTTGAGCCAATAAGCGATTTCAGTCACGCGCAATCAGGATAACTAGTGTTAGCTCAATCATTCTCGGTAGCTAAGGGGACACAACCAAGCGTGACAAGCTTATCTTGTCTACACCAATGCATTCAGCACTAGCCGTGTTGAGCCAATAAGCGATTTCAGTCACGCGCAATCAGGATAACTAGTGTTAGCTCAATCATTCTCGGTAGCTAAGGGGACACAACCAAGCGCGACAAGCTTATCTTGTCTACACCAATGCATTCAGCACTAGCCGTGTTGAGCCAATAAGCGATTTCAGTCACGCACAATCAGGCTAACTGGTGTTAGCTCAATCATTCTCGGTAGCTAAGGGGACACAACCAAGCGCGACAAGCTTATCTTGTCTACACCAATGCATTCAGCACTAGCCGTGTTGAGCCAATAAGCGATTTCAGTCACGCGCAATCAGGATAACTAGTGTTAGCTCAATCATTCTCGGTAGCTAAGGGGACACAATCAGCCGCTACAAGCTTATGTTGTCTACACCAATGCATTCAGCATTGAGTCAATGAGCGATTCCAGTCACGCGCAATCAGGATGACTGGTGTTAGCTCAATCATTCTCGGTAGCTAAGGGGACACAACCAAGCGTGACAAGCTTATCTTGTCTACACCAATGCATTCAGCACTAGACGTGTTGAGCCGACAAGCATATTATACCACGCACAAGCTGGATAACAAGTGTATTCCCAATCGTCCTCTGTAGCTGAGGGGATACGATCAAGCACGGCAAGCTTATCTTGTCTACACCAATGCATTCAGCACTAGACGTGTTGAGCCGACAAGCATATTATATCATGCACAAGCTGGATAACGAGTGTTATCCCAATCATCCTCTGTAGCTGAGGGGATACGATCAAGCACGGCAAGCTTATCTTGTCTACACCAATGCATTCAGCACTAGATGTGTTGAGCCGACAAGCATATTATATCATGCACAAGCTGGATAACGAGTGTTATCCCAATCATCCTCTGTAGCTAAGGGGATACGATCAAGCACGGCAAGCTTATCTTGTGTACACCAATGCATTCAGCACTAGACGTGTTGAGCCGACAAGCATATTATATCACTCACAAGCTGGATAACGAGTGTTATCCCAATTGTCCTCTGTAGCTGAGGGGACACAATCAGCCGCGACAAGCTTATCTTGTCTACACCAATGCATTCAGCACTAGACGTGTTGAGCCGACAAGCATATTATATCACTCACAAGCTGGATAACGAGTGTTATCCCAATCATCCTCTGTAGCTGAGGGGATACGATCAAGCACGGCAAGCTTATCTTGTCTACACCAATGCATTCAGCAATAGACGTGTTGAGCCGACAAGCATATTATATCACTCACAAGCTGGATAACGAGTGTTATCCCAATCATCCTCGGTAGCTAAGGGGATACGATCAAGCACGGGAAGCTTATCTTGTCTACACCAATGCATTCAGCACTAGACGTGTTGAGCCGACAAGCATATTATATCATGCACAAGCTGGATAACGAGTGTTATCCCAATCGTCCTCTGTAGCTGAGGGGATACGATCAAGCACGGCAAGCTTATCTTGTCTACACCAATGCATTCAGCACTAGACGTGTTGAGCCGACAAGCATATTATATCATGCACAAGCTGGATAACGAGTGTTATCCCAATCATCCTCGGTAGATAAGGGGACACAACCAAGCGCGACAAGCTTATCTTGTCTACACCAATGCATTCAGCACTAGACGTGTTGAGCCGACAAGCATATTATATCATGCACAAGCTGGATAACGAGTGTTATCCCAATCATCCTCTGTAGCTGAGGGGATACGATCAAGCACGGCAAGCTTATCTTGTCTACACCAATGCATTCAGCACTAGATGTGTTGAGCCGACAAGCATATTATATCACGCACATGCTGGATAACGAGTGTTATCCCAATCATCCTCTGTAGCTGAGGGGACACAATCAGCCGCGACAAGCTTATGTTGTCTACACCAATGCATTCAGCACTAGACGTGTTGAGCCGACAAGCATATTATATCATGCACAAGCTGGATAACGAGTGTTATCCCAATCATCCTCTGTAGCTAAGGGGATACGATCAAGCACGGCAAGCTTATCTTGTGTACACCAATGCATTCAGCACTAGACGTGTTGAGCCGACAAGCATATTATATCACTCACAAGCTGGATAACGAGTGTTATCCCAATTGTCCTCTGTAGCTGAGGGGACACAATCAGCCGCGACAAGCTTATCTTGTCTACACCAATGCATTCAGCACTAGACGTGTTGAGCCGACAAGCATATTATATCACTCACAAGCTGGATAACGAGTGTTATCCCAATCATCCTCTGTAGCTGAGGGGATACGATCAAGCACGGCAAGCTTATCTTGTCTACACCAATGCATTCAGCAATAGACGTGTTGAGCCGACAAGCATATTATATCATGCACAAGCTGGATAACGAGTGTTATCCCAATCATCCTCGGTAGATAAGGGGACACAACCAAGCGCGACAAGCTTATCTTGTCTACACCAATGCATTCAGCACTAGACGTGTTGAGCCGACAAGCATATTATATCATGCACAAGCTGGATAACGAGTGTTATCCCAATCGTCCTCTGTAGCTGAGGGGATACGATCAAGCACGGCAAGCTTATCTTGTCTACACCAATGCATTCAGCACTAGACGTGTTGAGCGGTTATCCTCCAAAAGTGTAAATAAGATACATTAGATATCAATATATAACAATGGTATTATATAACTGAATTACTGTTCACAGACACTGCTGCTCGGAAGCATCAACTGTCATGATAGGGGGTCTCTAACAATCTCCTTCAGGATTAATGCCCAGGCATTGCTTCAGGAGGCAAAGGCTATCAGACAACCTTAATCGTGACAGTGGACGCTTTGAAGCTGCAGGTTGCTAATGTAACCCAAAACATAAGCGCAGATGCTGCCTCTTAGGTAAATTTGCCAAATGATAATTTGTCAAAATAAAGTTTTTGAAAACTAGCATTATGAGTTCAGTTATGTGTGTGTGTTAACACAATATTTGGTGTTAACAGCAGGCGCTAACACGGTGTTAACACTAAATCTGGTGTTAACACTAACACGAATGTCAAGGTCAAGTCTCAGTGTTATCTCAGTGTTAGTGTTGCACTAACACTAACACTAACACCCAGACTTGACCTCACCCATTGCCTGACATTACTGTAAATTGAAATTAGAAAACACACTTGATGGTGAACCATCACAAATCAACACACTTTGATATTCGCCATTTTATAATCATGTACGGATGGACGTAATCATCCCCAAAATAATTGGCTTCCTCCCAGTATCATGGTCCATGTGCATATGAAGTTTCATCAACATTAGTAAATAGGAAGTAGAAACTAAGTTATTCAATAAAAGGCAGAAAACCACAGTGCAATCATATTGGTGACACACATACCAAATTTAGTTGAATTCCACACAATGGTTGGGAGGAGTGATTGACAGGTGGTCAGGTGGACATATGGAGGGAGGTGATCATTACATCCCCTGCAAGCTTTCTGAAAATGTGGGGATAAATATCCACTGAACCACGGATGGAGGCATGGAGGAAGATATATAATCCCGCCACAGTCACAAAGTGGGAGTGGGGCCGTTATTAATAATATAAGGCGAACAAAGATGGAGGCAGATGGAAAGATTGATGCCTTACCTTTAAGTTTGTATTCATTATCCAGACGAATTCGCACTTGTCTGGATTCCCTTCTTGTGGTATAGATATCCAGGCTCCTGGCCCGTTCTCACCCCTGAGAATTACACATACACATTGACAGCCATTTCAGTAATATGTTTATATCTAGATTGATTAAAAAAATGTAAATCATTGCATATCAAATGTTCATTTGCTGCGGGACAAGAAGACATTTTACCACTGGAACGACTCGCGAAAAATTTCCAAAAATAGTCTCCTGTTCTGTAAATGACCATTTCCCAAGACCGCTTCAGAAGTCACTTTTGGCCAACTTGAGTGCTAAAAGTTTAATTATGACAGATTCTATCTTGTCACATGGTGGTTTAGTAACTGTCATCAGCCATAACATTAATTAGTAAAACTGCTTAAAAGAGAATCGTCATATTTTTAGACACCACCCGCAACTCAAACCGCCATGTCCCTCTGTCAGTTAGTCAGTTAATCAGTCAGTCAGTCAGTCAGTCACAAAAGCTTATTCTGGGCTGTATTTAAGTAGCATTTGCAACATTTGCATTTAAATATGCGTGATCCTTTTCATTTAACAAGATGACCCCCAGAAAAATTTACAAATAAATCTGAATCGAAGTTCTAGAGCCTATGGCCATAGGAACCTTTCAGTCCAAATTGTTTGAAACCTGTCAAATTGCTAAGAGGCAATTTGCCAATTTCTGATAAATTTATAATAAAATCTAAGACTTTGACCCCAAAAATTAACGAATTAAAATTCTGGATGGAAGGTCTGGAGACAAGCTTGATAGGATGTTTTGACCCAAATTTAGTTAAAATCTGGCTTTTGGTTAAGAAAGAGAACCGTTTTAAAGCAAAAGATGAGAAACAATGGACAGATGATGGATGGTTGCCACTGCATAAGCTCAGGTGAGCTCAAAATTACTGATCCGATTTGGTGCAAATTTTACCAGACCGAAGGAACTTGGCATGCATGAGAATTGCCAGATGTTGGTCGTGATCTACATAAAAGAGTCTGGATCTGGATCGGATTAAAATCTGGATCTGTGGATATCTTGTAAACTAGTGGTCTGATTTGGCTCAAATTTTAACACTGGAAAGGGTCCTATACTAGGATTCCACAACTTTGGGCAGGATCCAATAAAATTTGATAAAATAAAATCTGCAAACCGCAGCTACCGAGATTTTAGTGACCTTGTGCAACAAGAGCTCAACGGTCGTGTCGCGCTTACCTGGAATGGGAGTATTTGAACATAGTGGAATTTTAACAGTTAGATTCGCCATATCTCAATTTTGGGACTAATAAACAGGTGCTTCGTTCAATAGCAGACTTCCTTTCATGAGCTAATAATTAAACATCCAATAACTATCAAATCCCCAATAATAGTTTAATTGTATATCACAGATATGGTGAATTTTCAAAGAATGGCGGGTGGAGTGACGGTAGTTGTGGGGCTGCAGTATGCGTGCATGAGTGCGAGTGCTCTCTTCTCGAATCTATACAAGGTAAGCACCATCACCACCTCCTGTCATAGGCTAGATGTATGTAAAATTATTCTGCATCATCCACTTCTATAAGACTAGTTTAGTTTTGAAAATTTACCATAGGAATGAGTGGCTCCATAACCGAGCCAGTCATTCAAGTGGTAAATTAAAAAAAATAACACTCTTGGTCTGCAAATGGATATTCTCTATGAGAAAATTAAAATGTTCATGAACTAATTTCAGAGTTAAATAGTCATCTGCCTTTAACAGCCACTTGTTTTAAAGAACCACCTTGATCATGTGACCAGTGCACATACATACCTGACATATTTTTTTTGTGGCGGCATCTCCGGATGTGTCGTTGACTTTCCAGAAGATATATAAATACCGTCTCGACATCCCCAGCGACGCAGGTTTACAAAATCTCGACTCGAGACGATGCCGCCCATTCCTTCAGCTGCTACATTGTACGATATATCTGTGCTCTCGTCTAAATGATGAATTGTCTGTAAAGAATTAGACACTTGATGTTAAGGGAGTGATCCATTTCTAGTTTGGCTCCGCCCATTTCTCATTAAGCTCTGCCTACTATTTACAAGGCTTCGAATTGATTTATATATTTTGCACCGTGAATTCCCACAAGTCCAATTTCAAGGTTAACTATTCAGGTAAGCTGTTAAATATTTTGAAATTAATTTGACTCTTCTCCCAGTCAAATAAGTTTCAAAATATTCAACAGAATGCCTATTAACCCTTTAAGGGTCATACCGGCCAAAACCGGCCTCTGCTATGGTCTTGTGGAATGTCCATTTACAGGCCAAGAGAATCAAATTTCTGAAAATTTCCAGTGATAAAATTTCAAAAACAATATCTCTTAGCCTGTAAATGGACATTAAATGAAATTTTTTTTTAATTTTCTTGACCAAATTCGACCATTAACGTGTTAAATCGTAAATTCATCAAAAATGTCAATTCATACACTAGTGATAGACTTTTTGATTTCCATGACAGACGTTTACATCATTATGATTGTGACATCAGCTAACTAGTGATGTCATTGACAATGATGTTATAAAGATCTCCCTCTGAACATGGGATTGGACACACTGGAATCTAATCCTTATGTCCTCAACCCCTCACTCAAGTCAACGATATCATACATGTACGGTCAGATTATCACATATATAGAGAATCTGGAACGAGGTCACTTTTCATATCACTATTATGGACTGAGTTGGAAATTATCAATTTGCACGAGCTTTAGCGAGTTTGGGATTTTATTTATCATATAAACTGTAATTTTGAAATATTTGCCAATAGTTGTTGATGTGACTTTTATCTGATTTCTCATTGTTGATTTTCGTGAAATAGATACCGCCGCTGTGATGCACCACTACTTGATAACAGATACTGAATGTGCAGCAAAATATAGTGACAAACACAAGATCTGGCGATGTCTGCCATAAAATACTTTTCTTCTAAGGCTATCGCAGAGCCACGGCCATCAATCGTTACTTCGCTGCCGACTGATAAACTGTCAAACGATGACATTTTGCGATGACGTTTCAGATTCTCTATATATGTTTTCGTAGTAAACAAATCGTAGTAAAACGGTACCGCGTAGTAATACCTACACGTCACGCTCACATCAATCGATGTTTTAATTGGTCGATTTAAATTGGTTGCGCACCCAACAGCCAATGAAAATACTCCGTTGAACATGGCACGTGTGTTCATATCGAAAAATATGGAACGGGCTAGAAGGCTTGTTTATATGATAAATATTATTATGTTCCAAGAATGTAGTTTCTTGGAACATATTGTATTTTTGTAAACTGCAAAAAGTTGAATATCATCAAAATGGACTGGTTGTCCAGAAAGACGAATAGTGACACAGTGATAGGGACCCGTAACGGTTAGTTATTGACAATGACTGAATCCTCTTGGTCGATTAGGCCGATGGCCATCTGAAATTTTGGCAATTTTTTTTAGATATTCACAAATCAAATTCTCTAAAACCACTGTGCCAACTGAATTAAAATTTGAGATATCTTCAGGCTGATCGGTCCGGACCCCAGGCAGCCATCTTGGATGACCTCTTTTTCACAAAAAAAACTTCTCCAGAACCGCCGAGCGGGACGGGCCGAAATTTGGAACATATCATTAAGGACTAAGGCTAATGTCAGTTTGTCCAAGGGAAGTTGAGAGGGTTAAAAACATGGCCACCATTAACCAATGAAATTAGAGCATTTGGGCGGGCATTTTGAATTTTTTATTTGATGGATTTTGATAGCAAATATGACATCGGATAGGTTCCTTCACCTCCCAAAACTCAAATTTACCACTTCTGAAAATGTCCGATGAATGGTTTGGCCGCCATGATGATGACGTCATATATAATTAAAGTATCTGCTACTGTGCCTCAACCAATGAGTCAATGATCAAGGCTTCGTTTAGTATCTCATTTCTCTTCTTTTGTGTCCTTTTCACCCAAAACCTTCTCTGTTCAGGCTCAAACTTGGAACATGGTTAGCCAGCACGATTCTACACAAAGTTGTCCAGAGAAGTCAGTAAATCGCGTGAAAAACCTTTCCATGGTGGGAAAAATATTCATGTTTAGCCCTTACCACTCTGATGTTAAATATTCTATCTTTTACCCTGTCAATAGCAAAGAAATTGGTTTACATTTTTCAACAATTTTGGTGGAAGATGGTGCTGTCATATCTGCTAAATTTCAGCCCGATGCGTTTAGCCATTCTGGATAAGAAGTTTTCATAAAAACATTTGGCAAATCAAATTCCCTCGAACAAACAAATAAGCTCTTGCCCTAGATCATATTTCATGAGGCTTACATTGATACGCCAAGTGGTTTCGGAGAAGATTTTTAGACATTTCCAAAAGTCAGCCAAAATCCAAGATCGTAAAACTGGCCGATCAGCTTTGTTCAAACAAACTTGAATCTCTATGCCCTAGGGATTGTTCCTGCCAAATATAATTGAAATCAGCCCAGTAGTTCGCGAGAAGACATTTTAGATTTCCCATTGCTTTAGTATGGGAGCGCATGGTTGGAAAAGATCCAAGATGGCCGCCAAACTGTTTATCAGACAGTTTCGAAAATGGCAAATTTGAGATCAGAATACCCATATATAACATATATAAAACCAATTTCGGCTTCAAAATTCATCAAATAAAAAAATCGAATATGGCCACCAAACACGCTACATTTTGATTGGCCCAGTGCGGCCATGTTTTTTGACGGACCCTCAATGTTAAGTTACAGCACTGTAGGATGTTCCCTTTGCAACTATATTTTGTTGCGTATTTGTCAGAACTCGCAGTAGTCAAGTGCTACAGCGATACTGAAAACAATATTTCATAATGGCAGAGAAATGGCTAGAATCAGTCTGAAAATTAAAAAGTAATAGCTTTTGTGATAAATAGAATTTCACACTCGTTGTTACTTTGTATCAAATTCATCCCACTCGTTTAGTAATGGACCTTTCCAGTTTTAGCTATGCCCCCCCCCCCCCCACCCCTCATCATTGTGTTGGGATTCATCGATCCCTGAATGCCATAACTATCAGGTTCCTGAAAACTATACAGGTAAGTTGTTGAATATTTTGTAACTAATTTGACTGGGTGCTGTTGCTGCCATAGTCAAATTAGTTTCAAAATATTCAACAGAAAGTTTATTAAATAGAAGACATATAATTCGTACAACAACACATAGTCCGTCTTCAAAAATGTGTTCGTGACATACTTATCTACGTCATTCATGATGTCATTCTATACGTCACATAGTTGATTATGACATCATATGATGGATTGATAAAGTGGAAAGGTGCATTCATTTGGAACCGGCTAAAGCTCTCTCCAAATGAGATTTTACTAAAGTCAAGTGATAAATTTGATAAGAAATGGGAACTTGTGTGATATCCTCAATGAATATGCTACATACCCAGCACTCTGTGACAGTAGGATTCCATCTGGGCGTGTCATCCATACCATACACCAATTCCTCGAATAGTCGCTTAGCTGATATATTAACATAACCCTACAAAAGAATAACATTAAAAAACTTATACTTTATACCATGAGATCCTATTGTCTCAGTTTCAAATAATTGCAGTTATTGTCACTGATGCCATAGGGAGGAATGGAGGGAGGGGAGAGAAAGAGAGAGGGGAAGGTGGGGTGGGTGGGAGAAGAGAGAGAGCGAGAGAGAGAGAGATGGACAGGTAGATGGGTTAGAGATTGAGGGGGGGGGAAGAGAGAAGAGTGAGAGAGGTGAGAGGGATGGGAGGGAAGGAGGGGGAGGGAGGAAGAAAGGAGGCTGAGAGGGGAGGGAGTAGAGATGGTGAATGAATTATAAGCGCGGGGGGGGGGGAATGGAGTGAAAGAGATAGAGATATGAAGGGAGAGAGAGAATGAGAGGGGGGAGAGGGAGGGATGGATGAAAGAAGAAAGATTGGAGAGAGAGAGGATAAAGGGAAACAGATGGGAGAGATGGAGGGAGAGAGAGGCGGAAGGGTGGGAGGGAGATGGTTTGTGGTATGTTTCACACTCACCCTACACATGAAGACTTTTCCTATGTGAGGCACATGCCGGGTGTAAACACATCCCTGTACCAGATCCTTCCCCGCGTCAAGTTTCCATCCTTCCGTAGTATTGAGAAGACGCCAGACCTCTTCAAACACTTCTTTACCCTGACGAATGTATTCTTGTTCCTGCCAACATTAAATGGAACAAATTAGTCCCTATATCTCTGAACTTCAAACACTTCTTAACCCTGACGAATATATTCTTGTTCCTGCCAACATTAGAAGGAAGAAATTAGACCCTGTATCTCTGTGAAGTTCATCCATTTCGTTATCACAATGAATGTATCCTTACTCCCTGAAAACCATGAAATTTTAGTCATTCCTCTATGTATATATTAAATGGTCTTCATTTTTTGAAGTAATGTTGCCGCCTTAGACACCAACAATGTTCAGAAACTTTGATTCCAAAATGTACACCAACCTATCTTCTACTGATGCTGTACAACAATAACATGCATAAACGCATATACAACTGCAGCCCCCTCCCCCACCCCCACCCACCCCGATTGCATGTACAATACATCTTAAAAATAATGTGTTTTTAAAAATGTGCTGTTGAATATTTTGAACACAATTGGATGACAAGACATTACAGCATAAGGCAGCAATGTCTTCCAGTCCAATGGACCTTTCCAGTGTATCCATCCATCATATGATGTCATAATCAACTACATGACGCATAGAATGACATCACAATAAATGACGTCATGAATGACATAGATATACGTGAATGTATAATTGAAGACGGACTATGTGTTGTTGTATGAATTGTATGCCCGTACTATTTAATAAATATTCTGTTAAATATTTTGAAACCAATTTGACTGGGTGCTGTTGCGGCAGCAACGGCACGCAGTCAAATTAGTTACAAAATATTCAACAACTTAACTGTATAGTTTTCAGGAAATTGATAGTCAGGGAATTCTGGGATTGATCAATCCCAACACGGCGAAGAGTGAGTGGAGCTTAGCTAGATGCGGGCGGGGCATAGTTAAAACTTACGAACATTTTTCTGTTTTTGTTTTGGAAACAACATAACATATCTCTAAACTGTACTGCACGCATGCACGCACGCACGCACGCACGCACGCACGCACGCACGCACGCACGCACATTATACATACATGCACATGTTAACCCTTTAACACTGGAATTTGTTCAAGAATATTTAAATTTACTCATGCAAAATGCCCATTTACAGGCGAAGAAAAGACTGTTTTTGAAAATTTACCACTGGAATGACAGGCTCGGTTAGCAAGCCAGTCATTCCAGTGGTAAATTTTCAAAAATAGTCTTCTCTTGGTTTGCAAATGGACATTTATCAAGACCACTGCAGAAGCCGTTCTTGGCTGATATGAGGATTATCGGGTTAATGTACTTACATCAGAAGCTGTGATGCTTATATTGGAATTCCTGCTTTGACTGCGACTGTGGGAACGTGAAGGCGGCACTGAATGGTAATCGTCTGTACTGGTATCTTGCCTTGATCTATGATAGTGGAAGTCTTCATCTGAAACTAAAGCACCCCATACACAAACATATGATAACAACCATTAACACTTACATTTGTTCAGGGAAACTTGAATTTTCTCATAGAAAATATCCATTTGTAGATCAAGAAGACTATTTTTGAAAATTTACCCCTGGAAGTCATTCTAGTGGTAAATTTTCAAAAATATTCTTCTCTTAGTCTGCAAGTGAACAGTTCTCAAAACCACTGCAGAAGCCGTTTTTTTCCTGATTTGAATGTTAAAGGGTTAATAACAATATAACTTATGCAGCAATGTCTTCCAGTCATATTAATTTCAAAATATTCAACCGCTTTCCTGTCTGTTTGCCCCGAGATTGAGATATGGGTAATTTGTCGCTGAAAGCGGTAACATTGACCTAATTCTCATAACGTCGGGAGCGGACTGGGTGGGTGAGAGCTTGCTATGAGCCTTTATCCAATATGGTTGATGCCAGTAGGCTCCATTGTGTGGAGTAGCTATATCTAGTAGGCTCACTTTCACCTCTGTTTTAGGGTGTTCATGCCATTAGTATCTCGCGAGATCCCTTGATACGAGATCGAGAAAAGTATCTCTCATGCATTGACTCGATTGAGTAGCCAGCCATTGGTGTAGTGATTTCCACTAGAATATGGTGGTAGAGAACTGAAACTTAAAAGGATGCGAGAGCTACTCTCTTCATACCTGACAATATTATTTCACGTAAAACGAGATGATATAAAACCTATAGTAGTCTGTATGACAAGTAGTTAACAGAAAAATAGTCCCTCTGAATTCGTCGTAAAATTCAAATCTGTCACACACAAAATGAGGTCAAGAATTTGGCGACATTGCGTAGATGCTGATATCACATGAACCACTGGATGGAGAGTCGATTTTAATGTCTATCAAACTAGTGATAAACACGATCCACAGCGTTGCTACGGACATAGCCTGTGTCCAGATCTGTCTGGTGTCCGAAGTGGAGTCTGTGTAACAGCCTAGTCATTGTGATGAGGTCAGAGGTGTATTCTCGATGAAGTGACGCCTCTATTTTTAGATTGCGTTGATGCCTGCATTGGGCTCACCTCTCAAGACCTATATAATGCTGTAGAACTTGTGCTCCTATGATGATTAGGAAGGTTGAAATGGCAGGCTACTGGCATGTCCTCCTGGGTCCTATGTTCCTGAAGTGTCCATGTATTCTAATTTTGAATTCACGTTTGGTTTGACCTACGTACGTACTGCTTATGGCAGTGAAGGCAGGTGGTGAGGTACATGATGTTCTGTGTTTTGCAGATGCCAATGACATTAGCCTTAGTGTAGATGTCCTCTGTGAGGGGTGTGAGCTTGGCTATCGATGGCAGTACTCTAAGCACCCATTGAAGATCTTTTTGTTTGGCTACAACCATATTCTTGCTTGAGAAATAGATTATTTATAACGTGGAATACATGTTATAATTAACATACTCTCTGAACATCTGGAAAGAACCCCCACCCCCCACCCCTTGATAGAGCATAACAGTAGCATCTACAGTACAGTATACGCTAACACGTTCCCAAAAGAAAAAAAAAGAAAAATGTTAGTAAAAAATGTGCTGTTGAATATTTTGAACATTAGAATGGAAGACATTGGCAACAATGGTTTCCAATCAAATTAAGTTCAAAATATTCAACACTCAACAGTATGTTTTAATCACTTTTAGAAACAGTTTACATTATGTCTGAACTGCACTGTATCATCCTGGCTTCTTAGCATCCAACAATGAAACGTTTATCTAATTATCTAAAAGATACATATAATTGTTCAGTGAAAACACAGGTGTTTACCTGCATTAAAATGCAGGAGTTTGATTTAGATTTTCAAAATTATCCAGGCGAAGACCCCATAGCCCTCTGAGCTGCTGTGTGCGTCGGGGGGGGGGGATATCGTGAATATTTTCTATTGTATAAAATATTTCAAAACCTAACTTTCAATTACTTTTTGATGCGATCGGTCATGAAAAATGACATTTTGCTTAGTGAATGTATGTCCATGTGCAGGGAAAGAGAAGACTATTTTTGAAAATGTATTACTGAAATGCCTGGCTCGAGAAAACAGTCTTCTCTTGTCCTGCAAATGGACTTGTCTAAATACCATTGCAATTTTGGTCATAACACACGTGTCATGCG
>CM067364.1:79450568-79581025 GCA_034401795.1 Chaetoderma sp. LZ-2023a
CATTTCATCTTTTAATTTAATTTGAAATTTAAAAATTTTGACATTAAAGTGTAAAGAGTTAATTTATGGACATTTAATTTATGCACATGTGTGTATTTGTAGACATATTCCTACTTACATGATCATGCGAAGCGACGTTCATTATAAATTCTGAGAGATTTGATATCGAGTGAACTAGATAAAATCCACTGACTGTTTTGAAAATGATTGGAATGAAAATCTTAATGTTTGGTAGCAGTTAAATATAATGTGTAATAACTGCAATAAATTACCAAATTAAATTGAAGGGTCTTGAACATTGAGATTTAAGATTTACTTACATCCATTTCCTCTCATATATATATATATATCTTTATCAAATAATTTTGGAAACAATGGTACTGCGCTATCGCAAAACTTTAATGGTCAAGCCGGCCAAAACCGGCCTCTGCAGTGGCCTTGAGGAATGTTCATTTGCAAGCCAAGAGATAACAGAGCCAGGCATTCCAGTGATAAATTTACAAAAATAGTCTTCTGTTGGCAAGCAAATGTACATTCATTAAACCAATATTTTGATTTCCTTGACCAAATTTGACCATTAAATCAATCATGGTAAAATTTGGTCAAAAAAAATTTCAATTTTCTCTTAGTCTTCTTTTGGCCTACAAATGGGCATTTTCTACGAGAAAATTTAAATTTTCTTGACAAATTTGACCGAGCCAGTCATTACAGTGATAAGTTTTCAAAAAGGGTCTGCTATTGGCCTGCAAATGGACACTTCCCAGAACCACCGTGGAAACCAGTTTTCGCCAGCTTGACCATTAAAGGGTCAATGGGTTAAAATCTGAAAAATTGCTTTTGGCAACAAAGTTTCCAAAATGTACATCTGCCGCTCCTCTTTGGACTCTGTAGCTAAGAACCTGAGCTAACCCTTTAACACTCAAAAACATCTTCTACAGTGGGCTTGAAAAATGTCCATCTGCAGACCAAGAGTTCAAGCTTATTTTTCAAAAATCTAACACTGGAATGACTGGCTCGGTAACCGATATTGATAGATAATATTAGCAAAAATAATCATCTCTTGGTCAGCAAATGAAGATTTTATATGAGAAAATTGAAATTTTCTTGAACACATTTGGTAAAATTCATCAAACCATTTGCTTATTGAACGTCCATTTGCAGGCCAAGTGAAGACTATTTTTGAAAATTTATCATTGGAATGACTGGCTCGGTTACTGAGCCAGTTATTCGAGTGGTAAATTTTCAAAAATAGTCTTCACTTGGCCTGCAAATGGACATTCCTCTAGGACAATAGACAGGCCAGTTTTGGCCAACTTCAACATAAAAGGATTAAATAAGTATCTGGTGATCAGATATCTAATGAATTCCAATCTCCACATAATATATGTACATCCTGAAACTAAAATCACGTGCACCAGCATAATTCCTACCATAATGGGTGTGTCGAGAAATAATTCCCAGAATCGTGAAATAATCAATTGGACTAAATACAGTAATATCACCAGAAGGACTGACGGAATGTTAATTCTAATAGTATGGTATTAAAATATGAGCTGAATATCACTCAAATTTTGTATATAAAATAACATATGTACCACCAACACGGATTACGGAAATAATAAAATTTTAAAAATATATAAATATCACTAATACTTGAAATCTTTCTGTCTGATAGACTACCGCACTGTGCCTTATATATTTAATCAAGTCTATTATTTTAGCGTGGGCTGAAGGCTGATCATCGATCCTCCTGCCCACTTTCTCTCGCGAAAGGAAAATATTTGCTTCCAGTTTCCTGATGGAGACGCACTGTAGTGCAGCTGAGATCACCTCATCGCAGTTTTTCTCAGGCCAGTATTGGCAAATGATGACGGTCTGCCGCTGGAACCGAATGTCTGCTGCTAGAACCGACTGTCTGCTGCTGTGAATTGTACTCCATATTCAGATGTTTTTATTTTTCCATTGGGTTCATTAACCCTTTAACTCATATCAACCAAGAGAAGGCTGTTTTTGAAAATTTACGACTGGAATTACTGGTTCGATAACCGAGCCAGTCATTCCAGTGCTAAATTTTCAAAAATAGCCTTCTTTTAGTCTGCAAATCGACATTTTCTTAAACAAATTTAAGGCTTAACAGGTTAACAAGGAGACTACTGGTATATTGACGACGCAGGAAAGATATATGTCTGCCTACCCGGTACACACAGGAAAGATATATGTCTACCTACCCGGTACACACAGGAAAGATATATGTCTGCCTACCCGGTACCCACAGGAAAGATATATGTCTGCCTACCCGGTACCCGCTATGTGTGAGTCATTGCTTTCACCCCCTTGTGGTCGAGCACTTACAACTCTGATGTCAATATTCTATCTTTTTCAGTGTCAATAGCAAAGAATCTAATGTACATTTTTCAACAAATTTGGTGGATGATGTTCCTGTCTATGACAGCAACATTATCCACCAAATTTGTTGAAAAATTAACACCAGTTCATTATTTTATTTTATTTGAAAATTAAAGATTTTGACCTCAGAATGGTAAGGGTTAAAAAATGTTCACACTTTTCTACTTTAACACATTAACCTTTTAAACACTCAAGCCAGCAAAAAAAAAGTATTTTTGAAAATTTACCACAGAAATGACTGGCTTGATATTAGCAAATACAAATGAAATGGACAGTTTCTATGATCAGAGGATTAACTCTTTAACCATCAAATTTGTTCAAGAAAATTGGAATTTTTGAAAATTAGTCACTGGAATGACTGGCTCGGTTACCGAGCCAGTCATTCCAGTGTTAAATTTTCAAACAAGGTCTTCTCTTGGTCTGCAAATGGATGTTTCTCAAGATCACTGCAGAAGCCATTTTTGGCCGATATAAGTGTTAGTGTTAAAGAACTAACTGCTACAAGCCATTGGATAATAATTTCAACGGCCCATTACTCTAGATCTGCTGAATAGCCACTAACAACTTTCAGTAAAATTATTTTTAAAATATTCTGCAGGTCCAGAGCTAACCACCATGCAAAACAATTTATCTTCAAAATTCTGTAGCAACAACCTTTAGTCGCAAATTATTTCAGGCGTTATATTTAGATGTGCACAATACCACTACAGACCACCCGGTGGCACTGACTAGCTAGAGTGCATACTGAGAGTGGCATGTCCAGAGCCCATATGTCAATAAATCCAGAACACTATTTCTGAAGCTTATCCCTGTATTTTCATTTTCCATTCAACAAAAACTGCGATCTGTGATTGGCTGTCTGAGCAGGTCAGGCGAGTATGAGTGTGCCTGACAACCCATTCTCAAGTTGCAATTACTATGCATGTGTGAATCAGCTGATGGCCTGATGTGGGAGAGAGTGAGAGTCAGCCATGCTGATTAAATGCTCGCTTGCTGAATTTCCGCAGATTACATTTACTATGGGGATTAACTCTGGATAGGATGATGACTTTGAAAACAATTTGACTGAAAGCCATTGGTGGGTAAGCCGACAACAACTTTCAGTCAAATTGTTTTCAAAATATTCAGCATGTCCAGAGTTATTGCCCATTGAATTTAATCTCTGGTCACTTGCAGCGGCCAGACAGTTAATGCTCTAACCCCTGAAGTTATACTGGGAAACTGAGGAATATTTTGATACTAACTATGGCAGCAACAGCTCCCAGTCAAATTAGTTTTAAAATTTTCAATACAATACTTCCTACGATTAAACAAATTTGTTATATCTAGTCAGTGAGGGTTAAATGGTGAAGCGTTAACCCTTTAAGCATCGAATGTTTTAAAAAAAAATTTCATATAAAATATCCATTTGCAGACCAAGAGAAGACTGTTTGTGAAAACTTACCACTGGAATGACTGGGTCAGTTATCGAGCCAGTCATTCCAGTGTTTAATTTAAAGAAATAGTCTTCTCTTGGTGGGCAAATGGACATTTCTTAAGACCATGTTTTTGGCTGATATGAGTGTTAAAGAGTTAAATCACTCCATGTGATGCTGGAAGTCACTAAATAATATCCAGTATATTTACCGGTACATGAAATTTGGTGAAAATTTTGAAAACAATTTGACTGAATGTTATTACACTCCAAGGCAGCAACAACTTTCAGTGAATTTTTTTTTCAAAATACTCAGACGTGTGTGCAAAAAATATTACCCGTAGTGCAGAGGAAAATTGATGAAGGAAGTGAAGAAACATCAGCTGAGAATATGTGTGTAACTACAAAACACAAGCAGATGCGCGCACACGCACGCACCCACGCACGCACGCACGCACACACACACACACACACACGTGTAAACACGCACACGTACATACTCTCATTCTCACACTCTATTTTCGCTCACTCACTATTTTCGGATACTATTTGTGGCATTGAGTAAATCATTTAGCGCTGTGACATAAGTGTAAATATTTACAGGACGTGACAGACATAATTGTCAACTTCCCACTTCCCAGTAGGTCTCGAGCAAAAACTTGGCAGGCGAGCTACTGGACAAATGTCAAATAAAACCTAAACCCATCAATTAAAGTTAATATGGAATACCTCTGTGCCGGCTGGTGAGATTGATTATTGATTTGAGTCATCACGATCAATTATTCAAGAACAATCAATTATTTTAAGAATAATCATGATTACAGGATTAATCAGTCTCCGGGATACAAATTACCCTGAGATAACAACAGAGGCATAATATCAGTGATGAAAGTGGCAATAGTGTCTAGAAATGTCAATTTGCAGGCCAGGAGAAGACTATTTTTGAAAACATATCCCTGTAATGTCTGGCTCGATACTCGAGCCAGTCATTCGATTGATACATTTTATTTTCAAAAATTGTCCTCTCTTGGCATACAAATGGACATACATTCGGTGAGCAAAATGTCAATTTTTGTGACCAATCGCATTTAAAAGAGTAATTAACAGGTTTTTCAAATATTTTATGCTGAAGAAATTACTCACGATTATAGGATTATTTAATTTTTAATCATATGAATTCAGAATTTAAAAAATAATCACAATTTCTTAGTTAATAATGCAATTATGCAAGCCTTGTGTATGCGTGTATCTGTGCGTGCGTGCGTGATTGTGTGTGTATGTGCGTGTATGCGTGCGTGCATGTGCATGCATGCACGTGCGTGTATCTGTGTGTGTGCATGTATCTATATGTGCATGTGTGTGTGCGTGTATGTATATGTGCATGTGTGTGTGCATGTATCTGTGTGTATGCATGCGTGTATGCATGCATGGGTGCACGTATCTGTGTGTGTGTGCATGCGCACATCTGTGTGTGCATGTGTGTGTATGAGTTTATGCATGTGCATGCGTGTATCTGTATGTATGCATGTGTGTGCTTGCGTGCGCATATCTGAGTGTGTGTGTGTGTGTGTATACGTTCGTGCGTGTGCATGTGTGTATGCATGCATGTGCGTGCGCATATCTGTGTGTGCATGCATGTGTGTATGCGTGTACATGCTTGTATCTGTGTGCGTGCGTGCATGCGCGTGTGTGTGTGTGCGCGTGTGCGTGTGCGTGTGTGTGCGTGTGCGAGCATGTATCTGTGTATGAATGTGTGTGACTATGGGCACTCATACAGTACATCTCATTGACACATAAATCTTAAACTGGTTAGCCTGTTTCCAAAACAAAAACTGAATATTCAAAATGTTTTATTTTGTTTTGGGAACATGTTAAGTTATTGTTTAGCTGTACTGTGCGTGTGTGCGTGCGTGCGTGTGTGTGCATGCATGCATGCTTGAGTATGTGTAGGCTTGTAGGGTAGCCAATGTCTAAAGGTGCACACCCACCAACTTTGAATAAACATTGACAAAGCATGCTATCATACAGACGCACACAGTGATAAAGACCTTTCAAGTTAACCATGGGAGAGTGATTGGAATTTGGTAGTTCAAGTCATTGACAGTCATGGTATTTGGTAGTTCAGGTTATTGAACGTCATGCAAGAGCCATGGAATTTTCCAGCTTCAGTTGGCATTTGGTAGTTCAAGTCATGAAGTCATGAAACTTGGTAGTTCAGATCACTGAAAGTCAGCGAAAAGTTACAGAACTTGATAGTTCAGATCATTGATAGTCAGGAAAAGTCATAGAACTTGGTACTCAGGGGAATGTCATGGAATTTGGTAGGTCAGGTAATTGACAGTCATGTAAATTGGTAGTTCAGGTCATTGACATTCATGTAAATTGGTAGTACACTCAGGTAATGTAATTTGGTAGTTCAGGTAATTGAGTCATGTAATTTGATAGTTCAGGTCATTGACAGTCTAATGCTAATGTTCTGGAATTTGAAACACTGAGGTGAATGAAATCTGAATTATGCATGTGTAAAGAGTTATTTTGACAACTTTTGAAGGTCAGAAGAATAAAAGTTTATCTAATTCACACTATATACACATAGATGACTGTAGCTATAATACGTCTATAATTTCCCTACTGATTACAGACATGTATATTGAACATTTTGACTTAAAATAATCGCCACATAAGAAAGCAACAAATTTTAGACAAATTCTTTTCAAAATTTTCAACATATTTCATAATGGACTCATTTGAAAACATCTCTCTCAGAATACAGGAAGAATGTTGTTAAGATGAAACTTGAATTTAACAAAAGCAGGTTGCTATTTCAGGTTAATAACTACATATTGAGAACAGTAGTCTGGTTCTTAAGCCTGACGCTTGATTACCTTTTTGTGTAATCCTGAAAGTCTGAATGGTCTGGGCTTGTTTTGTGGGGCCCCTTTTATACCCTTTCTGGCGGCCTTTAGTTGACGGCTATGTGGTTGTGCGCATGTGTCTGCGCATGCGCAGTGGTACACTGGGTGGGTGGTCTGCCGGCTTGGCAGCTTTTTGGTGGTTTTGGCGGCCTTTGATAGTTTTTTGGTCCTTTATCATTTGGGGTGTCTTGGAGGCTATTGTTAAGGGGTGGGGTATGGGGTTTGGGGGTAGGGAAATTGTAGTGGCTGGTAGTGGTGTTCTTGTGGCAGTATAAGACCATTTCAGCGGTTTAGGGTTTGATGTCCTCAGTTTATGCATGAGGGCATGATTCAAACTTTATAGCGTTTCGTTAAATTTGAACTCATCAGAGGCAATAGCGCTTTTTGTGGCAATTTCATATGGGGTTCGTGTCCCATTTGGTGTGTGCGTTAGTGTTTGTGAGCATGCGTGGATTTTACGTGAGTGTTTGGGAGTAGTGCTTGTATGTGCGTGAAGGTACATGAAGCGCAAACCCACTGTGCGGGAATGTGTGTGGCACTTCAGGCCCCACGCATCTGCATTGTTTTTGTTGCAGAAGTGGCACTTGTGTCTGGCCACGTTTATGCAAATTATGCTTGTGCGTGCGTGAGGCTACATGAAGCACAAACTCACTGTGTGGGAAACTGTGTGACGTGTCAGGCCACACACATTTGCATAATTTTTGTTGCATAAGTGGCACTAATGTCTGTTGTGGGGGGGTTGGTTGTTGGGGATGTTTATGACGTCAGCTGCCTCGGTTGACAGGGATGTCATAGGTGGGACGTCATAAAAGGTCAGTTTTATGGAGTGCAACTACTGTGGTCAATGAAAAAGTATGAAAAAGGCTTGGACACACCGGATTCTAAAAGGATAATAACAACGTATGTGGGTGTTGGGTTAGTGTTGGTTTGGTGCATGGCAAGGCATATGGAGAGATGCAGAGATGCATGCAGGGAGCGATGTACAAATTTAACCCTTTGAACCCAACATACCAAAATCTGTTAGGTTTTAATAAATATTTTGTTGAATATTTTGAAAAAATTGACTGGGAGCTATTGGTGCCTATGGCAGTAACAGGTTCCCATCAAATTAGTTTCAAAATATTTAACATCTATGGTCTACATATCTTGAAATTGAGAATCTGAGGATTCAGGATGCAAAGGGTTAATCCCCACCCCACCACCACTTTCTTTGACAAAGTGTGCGTGCGTGCGTGCGTGCGTGCGTGCGTGCGTGCGTGCGTGCGTGCGTGCGTGCGTGCGTGCGTGCGCGTGTATGTGGGTGCTTGTGTTTGTTGATGATAATGAAATCTGTCATGTGACGGCGAGTATGGAAATAGTTATGTCCATACGCGTTAATGACGTAGGCACCGCAGGGCGCAGGCATGGCATGCGCACAGTAGGCACAGTACCTTGGTGTCTTGTCAGAAAATGAATCCACTCTGTTCTAAAGAACAGATATTATACATTCTTTATGATGTATGAATGAATATATATACTTTACTAAATATTTGAAATATAATTTGCCTGGACAGCAATCAGTCACAGTCAAATAATTTTCAAAATATTCAACATTCAATATCGTTGGCTTCAAATTGAGATTGTGGCAGTTGAGCAGTGAATGTGTTAAAGGTGTGAGCAGCGATGCACCGCATCATAGCTTGTCAGAGAATTCATCTCATAATCAATATCAATGTACTGACAATGAAATGACAGACCTCATTAGGGTTAGACCAAGGGAGAGTGAATGGGTAGGCTGAGGAGGGATGGAGAAGTGTCTGTGTGATCGAGCGAGTGAGCATGCATGTGTGCGTGCGAGTGAGCCAGTGAGTGAGTGAGTGAGCGAGCGAGCGAGCGAGCAAGCAATAGTGGGTGGGTGGGTGGGTGGGTGGGTGGGTGGGTGAGTGAGTGAGTGAGTGAGTGAGTGAGTGAGTGAGTGAGTGAGTGAGTGAGTGAGTGAGTGAGTGAGTGTGTGTGTGTGAGTGAGTGAGTGAGGTAGGGAGTGAGTGAGTGAGTGAGTGAGTGAGTGAGTGAGTGAGTGAGTGAGTGAGTGAGTGAGTGAGTGAGTGAGTGAGTGAGCGAGCGAGCAATAGTGGGTGGGTGAGTCAGGTGAGTGAGTGAGTGAGTGAGTGAGTGAGTGAGTGAGTGAGTGAGTGAGAGAGAGTGAGTGAGTCAGTCAGTGAGCGAGTCAGTGAGTGAGTCAGTGAGCGAGTGAGTGAGTGAGTGAGTGAGTGAGTGAGTGAGTGAGTGAGTGAGTGAGTGGGTGGGTGGGTGGGTGTGTGGGTGGGTGGGTGGGTGGGTGAGTGAGTGGGTGAGTGAGTGAGTGAGTGATTGAGTGAGCGAGGATGAGTGAGTGAGTGAGTGAGTGAGTGAGTGAGTCAGTGAGGGAGAGTGAGTGAGTGAGTGAGTGAGCGAGGGTGAGTGAGTGAGTGAGCGAGGGTGAGTGAGTGGGTGGGTGAGTGAGTGAGTAAGTGTGTGAGCGAGCGAGAGCAAGTGAGAGTGAGCGAGAATGAGAGTGAGTGAGAGTGGGTCAGTGAGTGGGCGGGTGGGTGGGTGAGTGAGTCATTAAGATTACAAGAAAACTGATGGATAAGTTCAAACCTCATAATTCTCATATGTTCAGTGAGAGAGTTACACATTAAATTCCAACTCAGGTTTGCTGATCATACATAGCACTTTGTGTTGTGATTAGAACTTAATCGACATGTTCATGGCATGGTGGAATATAAGCACTATGAACACAGGACAGGCATGAGCCGATTATAATTACTGTATTATTAAAATGTGACATTTCAAAACATTGTATTTTGCTCAGATTTTCCACGATTTTTCGATTTATTAAAATTACATCATAAAAAATTGTACGTTTAAAAGTCAGAAAATTGTGCATGCCTCCATAACACATCCTTTTACACAAGATTGATCCATTCACTAAGTTTTGTTAGGTGCATATCAAAAGCTCTCGAAACTACAGAATTTTCTATGATGTTCCGTCACACTAGATGACTTTTGAGATGAGATGCGCCAGTAGCTGACAATGCACCAATACACCAAATTCGTTTATTATATAAGAAAGACTCTTGAAAGCAGGCGCCCATACAAGAAAATATTACATGTTCAGCAAGCCATCAATACACCAGGTTTTTCGATTATATGTAAACAAGGTCCATACAACCTTGGTTGCTGCCGGTTCCACATTTTTCGGGTTTTCTGGAATTTTTTAGATTTTCTTTTATTAGATCCAACATTGTTAAATCCTAGTGCATCGTCAGACCCCTTAGTGTGTTAAAATTTGGGTAAATCGGACCAATAATTTCCACGATATCCACAGATCCAGAATTTGATCTGATCCAGATCCGAGTTGATTTATCTGGATTACAGCCAATGTCCGGAAATTCTCTTGCACAGCACGCTCTTCTTTGTATCAAAATTTGAGCCAGGTTGAATCAGTAGTGTTTGATATAACAATCATCATAAATCAGATACAAGCGGCCCAAGCGGCCTCACTGTATCGCTCACCTGGAACATAGGAATTTCAACTAGAAAGGCCATCACCTATAGAGTAGAATCCTAAGATTTTGGCCAGAATTGCAACTAGGTCATTCAAGATGGCTGTCAAGCAAATTGACCCATCAGATTTCCTTGAATTTAATTGGTTCACCTGTTGCCCTAGACCCGCCAAGTTGTTTTGGAGATGAATTTTAAAGATGCTTTTAAATATCAGATAAAATCCAGATGGCCACTGACCTAATATGCCTACCGGCTTTGTTTGAACACAACTGTATCTCTATTAGAGATTATCTATGCGCTAAGGATGCTTTTTACCAAATATAATTGAAATCAGCCCAGTGGTTCCAAAGAAGATATTTTAAATTTCCTACTGCTTTACTATAGGTTCTCTTGGCGGGATAAAGATCCACGATGGTCGCCAAACCGTTTATCCGACAGTTTCGAAAATGACAAAGTTGAAATCAGATTACCCAAACACTTTTACAAAACCAATTTCAGCTTCAAAATCCATCAAATAAAAAATTCTAATATCACCGCCAAGCATGCTACAATTAGATTGGCCCACGGAAGCTATGGTTTTTTTGTATATATATGAACTTCCCTTGACCAAACTTTAATGGCTTTTAGTCCCTAATCACACCTCCCAAATTCCAACCCGATCAGTTCAGTGGTCCTGGAAAGGTTGTTTTCGCGAAAACAAGGCCATCTAAAATGGCTGCCAAACTATTTGGCTAATCAAGTTCCCTTGAACAAACTTGGTTTATCTCTTGCCATAGAGAATATTTCCTGAGTTTTGAATAGATCCCCCAAGTGGTTTCGGAGATTTTTAAACTTATGACATTTCTAAAATTCAGACAAAATCCAAGATGGTCGTCAGCCAAATTGGCCATTTGGCTTCCTTTGAACAAACTTAGATCTCCATGCCCTAAGGATTCTTCCTGCCAAATATAATTGAAATCGGCCCAGTGATTCTTGAGAGGTCATTTAAGAAAAATTGACAGACGGATGGACAGACAGCAAGACAGACAGACAGACAGACAGACAGACAGATATTCGAACGGCATGTATGTATGAATGATTGTTTTAATGTATATCTATTTCACCTTTGTTGAATGTCTATATTAAATATTTTAACATCATCACAGAAATGAGATTTATCCTCATCTGGAATTAGGAATTACAACTCAGATTCCGGATTATCATAGAAATCAGAATAATTGTTACATTGAAAAATTTAACATCTGTGTCCAGGCCTGGTGATGCTGATCAATGGACCTTTCCAGTTTATCCATCCATCATATGACATCATAATCAACTATGTGATGTGTAGGATGACGTCATAATAAATTACAGCATGAATGACTCGATTCACTCCGTCTTAAACGCTTAATAGTCTGACGCATTGTACAAACTTTATGTCTTTACTATTTAATAAACATGCTGTTGAGTATATTGAAACTAAGTTGACTGGGCGCTGTTGCCATAGGCAGCAACAACACCCAGTCAGATTAGTTTTAAAATATTTAACACCTTACCTGTATAGTTTTCTGGAAATTGATAGTCAAAGAGCTCAGGGATTGATCGATCCCAACACAAGCTGGGTTTGCGTGGAACCTAGCTAGAGATGGACGATGCATAGCTAAAACTGGAAAGGTTCATTGGACATTGGAGTCTCTACCCTATTGTCTCGCGTACAGCAGTCAGGAATAGGACTTGATGTTCGAGCGGTCTCACCATAATGTACCGGGTCTCACCATAATGTACCGTTGATTCATCAATGCCTATTTAACTACTGCTAGGAATGGATAATACATTCCACCAATTTCCTATCAATGATACATTTCCCTAAAAGGTGGCATGTATCATGCTTTCGCAAGCTGCTCAGCACACACCCGGTCAGGATGAAATGTGCCATATTTCTTAAGATCTTAGCCGGGCCATAAAACCTATCCTCTGTGCTGGTATGTGCAGGCCAACGGTGTCGCCTGATATCACTATGCAAATGGTAATCTTGCAACATATGTTCCATCGTCATAGGGCTTGATCCACATGGACAAAGGTCTGAATCCCCAATTTTGAACATGTGATACAGGTGGAAGTTTAGTTTATTATGGCCAGTTCTCGGCCGAGAAAGAATGACTTCCTCTGCTCTGGAAAGAGAGTAGTAACCAATAGCCATACAGGGTCTGAAATAAGGAGAGTCAATTTGATCTGACAAAAAAGCGGAAGTTGACAAACCTGATGGGTGGTCCGGGGGTCCTCCCCCGGAAAAATTTTAAATCTAGATGCTCTCAGAGGCCATCTCCTGCATTTCTGGAGAAAAATATAGGTTTTCGGTTGGCTGTGAAATTGTTCTATTTTTACCCATTTTGTCCTGAAAAAATCAAATAGACTAAGACATTTTCAGGAGAAAATGCATAAAGATAGAACAATTTCATAGTCAACTGTAGGACCCAGAAAATGAGGACTTAACCACTTATACTCGGTCCTCCATTTAGAAAGGGTTGCCCCTTTGGGCACTTTTCGCTCAGATGCCATTTTAGCAACACATCAACTGCTGTCACAGTCATGTACAATTAAATGTAAAAAAATGTTCACTTTAGTCAGGACTGTCAGGTTGTTGCTGTAACCATTTCTTCTCAAGCTTATTTTTATGATAGGTTCCCCTCTTCGGCCGAGAAAGAATGACTTGCTCTGCTCTGGAAAGAGAGTAGTAACCAATAGCCATATTGTAGTCAGGACTGTCAGCTTGTTGCTGTAACCATTTCTTCTCAAGCTTATTTTTATGATAGGTTCCTCTCTGGAAGAGAGACATGGTTGTTAGTTTGGGGAGGGGGGAGATTTCCTCCTTAATATCTTGCAAGACTATCTGCTGCTTCATTAACTCTCATCCCCTGACAGGCATGCATACACTGCATAGCACATACCTATTCAACTTAGTCTACATTTGACCCGATAATGACATCATACTTTTACACACTGTTGAAATCGAATATGTTACAGATTAGCGAACGAAGGTATTTTAATTCATGTTGCTTTCGCCATTATAGCTATCCAACTTATTCTAGATTTTACTCAATGATGTCATAATTGTCTTTGTGACTGCGATCTCAAGCAAGATTTACTGGACTCATTTTTATATATCCAGGAGCGAGATCATCACCACTCGCATAGCGTTTGACTGGTCAAGATAAATTACCTGATCCATGATAACTAAACCTTTCCAATCAAGAATATCAATTTAAGCTCAATGAACTCATGAGCCAATTTTCTATCATGTTCCAATTGTTTTGAGCATTGATAAGAAACATCAATTTTGTTAACAGCAACACGGAAGCTGGTCTGACTTATTATCATTCAATCCCATCCAATGCTTTACATTCTGAACTAGATTGATCGGTCGATGACGTGTCATCGCATATCGCTATATTCACCACTTTGAACTTTTGACCCAACCCCACAACACAACAACAACACCCCCCTCCACCCTCACCTGAGGGGCAAAGCCAAATGTAAATGTCCTTTTACATGCCACAATCATATGGGCAACTCACATTCTAAATTTGGTTGAATTGCGTCCACGTGTCAGGAGTTGCATTACAACTCAGATTCCGGATTATCATAGAAATCAGAATAATTGTTATCATTGAAAAATTTAACATCTCAGTGTCCAGGCCTGGTGATGCTGATCAATGGACCTTTCCAGTTTATCCATCCATCATATGACATCATAATCAATTTCATGACCTTTTGGCCCCACCCCTCACACCCTGGGGCGGGGCCAAATGTAAATGTGCTTACCTACTCTACATTGATATCAGTAAGTCACTTACTAAATTTGGTTGAATTCCATCAAATGTTTTCGGAGGAGTTGCATTACAATCAATTTCTTGACACTTAGACAGCACCCCACCCACCCCTGGGGTGGGCCAAAATCTAAATGTGCTCATACACTCCACAGCGATATGAGTAACTTACATTCCAAATTTGGTTGAATTCCGTTAAACAGTTTCAGGAGAGTTGCATTACAATTAATCTCTTGACCTTTTGATGTCCATCCCCCACCCAAATGAGGTGGAGGCCAAATGTAAATGTACTCATCCCCTCCACATTGATATGGGTAAGTGACATACCAAATTAAGTTGAATTCTGTCCAATGTTTGGGGAGGAGTTGCATTGCAGTCAATTTTTTTACCTGAAGCAACCCCCCCCCCCCACCTCTTCCATCCCCCACCCACCCCTGTAGGCGGGGCCAAATGTAAATGCGCTCATCTACTCCATATTGATATGGGTAACTGTTATACCTAATTTTGTTGAATTATCTCCAACAGTTTCAGAGGAGATGCGCTACAATCAATTTCTGCAGGAAAAGATTTGACCTTTTGACCCCTCCCCACCCCCTGGTGGCGGAGCCAAATGTAAATGGCCTCTTCAACTCCGCAATCATATGGGCAACTCACATATCAAATTTGGATTGAGTTCCATCTAACGGTTTCAGAGTTGTGTTGCAAGTGATTTGACCTTTTAACCACTGCCCCGACTCCCTGGTGGCGGAGCCAAATGTAAACATTGTTTTGCAAAATGGAAGGTAACACACATACCAAATTTGGTTGAATTCCACCAACCGGTTTGGGAGGAGATAGCATGACGGATGGATGGACAGACAGACGGATAGATGACAGAGGCGATTACAATATCCCCATTTTTTTTAAACGTGGGGATAATGACGCATGTGATGAGAGACTGCAGGAAGTGTGAATCAGTAGCTGGTTGTTGAAAGCGGTTAACGGTTAACGGTAATAGACCTGACATTTACTCCTAGGCAGCACAAAATAATGTCATAATTTGCCGCCATCAAGGTCAATCAATTCATAGCAATTGCTTTACCACTATTACAACAGTAGTTGTTGATTAAGCCAAAGATCTTTATTCGTTACAATTCTCAATGACTTTTGAAAAGTTGATCATACTTTTAATACAGAACATACGTTTAGCCTACAATGCATCAATAGACACAGTTTGGTTGCTGTATACGAAGGATAAAATATGCTGGCTGAATAATTATCACCACATTTTTAAAAAACGTCGGCGATATTGTAATCGCCTCCGTCCATCTGTCAGTCTGTCTATCTAGTCCGTCTGTCACGCTATATCCTCCCAAACCATTGGGTGGAATTCAAATAAATTTGGTATGTGGGTTACCCATATGATTGCGCTTTGCAAGACGATATTTAGATTTGGCTCCTCCCACAGGAGGGGGGGGGGGGGGGGGAAGCAGAGGTTAAAAAAGCTCAAATCACTTGTAATGGAATCCCTCTGAAACCAACCATTCCCATGGAAATCAACCAAATTTGATATGTGGGTTACCCATTTAATTGTGGAGTGCAAGAGGCCATTTACATTTGGCTCCTCATACAGGGAGCGGGAGAGGGGTCAAAGGGTCAAATTTTAACGTGCGGAAATTGATTGTAAAGCCTCCATTGGATAGAATACAACCAAAATGTGAGTTACTCAGTAGCTGTACATATGACAAAACATGCCACCCTAGAAATATTATTTCCCATTGGTTCCAATACTGTAGATTGATTCAACTGGATTTTTGCACCACAGATAGTAGATCCTGATATCAATATTTTGATGCCTGGAAATCCTCTTGCCCACCACGCTCTTCTTTGTATCAAAATTTGAGCCAGATTGAATCAGTAGTGTTTTAGATAGCCCGTAATAAGCTTTTGTGACTGACTGATTAACAAACTAACTAACTAACTAAGGGACACAACGCTTTATTGAGCGACTAGGTTTGCTTTGAATTCGCTCAGAAATAGCACCATGTGCCAGCATTGCTTACACCAGACAGACAGAGACAGACAGACAGACAGACAAACAGACAGACAGACAGACAGATACAGACAGATGCCAGAAGGGGAGTGATAGCAATAGCTCAGCTGCCTGACAAGCTGAGTGAGCTGAAAAGTAATAGGCTTCTTCCTACCTCCATCACCAACATACATGTAACAATGAACTTATTGAATGAAAACCAACTCTTTGCATGGACACACACACACACACACACACACACACACACACACACACACACACCACACACCACACACACACACACAACCACACACACACACACACACACACACACACACACACACACACACACACACACACACACAACACACACACACACACACACACACACACACACATAAACACAACACAACACAACACACACACACACCCACACACACACACACACATACTTGCTGCATACATAGTTGTATGCACACATGCAAGCACGAACACATGCATAACAACACACACAGAGTCATGCATGAATGAATGGACATATGCACAAACACACGCGTGAACAGACACACGGACACATGTATATACATGGATGGAAGCAAACATAGAATCCTCACTGATTTCTAGCTAAGCTCTGCCCATGCCTTGTTCATGTTGGGATCGATTTATATACTTTGAACGTCAAATTCTGAGAATTCCAATTTCAAGGTAACTGTACAGGTAAGCTGTTGAATATTTTGAAACTAATTTGACTGGGTGCTGTTGCTGCCACAGGCAACAATGGTGCCCAGTCAAATTAGTTTCAAAATATTCAACAGAACGTTTATTAAATAGTAAATCCATCAAAGACATAGAATTTGTACACTTTACGGACTATTCCAGCTTCATGACGGAGTATTCTCTGCCAATTCACCTTTCCAGAGTATCCATCCATTCATCATCTGACCTCATATGACATCATAATCTGCTCGGCGTGTGTATGATAACGTCACAATCATTACATCACAATGGATTCCATATAGAACACCATCAAATCTCAAATATCCCGACACGTTGTATGAATTGTATATCTTTGTAATTCTTTGCTATTTGATAAATATGCTGTTGAATATTTTAAAACTAATTTGACTGGGCATTAGGCAGCAACAGCACCCAGTCAAATTAGTTTCAAAATATTCAACGGCTTACCTGTGTAGTTTTTTTTAACTTGATAGTCTGGGTGTTCAGAGATCGATCGATCCCAACACGAGCGAGGTGTGGGTGAAGCTTAGCTAGCGATGGGCGGGGCATAGCTAAAACCGGAAAGGTTCCTCATATGGTTTTAATGTCAGCCTATATGTCATGTAATTACTCTCGCCATGTAAGGGGCCGAAGATATTGTGATCATGTCTGTCTGTCTGGCTGCCTGCCTGCCTGCCCGCCCGCCCGCCCACCTACCCGTCTGACTGTCGGAGTTGTATCTTAAAAACCACTGATCTGATTGGCTGTAATTTTAACACACCAAAGGAACTTGTGGGGCAGGATTTCTAGACTTTGGCCGTGATACGGATAAGAGAACATGGATCTGTATCGGATCAAATTCTGGATCTGTTGATATCTCAAAAACTACTGGCTCAGATTTTAATACAGGAAACGGAGTGACCATACACTACGGCACATCTTTGATTGGGGAAAATTAGATAATCCAGAAAATCTCAACACTTTTACAAAGTGACAAAAGCTTGTGCGACAGATTGGATCCATCCATTAACGCTATAATAGTTAGTATCTTTCAAGAAGATTCCGATTTTTGTGCCCACATTCGATGAATTTTAAGCTTTTCAGGGGGATAACCTTGACAAATATAGATGAAGCGTGATGAAAAGAAATCATGACACATCACCTAATATATCCACTGAAAAAAAATTTTAATTGTAGGTTCAAAGCTCTTTCAGATGTTTGGAGCAGACAAAGTATTTTTACAAATTTTTTTCAGGGGAGATAATTCTGATGTGTATGGACAGATCTTGATGAAACAAGATAATCGCACGTCATCTCTGCAATATGTCCACTGAAAATGTAGAATCAAAATATTTTCAGATGAATTTCTTTATGAATTTTATGTTTTTCAGGTTCGGGTGGGTTTTTTGTGTGTTGTTTTTTTTTTTGGGGGGGGGGGGGGAATAACTGTGGCAAGTATGAACAGATCTTGATGAAACAAGATCATGTCACTTCGGCTTAGTATGCCCACTGAAAAGAAATTTCAAATGTAGGTTAAAACTCGAAACTCCGAGACCTGGTTCAGACATGAAATTCTTATGCGTCTTAAGCTTTTCAGGGGAGATAACTCTTTGAAAATATGGACAGATTTTGCTGAAATAGTAGTGGCCATCCAGGGGTCAGGCTAAAGTGGCCTTGGTATAGGTCATCCAGGAGTGAGGCTATATGGCCTTAGTATTGGTCATCCAGTGGACTTAACAATGGTCAGAGCTGATAAGGTGTTACGTTGACACAGGGATATCTATGTTTAACTTACTTGGTGGTGTGTCTATAGGTGAATAGTATTCATCCTGACCATCAGCACGGCCATGTGTGTTTGATTCATGTAATAATGGCGTCCTTTCTGTCACAGCTATTGGTACTGTAAACACAAAACAACAACAACAATAATCAGAGACTGCCTAAATCCATACCCTCCAATCAACATGAAGATTATCTAACAGAGCAATGTCAAAGAAAACTGACCCAGTATCTTGCGTTCATGCCTTCATATGAATACAGGTATGTACAGGTATGTACTACACTGATTACAATCACTCAGCCATAGAGTGCATAATATTAGTATGATTAAAAGTAGTCACAATTTTCTTAATTGGGTCACTGTGACCTTGACCTTTCGATCACTAAATTAACCCGGTTCTTCAGAACTCCAAGGGCATCACCTAGGATAAGTTAGTGATGATCCTTTCAGCAGAACGTTAGTTACCATCTTGAAACACCAATTTCCTTAACAATCAGACTGCTGAGTTCTTGTCGACGACATATTCCAGGGTCACATCTCTGGACCTGCTAAATATTTTGAATACAATTTGACTGAAACAAATTTCAGTGAAATTGTTTTCAAAATATTGAGCAAAACTGGAGTTTTTGCTCACTAAAAATTATTCTCTGGTGGCTTGCAGCAATGACATAGTTAATTTAGCAACCTTGGTGACTTGAACACAAAATTGGTATGATGCTTCCGACACACAAAGATACCTCACACGCCAAGTATGGTGAAGATTCCTTCAGTAGACCTTGTTATCATCCAAAAATGCAACCAACTGTTCTTAATTGGGTCACTGTGTACTTGATCTTTCACCTTTCAACAACAACATTGTTTGGGACCCCACGGGCAACATATGGACCCAAGTTTGGTGACGATCCCTACAGACATTAGTTATCATCCAGAAATGCAAACAAAATTTCCTTAACTGGGTCACTGGGAATTTGACTTGTCAACACCAAAATTTTAATGTTTTTTTTGGACCCCAAGGGTAACACACAGGTCAAGTTTATGATCTTTCAGTAGAACGTTAATTATCATCCAGGAATACAACAACATTTCTTTAATTGAGTCACGGTGAACTTGACCGTTGACCTTTAAAAAACAAAATTTAAATGGTTTTTTTGGCACCAAGGGCAACTAACACACACGCCAGGTTTGTTCATGATCCCTTCAGTAGAACTTGAGAGACCAGCTTTGGCTGGATTGCCCATTAAAGGATAATCAGAATTTAACCCTTTAATGGTCAAAACTTTTCACAAAAATTGAAACTTTTACTCAGCATATGTCCATTTGCAAGCCAAGATAAGACAAAATTGCACAGTACATTGGTGAAGAAGATAAAAGATCAGCTGGGCTCATATGTCTCACGTAAATGCACGCACGCATGCATACACACAAAGGACATATGTCTGTGTGTCTGTCTGTCCTTCACTAGGTGTTGGAAATGATTGATCAAATTTTATCACAAGAATGGTTGATATAATACGCTATGGGAGGAGGAGGAGGGGCGGGGGGGGGGGGGTGCACAATAAATTCCAGGAGTAATGAGATTTCACAATTTTTCTGTTCCTTTACCATTTGAGATGTTTGATTTGGAAGTTCCAATCCAAATATGTTCAAAATATTCAACAGAATCGCGCTCAAATGCGTATTAACAGATTTGACTTGGTGTTTTGGAAACACATTAACCTATCTATGGGTTGTACCCAAGTCTTTACACTCAGTCTGCTATCTTTCATATTGAAGACTTTACACTCAGTCTGCTAACTTTCATATTGAAGTCTTTACACTCAGTCTGCTAACTTTCATATTGAAGTCTTTACACTCAGTCTGCTAACTTTCATATTGAAGTCTTTACACTCAGTCTGGTAACTTTCATATTGAAGTCTTTACACTCAGTCTGCTAACTTTCATATTGAAGTCTTTACACTCAGTCTGGTAACTTTCATATTGAAGACTTTACACTCAGTCTGGTAACTTTCATATTGAAGACTTTACACTCAGTCTGGTAACTTTCATATTGAAGACTTTACACTCAGTCTGCTAACTTTCATATTGAAGTCTTTACACTCAGTCTGCTAACTTTCATATTGAAGTCTTTACACTCAGTCTGGTAACTTTCATATTGAAGTCTTTACACTCAGTCTGCTAACTTTCATATTGAAGTCTTTACACTCAGTCTGGTAACTTTCATATTGAAGACTTTACACTCAGTCTGGTAACTTTCATATTGAAGACTTTACACTCAGTCTGGTAACTTTCATATTGAAGTCTTTACACTCAGTCTGCTAACTTTCATATTGAAGTCTTTACACTCAGTCTGGTAACTTTCATATTGAAGACTTTACACTCAGTCTGGTAACTTTCATATTGAAGTCTTTACACTCAGTCTGGTAACTTTCATATTGAAGTCTTTACACTCAGTCTGCTAACTTTCATATTGAAGTCTTTACACTCAGTCTGCTAACTTTCATATTGAAGTCTTTACACTCAGTCTGGTAACTTTCATATTGAAGTCTTTACACTCAGTCTGGTAACTTTCATATTGAAGTCTTTACACTCAGTCTGCTAACTTTCATATTGAAGACTTTACAGTCAGTCTGCTAACTTTCATATTGAAGACTTTACACTCAGTCTGCTAACTTTCATATTGAAGACTTTACACTCAGTCTGCTAACTTTCATATTGAAGACTTTACACTCAGTCTGCTAACTTTCATATTGAAGACTTTACACTCAGTCTGCTAACTTTCATATGTATGATTGCTGTATTCTGCGGCTGTAGTAGTAGAAACATCGTGCAGCTGCAATCAGTCCTTCTTTGCTTTTGCCCATTGTGTCTTGTTCTCAGCCGAAATCCTTAGCTTCCTCAGGTCCATTCTTGACTTGAGTGTACCGAGTCCTGCTTTCTTGAGGTCACCTCATAGTGCTCAGACATAGCAGATTTATGCAATGATGTCCTCTCCTGGATTTGTATTTGCTGGCTCTGAGTAGGCCGAATTCCAAGGCTCTCTGTGCTGGTGTGTCTTCTGGCATCCTTAGAACATGTCCAAACATGGACAATCTTTGCTGGGCGACTTTTACAGACAGCGGTGACGCATTACACATCTTGCATAGTGTATCACTGGAAATTATGCTGTCTGGCTATCGGTGTCTAAAGATGGTGCATAGATGTTTGTGGTGGCAGGCATCAAGTTTGTCTAGAGCTGCCTTTGGAGCTGCCCAGCTGTTACAGTTATACAGCATCAAGGATACGCAGGTTGCATTGTATAAATGTAGTCTTATCAGTGGCATCTTTGATCTATGAAACCATAGCTTCCATAAGGACCGGAAAGCTATGTTCCCCATGACGCAGCGTGCAGCAATGTTAGCAGTACCGCAAAGCAGTGATCCCAGGATTTTACTTTTCCTCCATGGTTCGCCGCCATGAAGGGGATCGTCATTTTCTTTATTTCATGCTTTGTAGATAGGTATATGCAGGTGAACTCTGTTTTGGATTTATTCACAAAGAGATTCTCAATTTTTAGTTTGCTTGCAGCTATTGGGAGAAGTTCGTCAAGGGGGGGGGGGCAGGTTAACATTTATATGCCTGTGTGAAAAGAGTGAATGAGGAGTCCAGGATATTTTCCATATTTTCAATGATACACTACACCAAGTCACCAAGTCACCAAGTCACCTCTTTTCTCTTTCATAGCTAATAAATAATTTAGAATGTTTCCAAAACAAAAACAGAAACATGTTAGTTAACACAATTGAACACGATGTACCAAAATGTTCTGTTGAATACTTTGAACATAATTGGATCGGAAGACATTGCTGCCTTAAGCAGCAATGTCCTTTCAGGCCTTCCAATCCAATTATATTCAAAATATTCAACAGTATGCTTTAAGTTACTCCTAAACTGTACTGTACCTCATTTTATATAACACTCACATGTTCGTTCTCGAAGCTCTTGTGGTAATACTTGAAAATCGAGAAACCATGTTTCGATCCATGTCAGAATAAAAGAAATGATTAGCACCACATAGCCTAGCGGGTTGCTTCTTCCACTTCCATTACTGAACTGCAATATCAAAAAATATACCAGAGTTAATCTGCAATAGTTACACACGGTTCCAACAGATTTTTCAAAATTGAATTCAAGGTCTCTTCAAGGATTTTTAAGGTCAACAAAAATTATGTTTAAGGAATTTTTTACATTCCTCCCACATAAATCTTTATTATCACATTTTAATTACAAAATTTTAGAAACAGATTACAAGGCACACATAATTAAATAAATGTTTTGGAAATTTGTTTTAGAGCATGACTATTTCGCTTGGTCTGCTATAGCCACAGACATTGAACAATGACATATTCAAGGGTTTTTCAAGGAGATTTTCAATTTTGGCTAATCAAAGGAGTTTCAGATCCTTGAAAATGCAATGTTTTCTTTCATGGATGTACATCTTGGAAACCCTGTTACACGGAAAGAGTCAGATGGACAAACGGAAAGCAAAACTTCAGGAAGAAAATAACCAGGATCTTAGGCAAAAATAAAAAATTGTTTCGTTTCCTGTAAACCTCATAGGTGAAATTTGTCTTTTTTTTCAACCGGCCGGGAATAAAACTTTTTTCTACCCAGCATAAATGTTAAAACATGCATACATTTGTACAACTATACAAATTACAATGTTTTTAATGCAATTTTGTATGCAATGTGAATCTCTTTTGCTAATTGTGACATGACAAATTTGACAATTACAACCATATTTAATGGACATCTAATTAAATATCTGAAAAACAAATATTAAAATAAACCAATAATTGAAAAAAAAAAATGTCCTCCCTACTGGTCATTTTTCCCAACCTGGTGTGCAGGAAACAAAACCTTTTTTGTGGATGGCCTTAAGTTTTGGGTTTTCATTTGAAATATTATAGACAAAATTTATACAATAGAGTTACTATATATCTACAGCTCTACTTGTTACAGTACAGCTCAGACATAACTTATCATGTACTGTTGAATATTTTGAACATATTGGACCGTTCCAGTATTAGCTATGTCACGCCCATCTATACCTAAGCTCCACCCACACCACATCCTTGTTGGGATCGATCGATCTCCGTACTCCCTGATCATTAATTTCCAGAAAACTATACAGGTAAGTTGTTAAATAGTTCAAAACTAATTTGACTGGCCTATGGCAGCAACAGCATTCAGTCAAATTAGTTTCAAAACATTAAACAGAATGTTTATTAAATGATAGACTTACAATTTGTACATCGGACTATTAAGCGTTAAAGACGGACTATATCAAGTCATTCATGACATCATCATTATGTTTGGCGGCCATATTGGATTTTTTTATTAGATGATAGATGGATAAACTTGGAAAGGTTCATTGGATTGGAAGACATTGCAGCCTGGAAGGAAACACAAAATGTATAACCAGTAAACGCACCACCCATCCAGCCCACCGCTATCCCACACAATCAAGATAACCTCCAGACTATTTACGATATTATCAATCAGATTAATTATTTCGATTCATGAGTGGAATTTATATGCTAAAGTTGTGTACAAATCACTCCTATAATCACTCTCACTACATTTGGATTTACGCGGCATAATTGTATGAAAACATAAACAGCGCTTACTTTCATCATGGTTTGTGTTACATGTGTGTTATGGGCAAACACGTGTAGGCAGGGGAATACCGTAGGTTTTCTGGGGGCTCTGTGTAGTCTACACAAGCCCAGTCATGCCAGTAGGCATAATGCTACTGTCAACATAATTATTATTGCCCTAAAGCCCACCTCGTGTTTGTCGGAATCCATCACAATATGCTAATTTGGATTATTACTCACACAGCTGAAGACCAGTGTGAGTACTGCGGTTGGGTCTGTCTGTCTGTCTGTCTTGCTGTCTGTCTGTCTGTCTTGCTGTCTGTCTGTTTATTTGTTTGGCTGTCTGTTTATCTGAGGCCTATCTCTCGAATCCTATGAGGTACAATCACCAAATTTGGCACATACATTTATATTATGAGTGGCTAGAAAAATCTGTAGTTTGGGGTCAACAATCGAGGTCACTGGGTCACTTAGTGCATACAGGAATACACATTTTTGTCGATAACTCAGCAATGCAAGATAGAATCACCAAATAGGCAACATACATTCATATTGTAGTTGGCTAGAACAACCATTGCTTTTCAGGTCAAATGTGCAAATATCTAGGTCACAGGGTCAGGAAATGCATCCAGAAATACACATTTTGAGTCATAAATCAGGAACGCAAGTTAGTAGGTAAAATCACTAGATTTGCCAGATCAACCATATTATAGGTGGTTAGACGTTTTATGAGTTTCAGGACAAAACATCAAATATCTAGGTCACGTTGTCACTAAGTGCATCCAGAAATTAGTGTTAGGAATTGGTACTATTTTTATGATCGATGATTGGTTTTATATACTAACTGATGATCAATTAATGATTGATCATTAAACAGGTTCTCATTTTTTATCCATTTTGATTGCAGTAATTATAGCATGTTCAAGGATAATTACCTCTTTCAAACCAAGATGCGGCTATAACAGATTCTTAATAATTTAAGAAATAATGTTGAATATTTTGATACTAATTTGACTGGAAGCTGTTGCTGCCTTAGGCAGCAACAGCTTCCAGTCAAATAAGTTTCAAAATATTCAACATGTTATTGTTATGGTTGCTTTGAAATTAACATACTATTTCAGTGCTGAAAGAATTAATGTCTTAAACTAAGGAGCAATACTATAGTTGTAACAACTAAATTTAAATTCTTTTCGAAAACGTATTTGTTTTTTAGCTTGACCAGTTAAAATATATTAATAAAGTCAATTAATAACAAGAGGCCCAAGGGGCCTGTGTCGCTCACCTGGAGCTCCATCAATATTTGTCAAAATTGTTGGTGGGTGGTTTAGCAGTCTTTTAAATGAGTTTGTGGACATTTTTGCAAGTGCAATAAGGCTGCCAAACACACTACATTTTGATTGCACCCCCCCCGCCCACCACCGCCCATGTTTTTTTGATGGATCAGCTTCCCTTGAACAATTTTTAATGGCCCAAATTTCGGCCTGAGCTCTTCAGCGGTTTTGGAGGAGCTATTTTCGTGAAAACCAGGTCATCCAAGATGGTCGCCGAACCATTTGGTCAATCAAGTCCTCTTGAACAAACTTGGCTTACCTCTTGGCATAGATGAAGATTCCCCAAGTGGTTTCAGAGATTTTTAAAGACATTTCCTGGAATTGGCAGAAATCAAAAATGGCCGTTGGGCAAATTGGCCCATCGGGTTCATTTGAACACACTTGGATCCTTATGCCCTAAGGATGCTTCCTGCCAAATATAATTGAAATCGGCCTGGTAGTTCTCGAGAAGACATTTTAAATTTCCCACTGCTGTAGCATGGGAGCTTTTGACGAGAAAATTATCCAAGATGGCCACCAAACCATTTATCCGACAGTTTTGAAAATTGCAAATTTGAGCTCAGAATACCCAAAAACATATATAGAACCAATTTTGGCCTCAAAATCCATCAAATAAAAAATCCAATATGTTCGCCAAACACGCTACATTTTGATTGGCCCATGGTGGCCATGTTTTTTGACGGAGCAATTGCCCTTGAATAAACTTTAATGGCCCTTAGCCCCAATCATAGCTCCCAAATTTTGGCCTGATCCATTCAGCGGTTCTGGAGAAGTCGTTTTCGGGAAACCTAGGTCATCCAAGATGGCTGCCAAACCATTCGGTCAATCAAGTCGTCTTGAACAAACATGTCTTAGCTCTTTGCCTAGATGAGGTTTCATAAGTTTTGAATCGATACCCCAAGCCATTTCGGAGGAGATTTTTAGACATTTCTAAAAATTGGTCGAAATCCAAGATGGCCACCGGCCAAATTGGCCGATCGGCTTCCTGCCACATATAATTCAAATCGGCCCAGCAATTCTTGAGAAGACATTTTAAATTTCCCATTGCTTTAGTATTGGAACTTTTGGCGGGAAAATGATCTAAGATGGCTGCCAAACCGTTTATCCAACAGGTTCGAAAATTGCAAATTTGAGATCCGAATACCCAAAAGCATATATAAAACGAATTTCGGCCTCAAAATCCATCAAATAAAAAAATCCAATATGGCTGCCAAACAACTATATTTTGATTGGTCCACCGTGGCCATGTTTTTTGACGAATCAACTTCTCTTGAACAAACATTAATTGCCCGTAGTTGCTAATTATATAATCATAAATTTTGGCCTGATCGCTTCAGCGGTTCTGGGGAAGAAGTCGTTTTTGTGAAAACTAGGTCATCCAAGATGGCCGCTGAATCATTTGGTCAATCAAGTTCCCTTGAACAAAGTTGATTCAGCGCTTACCCTAAATCATATTTCATGAGTTTTGAATCGATCCCTCAAATGGTTTGGGAGGAGATTTTTAAAGACATTTCTAAAAATCAGCCGAAATCCAAGATGGTCGCCGACCAAATTGGATGATCGGGTTCGTTTGAACAAACTTGAATCTCTATGCCTTAAGGATGCTTCCATGTCAAATATAATTGAAATCGGCCCAGTAGTTCTCGAGAAGATATTTTTAATTTCCCGTTGCTTTAGTATGGGAGCTTGTGGCAAAGAAATTGATCTAAGATAGCCGCCAAACCGTTTATCCAACAGTTTCGAAAATTGCAAATTTGAGATCATAATACCCAAAAACATATACAAAACCAATTTTGGCCTCAAAATCCATCAAATAAAAAAATTCAATATGGCCGCCAAACATGCTATATTTTGATTGGCCCATGGCAGACATGTTTTTTCAGGGCAGGTGAGCTAAAAAAACAAAACCGATTTCTGAAATCATGATCGATCGTTGGTTGAACATGCAAACCAATCAATCATTCGATCAAATCGATTTATCGGAACAACACTACCAGAAATACACATTTTAACGATAAATCATTACCGCAATTAATAACTAAATACATGTAGGTAGAATCAACAAATTTTGCACATCCATTCATATTGGAGTTGACTAGAAGTTCCATGAGTTTCAGACAAAGCATCAAATATCCAGGTCATGGGGTCATGAAGTGCATACAGGAATACATATTTTGGCTATAACTCTGGAGTACAAGAAGGCAGAATCACAAGATTTAGCACAAACATTCATTGGGGATTGGGACTGTTTATGATTAGTTTGAGCTTGGGGTCAACAGATCAACTATCTATGTCACGGGTGTCACTAAGTGCATTATCAAGACAGAGTGCAAAGGAGTGAGTTAGCATCTCCCTCGAGTGCATTCTAGTTGGATATGTAAGTGTTGAACAATTTAGTTTTAGTATAAAATGTCAACTGCCATAGACTTTTATTTTCTTACTAGTTTACAGAAACTATCCTATATACGTTGACTTTTCCAAGAAGGGGAGGGATGTAGCATGGCAGATGCCATTTATAATGAGACGATGAATTCAGCATGCCAGGCCAGTGTAGGAATATGCATCTGTTCAGATATATCAGAGCCAAATATCAAGGCCACTAAGTGCATACCCGAATACACCTTTTTACTATAACTCAGGAATACAAGAAGGGCGAATGATCAAACTTGAGTTAGCAGTCCAGTTTATTAATTTTTTTATTTTATCACTCACACCCACCCACCCACCCACCCACCCACCCTCCCTCCCTCCCTCCCGCTGGTACTCACTGACTGACTAACTGGCCGCCTGCCCAACTGGTCACCTGCCCTTCCGAACACTTCCTTCCTTCCTCACTCACTTTACTTATCACGCATACACTGCACTGCCTCTCCCTCCTTTCCATGCACACTAACTCATTTAACCATCTTCTCACCCACTCATTCACTCACCACACCACCCACCCCACCCCTCACCACCAACCCCATCACACATACACACGCCCGCACACACACATATGCACGCGCGCGCACACACGTGTACACACACGCATGCACACACACACACACACACGCGCACACACACACACACACACACACCCTTCCCACCTCCCTCCCATCTATATGCCTGATCGCTCATTCACCCACCTGCCTGCTCACTCAGTCCAACCATTCAACCACCCACCCACCCACCCACTCACACATCTGTTAATGAATTTATTAAATGGATGGCTGGCTGCTATTAATTAAAATGTCATTCATTCATTCATTATTCATTGATTTATTCATCCATCCATCCATCCACCCACCTATCCATCTATTTATTTATTTATTTATTTATTTATTTATTTATTTATTTTTATTTATTTATTTCCGGATGACACTCAATAAGTCATGCATGGTGCATGGGGGGGTTGCAGAATTCTCCATTCACTACGTACATGAGGAAATGCACAACAACAATGACGGCATCAACAATGGTATTAGAAATAAATATAGATTGTCCCCTAGATCACATGCTCTCCACGCTAACCATATAAGGATTAAACCAGACAAAAACATCAAGAGTTGTGCATAAAATCACCATGTGTGGCATGTGATGCAAAGCGCGGCTAATCCTACATCCACAAAATGGTTTTAAAAATATGTGAAAGCAGATGATTATTTAGCAAACAATTTGACTGAAAAGCGATTGCTGCCATGAGCAGGTATCGCCTTCAGTCAATTTGTCCAAACACTGTTAAATCAACGCTTATAGGGAGTGTGAATGTCAACTTGGACATGTAGGAGCGCCTTCACAAGTCGGAGTGTTAATCTGGTATCATTGGCTATCAAACATCTGGGGTTACAGCGCTCGTACTAAGACAGTCAATCATCATTAAAATAAATAACATAATCTATAATAAGCTCAATACACACTAATAGTGCAACAACTGATGAAGGTTATTTTTTTTAATCAATAAAATAAAATATAATTTATTTATTTAATTAATTATTTATTTATTTATTTTGCCTGGTTGATTTAGCTCCTTTAGGAAGCAAACATTTTGCAGGAAATATCAGACAAGGCTTACAAATTAAGCTTTGATAAATTTACAATTTAATAAACATCTCCCAGTCAAATTAGTTTCAAAATATTCAACAGCTTTCCTGTACAGTTACCTTGAAATTTACATTCTGGGATTTCAGGTTTCAAAGCGTCAAATCGATTCCCACATGTGTAAAAAAGTGGGCGGAGCTTAGCTTGAAATGGGCGGAGCTTAGCTAGAAAGACATCCCTCTATTGAGTTTACTGGTTTAACTCTCTAATGGTCAAATTGAGTCAAGAAAATCAAATATATGCTTATTGAATGTCCATTTGCAGGCCAAGAGAGGTCTATTTTTGAAAATTTACCACTGGATTGACTGGCTCGGTTATCGAGCCAGGCATTCCAGTGTTAAATTTTCAGAAATATTCTTCTCTTGGCCTGCAAATGGACATTCCTCAAGACCACTGCAGGGTCCTGTGTTGGTCATGTTGACCATTAAAAGGTTGATATTTAAAACTTATAGTTAGTGAGCTAGATATTCTAGCAGTAAAATTTTAAAAACTCTCGTACACAAATGGACATTCCTCAAGAGCACTGCAGGAGAAAAGGTTTTGCCTGACTTCACAGTTAACTCTCCGGCTGTTGAATTTTTACAGATTACATTTTGTATGGGGTTTAACTCTGGACATGCTGAATATTTTGAAAACAGTTTGACTGAAAGCTGTTGATGGATGAGTCACAAACAACTCTCAGTCAAATTGTAAAATATTCAGCGTGTCCAGAGTTATTGCCCATTTAAATTATTATCTGGCGTAAGACAGTGAAAGGGCAAAGTGTTATTGTTGTCAGTGAGAATTACTTACAGCAAATAGGAAGCATTTAGCCAACAGAAAAACACATGTTGCTAATGTAGTCATCTGAAAGTAAAATATTTACAAATTACAGGCATGACAGGTCAGTTAAATATCGCCATAACCCTTTTAATGGTCAAAATTTGTCAAGAAAATTAAAATTTATGCTTATCAAATGCCCCTTTACAAGCCAAGATAATACAAATTTGGAAAATTTCCCACTGGAATGACTGGCTCAGTTATCGAGCCAGTCATTCCAGTGGAAAATTTTCAAAAATTGTATTCTCTTGGCCTGTAAACGGCCATTCAACAGATTCGTGCAGATTTTAGGGGTAATTGTTCACCTTGTGGTATAAGCAGCAAATTTGGCACAACCGTAGGTATTGAAGTACTGAAAAAAAATTAGAAGTAGACCCCAAAAAAAATTCAATATGGCCACCGTTTTCAAGATGGCCGCCACACTCCTAAAAATTAACCATTTTTGCATTGATATTCACTCAAATGTTGTAACACGACATTTGAACTAAAATTAACAAGGTTAAAGAACCAAATCATGTCACTGAATACAAGTGGACATGTACCCATTTTGAAAATCAAACTATTTTACAAAGAATTAACATGGCCGCCATTTCCAAGATGGCCGCCAAGTATTATGATAAATTTTACCATATTTAGCATTGACATTAACTAGAATTTATTTGTACAATTTAAACTAAAAGCCTTAAATTGGAAATGAGTTACTGAACAAAGGTGGCATGAAAAATTTCACCCTTTACTGGTCCCCCTAGACCAAGGGAGATAAGTCTTGGTTTAAGAAAATAAGCTACTACAGGTCAGGAATGATATATTTTTACAAACTGTTCACTGATATGACAGGCACGATACAGAGCCAGTCGTATCACTGATAAGTTTTCAAGAATACATTCTCCACTTCCGATAACTGATCGTCTAAATTGCTCAGAGTTATTTCCCTTGGCCAAAGTGACCATTAACATGTTAAAATAAACCAATATGGCTACCACCCCAAATTTGGAAAAAAAATCAGCGTTTTGCTTTAAATTTTTAAATTTTTAAATGAGTTCAAGTATTACCGTGATGAGGTTTTAGTGGATATACAACATCTGCTTCAAGCTGCGCAGTTGCAATGTTCCCCATGTTTTTTAAAATATCCATTATCCTGTCATTTGAAACAGACCGAGGCTATAAAGCTTATCAATGATACCCCGCTTCCTTGTTTCTACATGCAGGATGAGACCTAGATAAATTCGTTCCATAGTATGATAGATTTCTGCTGATCCATCACAGCAATAATGGCTTGAGTTAAATTTCAGTAATTGTGAAATGGTCAGTGAAGCGCGAGCCTCAATCAGGTTGCTTGACTGAGTTTGCATATTTAGGCCACCAAGAATCAAACTAACTAAAGTGCTGAGTGTTGGTGGTACAGAGTCCTGCTGGCATTTGCTTTCAAATGTTACATTGAATATTGTTTTACTATTCAAAATGTCTATACGAACAATACTGGCGGCTTGAGAAAGAATTATTGCTTCATCGTCAAAGTCACGGTTACATGCCTCCGAAAGAGCTAATCCGATGTCTGAATTAAATACCAGTAAGACGCTCCTTCCCTGCTTGTGAGCTTGGATGTCTGGGATATTTGCAAGGATTCTATTTTTTCAAATGGATAGTGTTGACTCGCACTGGTATATCTGCACCAAGTTGATTCAACCTTGAAGCGTACATTGTGGCAAGGTCTGAAAGTTTGAACACAGGAGCTACATCAGATGTTGCACATGTTTCTTGTATATATATATTAGTAGCTCAACTATTAATGCGATTCCTCTATAAAGCCTAGAATCTGTGCTTTCTTCCACATTTTCAGGACTGTTCCTAGCTGCCTTATTGTATAAGGATATCAAACATTTGGAATGATAAATGGCGTCCTGTGATATCAAATCTCCACCACTAAGTTTAGCAAGTAGGATCGTATCTTGCAGTTCAAGTACACATTTGCGAACATGTCTATCTATGTTGAATGTAGTTCACCCGAGGCATCACCACAAAAGAAACATTTATAGATTTCTAATCTTGATGCCCTGCCAAAACTGAGCAGCATCTTCTAACATGTAGTTGTGGCTGCATTTGAGCAGAATCAGATTTCCTTTGTTCAACTCTCCGCAATTTCAAGTTGTTAAATTTTGACCTACATGTCTTATGCCATTTGGCCATACGTCATAGGAATGTTTTTGATATTCCATCACCATCATTTAGTAGATCCAGATAAAGTGGCAATGGTAAACAAGTACAGCGAATCGCTCAATGTTGTTTACTAGTGTCCTATTTATCAACCCAAAATCAAGATCTAATCTCGGAGTTTCACGAGGACATAGCAATGCTTCAGGCATAGTCTCTTGACATAAGAACACTTTGTCCAGTCTAGTCGAGTCACGCTTGGACGCTGACTAGGTCCCATTGGGTCTATTATTTTGCAAGATTTCGACATATCTATATAATAGTCTCTCTATACACTGATGTGACACATTGAAATTATCACAATCAGCAAAATAATAATAATGATAATAATAATGGTTTACTCAAATCAGAGATCAAAAGAATTTTTATTTACTTATTTTTCTATTTACGCTGGTGGGATAAGTTTAATGTTAGAAATGTTGCTGGCTTACGGCTTGCGTATCTACATGTACATTTGTTGTAATTCTACGAGCAGACGACAATTTAAGCATGTTTTACACTTATATGTATATAAATCTGGTGCTTTTGTCAAAATATGTTTTCTATGTACTTTTGGTAATAGTTTTGAAAATTACCCTGGTCCATGTATTACGATAAAATTGTTACAATAGCAGGAATGCCCAGCACTGATGGAGGTGTGGGAGGGGTGCGTGGGTGTAATCAGTTTCATACAGTACACTTTAGTCAATGAAGATGAGTGTATGAGAAAACAAACATTTAATGACAATATACATGTACAATACTTTATTGTAAAGTTTCTCTAAAATTTTCAAACCGTATCCATCAGATGACCTATTTCGAGCAAAAAGGTGCTAAAACATGAATGAACAACTGGTACTAACACCTCTCTGTTACGGGAATACACAAATATGCATAAAACTATAAATTTACCAAAAGAAATTATCATTCTACATCAAGAGTAAACCAATATTTTTTCCAGGCGGTCATTTTGAATTCTAAGATGGCCTCCATAAACACATTGGTGAAAAGGCAAATATCGGTTTTTGGAATTGGTACAAACAATTGTTTCGGAAAATATTTAGTTTTACAAATTCCCCCAAAATTTTAACGAAAATACATAGTGTACCCTAGTACAATGTCACTGTCCATATATTTTATAGTTGAAAAACTCAAAATGGTGGCCATCTTGAAAATGGCGACTATTTTGAATTTTTCAGTTTGGGTCCACTTCTTCTTTCATTCAATACCTATCTTTCCTGAAAATTTGATGCTTTTACCAAAAAGTGAACAATTATTTTACCAATCTGCTGGACTAAAGGTCATACAGTAGAGGCTGGTTTTGGCTCGCATGAACATTAAAGGGTTAACAAAGGGTCCAAGGGAATGTTGTGCTCACTGGAAAATTTTCCTGTGAGATCGTGATACATAAATCATTTAATTGCCGGAAACATTCGGAAAATCCCAGACGGCCACTGGAAAATTTGACCAATAAAAATTCTGTAGAGACGGTGAGGCTTATTTCCCACAGGGATTCTGTATAGAATTTCTGGAGCCTACCACCATAGGATCCTTCCAGTCGAATTTGAAATCTGAAATTGTACATTAAGCAGTTAATAAGGGGTAATCTTGTATGAATTCCCAAATATTTTCGGAAAATCCAAGATGGCCATTGAAAAAATTCCCCAATCAAAATTCTGTATACAAGTTCTGACGCCTACCACAATAGGGTCCTTCCTGCGATGTTTGGTTTAAATCAGTCAAATGGTCAACCCTCAAGAAAATTAAAATATTTGCTTATCACAACTGAATGTCCATTTGCAGGCCAAGAGATTATTTTTGGAAATTTACCACTGGAATGACTGGTTCATTTATCTATCCAGTCATAAATTGAATGTGGCAAATTTTCAAAAAGAGTTTGAGTGAAACTCAACATATGCCCACAGGCATACTTGTTTGAGGAATGATAAATGTGAACAGTTAGTCTTTGATAATTCTCTGAAAAGGGGGGGGGGGGGGGAGACTTAGGTACACATTTGGAATTCATGGCAAAGCCATCACTAAAAATCTTGAGTCTTCACAGCTGCATCGATCATTACAATTACAAGACAATTTTGATGAATTTTAATCTTTCAAAGGAGATAATTCTGGCGAATATGTGCAGATTTTGCCAAAACGAAATTATAACACTTTGTCTAAAATTGTGAGTGTAGGTTCAAAACTCTGCGATCTGGACCGGACAAGAAAATTTTGACAAATTTGAGCTTTTCAAGGGAGATAGCGCTGGAGAATATGGGCAGATTTTGCCACAACGAAATCCTGACACTTCGTCTATGCCTAACACAACTGCTGAGAAAAAAATTGTTTGTAGGTTCAAAACTCATCGAGATCTGGTCAAGACAAGAATATTTTTTGACAAATTTTAGTTTTTCAAGGGCAATATCTCCGGCGAATATGGGCAGATTTTGCCCAAACGAAATCATGACACTTCGTCCATCACTAACACATTTGTTGAAAAAAGAATTGTGAGTGTTATCGAGCCAGGCATTCTAGTGGTACAATTTCGAAAATAGTCTTCTCTCGGAAATGGACATTTCCCAAGGGCACTGCTGAGGCCGTTTTTGGCTGATTTTAGGGTTAAAGTTTTAACCTTGAACATCATGACTTGTCTTAGTTATAAATTCACAGAAGTACTTCCTCAAGATCATGAACGAATGGAAAATAGCTCCAAATGTAAGGGTTGTGTCAAGGCTTATTGGATTCATCAATTACATACAATGGATCCGATTGGTATAAATCACGCTGATTAGAACATAGAATTTGTCCCAGTAATAAAATATGGTCAATAGCAGGTATTAACCATTACCGATCTGATGTCAATATTCTATCTATTACTGCGTCAATAGCAAAGAAACTGATGTACATTTATTCACCAATTTTGGTGGACAATGTTGCTGTCTACAGACAGCAACATTCTCCACCAATTTGTTGAAAAAGTAACACTGGTTCATCTTTAAATTTAATTTGAAAATTTAAAATTTCGACATCAGTGTGGTAAGGGTTAAGAAATATGAAATAACTTACGGCAACCGGCCACCAATGGTTGAGATTTAACAGTGCATATGTGAGAATGAGAAGAATGAACCTGAACGATGCCACCATCTGAAATGAGAAACATACCACGCTGTAAGAAATTGGTCTAACTCATTTTATGTTTCTGCAAAAGGTGCACAAATATTGCTGTCGCAACCTCTTTTTGAGTTGAGCATTTTTTGTTGTATTTTGTACATGTTGAAAAACATTACGCAAACACAAAAAAACTAATTAGCATAACCTTTATGCAGGCATGGGCATTACATTAAGTAATGCATGAGAACCAGGGTTGGCAATTTCCCCGGGAAATACTAGTGTTTCCCAGGGCAGTGGGAAATACTGGGAAATATCAGGAAATACCGGGAAATACTGGGAAATATTGGGAAATACTCAGATATCAGGTGGCAAGTTAATATATTTAACCTCGTGGTGGTTGTTTATCTCTCAAAATATTGGGAAATACTGGGAAATACTCAGATATCAGGTGGCAAGTTATATATCTAACCTCATGGTTGTTTATCATGCTTAAGAAAACACTGACAAGGATAAGTAAATATCACCTAGTGGCATAGGTGTAAGTTACAAAGCTATACATAAGGAAATTAGTCTTCTAAATGCTAAAACAACACAACATCAGATAAAGCTGAACATCCAATGAAATACCATTATAATTTTATAAGATATGACTGGATATTTGACAATAAATGACCATCTATAGATCTGCCTGAGTTCAGTAAATCTATACAATTATCTATTCAATAATAAGGCTTTGACTTATGCAATGTAAACTTACTTCTGAGGTCTTTACCTATTACTGTGTACGTGCTTTAACTCATTAGCACTCAAGTCAGAGAAAAATGACTTCTGAAGTGGTATTGATAAATGTCCAGTTGCAGACCAAGAGAAGACCATTTTTGACAATTTACTAATGGAATGAATGGCTTGATAACTGAGCCAGTCATTCCAGTAGTAAATTCTCAAAGATAGCCTTTTGATTTGCAAATAGATATCTTCTATGAGATAATTGAAATCTGCTTGAGCAAATTTGAGTGTTAAATAACTAATTCACTCTCTGTGATGTCATTATATCTAAGTTAGTGCTATGATGACTGAATACATCTCATTCTGAAGTTGCAGAAATGTTAGAATTGTAATTGCTATTTTAACATGAACTCTATAGAATATGTTGAAAATAATGTAAAAGTCTGTGTTTTTAATCAGTCATATTGTAGCATGTAATAGTATTTATAAATAGTAAACAGTACATAATATTAGTATATAATCGTATATAACAGAATGAAATGTGTTGTCATCTCAATCAGTTAATCCCCAATTAGACACCTTGCTGTCTTTCTATTGTGAGCTGAGTGTGGGAGACAAATTCAGTCAATTCACTTAATTTTGAAATATTTTTGATAAAAAGTCGCTAAAAATTTAGTAAGGAAGCGAGATGCGCATGCGTTGGAAACTGATTTCCGATATAGTCCATAGACATATATAGCTATAGAGCGCATATCTTCATACCTTCCTTCACTATGGGACAAATGACCGCCGGTGACGCGAGTTCAGTAAGCGCACTATAGATCAAAATTCTAAAAGCTAGCGATGCACGCATGCGTTAGCAGCTTCCTTCTTCTGGTATAATAATAGACTGTTACAGACTTCAGTTTTGAGTTTGGACACCAGTCGGAAACTCGCAATATGTATCTCTTGTAAATCTAAATTCTCCTATGGGGGGGGTATGGCTATTGATCATTGACTCGTCATTAGTTAGCGTTATGATAAACTTTAAAAATACAAGTTTATCTAGGCTGATTCTGGTCGATTTAGGCAATGTTTGTCTTGGAAACTGAGATATATCATCGGGAATGCTAAACTCCTGTTAGCGCATCCCTGAATCAAGGCCGACACAGTATAGTTAGCCATGCTACGGCGGCGTATCCCACTTAATTCGTGTAAGCGACAGATTTAGAATGGCATGTCGCCAAGATCGACGCATGCGCGAGAGTGTTCTCGAGTACTCTTCTCCAAAGTCGGGAACATACTTTCTCGCAAGATTATTGGTTAATAAATATAACTATATGGAGAGCAACCAACGAATCGCAAGGAAACTACCGACGGTAAAGAAAATAAACAATGTTTTACGCGGTAATTTTAAGAATGACGTAGTAGTATATATAGCATTCGTAGTATTCGTAGTAAAACTAGTAACACATGAGTCGATTGATACACGATGATCACAGTAAAACTTTTTATCATTCACTATTTAAGCCAGAGAAAACACTCATTAGTAATTTTTAAATAAAAATTGTTACCTCTTTCAACTGAAGTCATAGTATCGCAGAAACTCTATTTCATCTTAATAAGCTGTTGAATATGTTGCAAGTTTTTAAGGGGGACCTGTTGCTCCCAGCTGCCATAGCCTGCAACAGCTTCCAGTTAAGCACTAACACTATTCAGCCTTTTTACATTGTATTGAATGATGTGTACTTTGTTTAGCCTACCAGTTGAAAGGGATATTTGATGTAGGTTGGTAAGTTACAAAATATATGTTAAACCTAGTCAATGAAATCACAGTATTCATGGGAGGTACATTATTGATTTTTTTTTGAAAATAATTTGACTGGGATATGTTGCTGCCTTAAGCAGCAACAGCTCCCAATTAATGTAATTGCCAAATCTGCCAATACGTATTATTTTAGGTTTCCTATACTCCCTGACCTTGGCCAGAGTCAGTACATACATATTCTGAATCTGACATATGTTACACTGACAAATAACAATACTGGCTACTGTAGACCTGAAGACTGATAGGCTATCCTCAATAACATTCTCAGAAGTCCATTAATTATTCAACTATCTGTTCATGTCAGATTTGTGCAATTTGTGTAAACTACGTGTCGCATATTACACGCCTTACGGACCACTAATTTTTTAGACAGACTACTGATTTGCCAAGTCTGCTAGTCCTTCGTCCCCATTGGAACACCAACCAGTTTCAACACAGTTTGTTTGCTATGCAAGTGCGATGAGCTGCTATGCATTATTCGATTTGTTTAGCAGTTACTGCTATGCAATTTTTGTCCAACAAAATATTCCCTGACATTGTTTGTGCAATAAATAGTAGGTGTTGTATCTGCTATATATAGTTGAAAAGGTTATAGACATGCTATGATGTGCCTATATTGCCTATTTGATCTCACATGTCAACTTGTATTAGACATATTAGCACCTTCCATTAATATATCTAGGAGATTTAGTTTAAGATTTCCCAGTTCTGATGAGTATTGGAGTATTTCCCAGTATTTCCTAGTATTTCCTGCTTTTTGCACTGGGAAATTGCTGCCAACCCTGATGAGAGCTTAATACTTTAACCTTCGAATTCGTTCAAGAAAATTTAAATTTTCTGATAGAAAATGCCAATTTGCAGACCAAGAGAAAAGTATTTTTTTAATTTCCCACTGAAATGACTGGCTCTGTTATCGAGCCAGTCAATCCAGTTGTAAGTTTTCAAAAATACTCTACTCTTGGTTTGCAAATGGATATTTCACAAGACCACTGCAGGAATATTTTTTTAACCCTTTAACCTTCAAATTTAACTTTCTTTCTGATGCAAGCATATGTGCATACATGCATGTGTGAGTGTGTGCATGAGTGTATGTGTGAGTGTATGTGTGAGTGTGTAACTGTGTGAGTGTATGCATCATGAGTGTATGCATGAATGTGTGAGAATGTGTGTGCGTGCATGAGGGTATATGTGAGTGTGTGTAACTGTGTGAGTGTGAGTGTATGCATCATGAGTGTATGCATGAATGTGTGAGAATGTGAGTCTGTGCAAGAGTCTATGTAACTGTGTGAGTCTGAGTGTATGCATCATGTGTGTATCTGTGAGGTCTGCGTAATTGTGTGAGTGTGAGTCTGAGTGTATGCATCATGAGTGTGTGAGCATGTGAGTGTGTGCATGAGTGTATGTGTGAGAGTTTGTGTAACTGTTTGAGTGTGTGAGTATGCATCACGAGTGTATGCGTGAATGTGTGAGCATGTGAGTGTGTGTGTGTGTGCGTGCATGAGTGTGTGTGAGAGTTTGTGTAACTGTTTGAGTGTGTGTGTGTATGCATCACGAGTGTATGCATGAATATGTGAGCATGTGATTGTGTGCATGCATGAATGTGAGTGTTCATAACTATGCGAGTGTATGTGTGAGTGAGTGTATGTGTGAGCATGTGCGTGCATGTGTGAGTGTGCGCGCATGCATTGAGTGTATGCTTACCACTGTATCAAATAATGAGAGCTGAAATGTGTATTTAGTGACTTGTTTTTCAAAGGCTTTCCAGATAGGTGAATCTCCTATTAACTGAAAAATGAGAAACAATCACCATGGATACGTTAATACAAAGAATATTACCAAAGCAAAATAAAATGTGCTGTTGAATACATTTAACATAACTAAAGCAGCAATGTCTTCCAATCCAATTACATGTTACAAATATTCTTACTAACATACAAATTTATGTTTTGTTTTGGAAACATTCTAACTTATATATGAGCTGCAGTGTATAAAATAGAAAGCACTAATCATACAGAACTTAATGGACATGATGGAGGAGTCTGGACAGCTTTAGCCACACCCCGCCCAACTCTAGCTAAGCTCCATCCACACTTCATCCGTGTTGGGATCAATTGATCCCTGAACTGCCTGAATCTCAATTTCCAGAAGACTATACAAGTAAGTTTTTAAATATTTTGAAACAAATTTTCACTGGGTGCTGTTGTTGCCTATTACTTTAAAAAATATTCAACAACATGTTTATTAAATATTGAAGACATATGATTCGTACAACAACAACGTTTAGTCCGTCATCAATTATGCGTTCGTGACGAAGCTATGTCATTTATGATGTAATTGATTATGACGTCATCTCACACATCACATAGTTGATTATGACATCATATGACTGACTGAGAAGCTGGAATCCTGCATTAGTGATTAGTACACACAGCTGCTAAAAGCCAGATATATTACATGTCCATTTTTACATAGGGAATGTCCTCTCCCAGTAAACCCTTTAACACTCATATCAGCCAAAAACAGCTTCTGTGGTGTTGAGAAATGTCCATTTGCAGACCAAGAGAACACTATTTTTGGAAATTTACAACTGGAATGACTGGCTCGATAACCGAGCCAGTCATTCCAGTGGTAAATTTTCAAAAATAGTCTTCTCTTGGCAGCTTGCAAATGGACATTTTCTATGAGAATTTTCTTGAAAACATTTAAGTGTTAAAGGGTTAAGTAGTCAATTTTTGAAATGCTACCAAAGGAATTATTGGCACCCCCCGCCCCCCTCCCCACCCATTAATCAAGCTGATCATTCCAGCGGTTCAATTTTAAACAAGAGACCCAGGGGCCTGCGATGCTCACCTGGACCATACCATTAGCATTTGAACCATTTGCATTTACATAGACATGATGGATAATTTAAAATTAAATCTAAGATGGCCACACAAATAAATTGACCAATCAAAATTGTTGTTTGATATGTTGAAGCATACCGTCATAGAATCATTCCGCCATTGTTGATGAGGAGTACCATTTTAAATGGTTCCAGAAAATTGTCAGAAAACCAAGATGGCTGCCAAAACATTGACCAATCAAAATTACCCAAGCGGTTAATGAGGAGTAGCATTTAAAGTAATTTCACACCGTTTGTCGGGAAATCCAAGATGGCCACCAAAAAATAATCAAGCGGTCAAAATTTGGTATACCAAATCTGAAAGGTACCAGCCTAGGGTCCTTCCAGCTGAGTTTGGTTAAAATCGGCCATGCGGTTAATGAGCAGTAACCTTTTAAATGATTTCCCAAATTTTTTTGGAAAATTCAAGATGGACACCAGAAAATTGACCAGTATCCTTCCAGCCAAGTCTTGTCAAATTGTCTAAGGAGTTAAATGAGGAGTAGTATTTTAAACAGTTTACCACCCTTTTTCGGAAAATTCCAGATGGCCATCGAAAAAATGATCAATCAAAATTCTGTATACAGGTTCCTGAAACATACCACTCTAGGGTCCTTCCAGCTGAGTTTGTTTGAAATCAGCCAAGTGGTTAATGAGGACTAGGCTTTTAACAGATTTCCAGAAATAGTTGGAAAATCCAAGCATGCCAAGATGGTAGGGCTTCACGATATACCAATATTATACCGAATACCGGTATCATAGCCATACTGGTAGTCATACCGGTATAATTTTGCTGATACCAAAATATCGAAATATAACATAAAACCGGTATAACCTTCTGTTAGGCAGATAATCCGCTTTCCATTAGTTACATTCCAATAATATATCTCTCTAATGCGATACGGTACTGCTCTTCGTACGGGAAAATGATATTTAACGATCACACTTGAAAATTTTCTTAGTTATCCGTATCTGTCAAATTGTTGTTAGAGGCTAGGGTTAAAGTAATTGATAAATTACTACTTATAAGAACATACTTCGCGCAAAAAATAGAATACAACTTATTTTAATTAACCTCATAGGACGGGGGGGGGGGGGGGGGGGGGGGTTAAAAATATCTAAAACCTATCTTTTCTTGCGCTAATATTTATAATTTTGTGCCGTTGTTTTCTAGAAAATCATAATATCAAATGAATATTTTGTGTGATATCTTATATCAATTACTACAGCCGGGTTAGTTAGCAATTTCCCGGAATTTTCCAACTTTGTAGTGACCGGCCAATGGCCCAAGTAAAGAGGAACCGACAATATGAGAAAAACTTCTCAGTCTCCGCGATCTATATTCACTTCTTATGTTGGCGGGTAGCGTTAGATATCGATCGATACAAGCTACTGTAATGAGAACGAGGCTCAGCGAGCGTAGACATATGTATTCTTAGCATATTATAGTCAATTTAGTATGTGTTATAATGGCTTAGTTGTTCCACTGCGCGGAGATTTGCACGATTCCTGGCGGTTTCGTCCCATTGCAATTTCGTCGTATAAGGCACACGTTTTGATGGACAGTTTATTTATTATTCTGGCACATACATCAATACAAGTACAAAAGTGGCCAGGAAAATGAGTAAAACATAGATTTACATTCAGCATATCCAACGTCTTTGACTCATAGCAATGACATTTGTCAGTCAAATATCAACAGTCTTGGTTATTCGCAGTTTCAATGGGATAGTTTATTTGGGACGAGATTGCCACTGGTTACCGGTATCTCGTGATCTCGACACAGATTTTGAGATATGATTTAACTGAAGACAGTTAATATTTAGCGTTTAGTATCGGGATTCATATAATTTATTGGTTTTATTGTGGAAATTTGCGTCGACTGTTACAGGAGCGCTGATATAGGCCTACTTCGTATGTATGGGAAATACGTTGACTATGGAATCGTACTACTGGAGCCTCACTCTATTTTGTCCATCATAATAACCATAGGATCCTTCTAGCCAAATTTGGCTGAAATCTGTCAAAGCATTTTCACTACTTTTGGGGGGGGGGGGGGGTATATACCCTCAAAAGGACCCATATGAGAATATCTGGCTGCATCCCCATTGCAACATCAACGATAATTCTATGTATCTCAATCTCGGGGAAAACAATGAGTTGAATATTTCGAAATTAATATGACTGGAAACCATTGCTGCCTTAGTCATATTAGTTTCAAAATATTCAACAGAATATGCCTTATGTCGTAAAGAATTTACTTTTTCAGGAATTTGCCATTGAAAGAGTTAAAAAGACAAGTAATTAAAAATTCCCTGAAATGTGATCAAGAAAATTTCCATTTGGCAAGTTTGCAGAAAAGGAGATTATTTTTTAAACTTTACCACTAGAATGACTGGCTCGGTTATCAAGCCAATCATTCCAGCGGTAAATCTTCAAAAACAGTTTTTACCTGGTGTGGTCTGCCAATGGCAATTTCTCAAGTCCACTGCAGGACCTGTTCAGTTAGATTGAGTGTACAAAACCGTTAAAGACATGGAGTTTTAATCCACGCCGTAAGTGATTAGTAAAACAAGAGGCACAAGGGATGCTCACTTGGACCATGATCATTTGAACTATGATGGATAATTTTCAGAAAATCCAAGATCGCCACCAAAAAAATTGATCAATCAAAATTGTTGTTTGATATATTGAAGCCTATTGTGACTAGATCATTCCTCTCAAGTTTCGTTGAAATCGGGATATTGATTACGGTGTAGTGTTTTAAATGGTTCCAGAAAACTTTCGGAAAAATGCAAGATGGTCGCCAAAAAAATATACCAAACAAAACTCTGAATAGAATTTCTAGAGCCTACCTAGGATCATTCCAGTCAAATTTGCTTAAAATCCACCAAGCGATTAAGGAGATGCGTTTTAACAATTTCTAGTAAATTTTTCATAAAATCTAAGCTTTTCACCCAAACAATTGGCAAAGCATAATTCTGATTAGATGATCTGGAGCCAACTATGATAGGGTCCTTCTATCCTAATTTGGTGGAAATCTATTAATCGGCTAAGGAGGAGAAGCGTTTGGCAATTTGCAGTAAATTTTTCATAAAATCTCAGATTTTCACCAAGTAAAATTCTGGAGTTTAGCAAAAATGAATCTCTTCAGCAAAATTTGTTTGAAATTAATCCAGCGGTAGAAGACGAGGTGAGTTTTGACAATTTCCAGTAAATCTTTCATAAATTCCCCCCACAGACCCCCCTTGCGGGTTGGTCTGTTGTTTTATTAACCACTATAAAAACATACTTACCGTTCAATCACTACTTGCTAAATCAATTATCTGCATTTAGCTACCGGAATAAGATTTTTATGCTTGCATACACTCCTCCCCCATGCCTATTCCTATAAATATGGACCCTCAACCAGGCTACTGGTTAGGTCCATCTCCAGTATATTAACTGATATAGACTGGCACCAGTCTGTACTCACTCCATAGTGACACCTGTCACTAAGCGCGCTTGCACATGAGCACTGGAGCCCAAATAGGAAACAGATTGGTTATATTGAACTTTATAACTATGTATATAAATGTTACCGGATTTCGTGGGTTTCGTTTTCGTGGTAACAACTTTAATATGCTTAAGTCATCATCATATAAAAACACTCTACTACTCCAGTGAGCCCTTAATCACTTTCAGTTAAAAGAAAAAATAGTGCTTTACAAGGAATTACGTTTATTTCGCTATGATAGAAAACAATCTTGAATTTGAACTTTCCGGCCTTTGAAAGGCGTTTGCATGTTTCTAGACTCCTTTTCTCGAAATTCTAAGCTGTATGCTTCTTTTGTAAACTTTTTTCGTTTTTAAGAGTCTGTTTTTAAGAGTCTGTTTTAACGAACGATAAATCAAGTGCACGTCCTCAATCTGTGAAATGGATGTTTTTGTGGTGTAATAACAACCAAGGTTTTCACTCAAAAATTGACCAACCAAAATTCTGTATTCAAATTCAGAAGCCTAGCCCCATAGGGTCCTTCCACTCAAATTAGGTTGAAATCAGCTAAGCAGTTAATGAGGAGTAGTGTTTTGACCATTTCCCGTTAAATTTTTCATAAAATCTAAGATTTTCATCCCCAAAAATTACCAATCAAAATTCTGTATACAATTCTGAAGCCTACTCCCATAGGGTCCTATCAGCCAAATTAGGTGGAAATCTGCTAAGGAGTTAATGAGGAGTAGCATTTTAAAAGCCAAAGTTGACGGATGGATGGATGGACGGCGGACGAAGGACAGCCACCATGGCATAAGCTTGCTTGGCCATTCTGTTCAAGTGAGCTAGTAATACAACATTTCAAATGAGATCATAGTATACCTTTAATAAAACAACTTACTTGAGTATAGATCACCCAGAGAATAAATGTAAATATCAGGTCAAAGGTCACAATTAGACAGAATGTTCTCCGTACAGCCGACATACGTTGCCTGGTTCGTAATTGTTCCATGACATTGACCGTAACGTGGTGTTCAGAATGCTGGGAGGAGGAATCACCATTTAGAAGCCGCTCGTGATGAGATAAACTGAAATTTTAATACGACAAAGATTAATACAACAATCACGTCAATGGTAAAAAAAAATCTAAATATTGTTGTAGTGAAAGTCCATAAGCATGCCAATAGAATATTTTTGAAAATGTTACTATTGAAATGACTGGCAGTGACACACATTCAGCGACAGATTTTCAAAAATACTCTTCACTTGGCCTACAATTTAGGAATTCTCAGACCTACTGCCGAAGTCATTTTCTGTTGGCTTGACTTTAGATAAATATCTACAATTTTGATGTACACTTTGCATCGGCACAGAGTATCTTTAACGATAATTAGACTCACCTATATATAATTTAACGAAGTCCATCCCTCTAACATTTCTGCTTTATATACCTAGATTCTAACCCTTTAACACTCGAATAAAAAACGGCTTTTGCACTTGTACAGAGAAATATTCCAGACGAAGAGAAGACTATATTTGAAAATGTATCACTGGAATAACTGGCTCGATAACCGAGCCAGTTATTCCAGCAATAAAGTTTTCAAAAATAGTCTTATCTTGGTCTAAAGATGAGAAAATTAAAATTTTCTTAAACAAATTTGAGGGTTAAAGATTTAATTATAACCATGCACCGGTCCAGATAAATTATAACCATGCACCGGTCAAGATAAATTATAACCATGCACCGGTCAAGATAAATTATAACCATGCACCGGTCAAGATAAATTATAACCATGCACCGGTCAAGATAAATTATAACCATGCACCGGTCAAGATAAATTATAACCATGCACCGGTCAAGATAAATTATAACCATGCACCGGTCAAGATAAATTATAACCATGCACCGGTCAAGATAAATTATAACCATGCACCGGTCAAGATAAATTATAACTATGCACCGGTCAAGATAAATTATAACCATGCACCGGTCAAGATAAATTATAACCATGCACCGGTCAAGATAAATTATAACTATGCACCGGTCAAGATAAATTATAACTACGGTATGCACCGGTCAAGATAAATTATAACCATGCACCGGTCGAGATAAATTGTAACTATGCACCGGTCGAGATAAATTATAACTATGCACCGATCGAGATAAATTATAACTATGCACCGGTCAAGATAAATTATAACTATGCACCGGTCAAGATAAATTATAACCATGCACCGGTCAAGATAAATTATAACCATGCACCGGTCAAGATAAATTATAACTATGCACCGGTCAAGATAAATTATAACTATGCACCGGTCAAGATAAATTATAACCATGCACCGGTCAAGATAAATTATAACCATGCACCGGTCAAGATAAATTATAGATATCTACGATTCACGATATATGATAATTTAATGTGTTTACATCCGATATAATAACTACGACATGCACACGATAAAATGTTATTACGATGATGATGACGAGTAACAGTTTTATGCGGATGGAAGGAGTCGTTCCAAGCTGTCATTTGTAATCACGTTTCTTCAACCCTTTCCACTACCCATAGGTTCTTTGTGAGCATCCTAAGATCCTTTAGGTTCTTCTATGACATCATTAGTGCTCTTAAGCCGTGTTCTCACTAGAGAGTCAATCAGGAACAACGACATATTTCAGTATGGCATTATTCCTGATTACGTCTCTAGTGTGAACATGGCCCTAGATTACGTTTCTTGAGGTCTGACCACAAAGAACCAGGCAAGTTGGTGTTCTGGGATCCTGTGTAGGCCGTATACATGTTGGCACCCAGTACTGAAAACTCTCAATGTTTTCCGAGGTGGTGTATTTTCTGGAATTCGAAGACCATGTCCCGACATTAACCATTGCTGACCATGCACTATCCTCACAGATCGTGGAACCATGTTGTACTTTGCTAAGTTTGAGATTAGACTGCGTGGCCAGCTGTGATTCGTAAAGGTTCACATATGTTTGCGATGACACACACCAAGTCAGTCCATGATGGCCTTTGGAGATGTTCGGGTGTCACACTTTGATTAATAAGACACATGTGGCATCATATAGGTGCATCTTGGATTTCATGAGGATTTTAAATCCTCAAATCTATACCTTCCAGAATGTTTGGAAAACAATGTTAAACAAAGATTTGTAATGTCAGTTTAACTGCAGAGAAGTGATCTCAGCATACTGCTCTTTTCGACACTTCTCCTCGTTCGGAAGTAAGGTACCCTCATCATCATTAATCTCCTTTATGTTCGGACAGGGATACATGTATGAACTAGGTTTTGGCTTCATTCATAGAGTCAGTTTGTGGCCGTGAGATGTTTTCCATCAGGGATATAATACTATCAGATCTACAGCGTATCAAGTAGACATATTTCAGCATCGATGAAGTCGACATCATCTCCATACTCCATCTGAAGTGATTCGTCTAGTTTTGAATGTGGCTTTATCAAATGTTCTGTTTAAATTATTTTATTTTAAAACTTCAAAGAATAAAAGCTTCACAAACCACACATAATATCCCGCTATTATGACAAACTAACAAATGAGAGGTTTCAGAAGATAGAGATTTCTTCCTCAGTGCCTGCCCAGCCACCATATTAAGTTTCAACGTAATCTGATAAATGGTAGCAGAGTCATCGTCAAGAAACCAATCTTCAAGATAGCTACAATGGCTGGTGGCCAAATTCCATTTCAGATCATTGTCGATTTCGTGTTTTTCCTCAAACCTATTCCAGTCATCCTGCACAGTTTCAAAGTGACCCAATAAATGGTAGCAGAGTCATCGTCCAGAAACAAAGTTATCCTCTGCTACAGTACAGCTCAGATATAACATAAGATTTTCAAAACAAACGCAGAAATATGTTCATTACATGTAGTACAACTTTTAACACTATGTAAGTAAACTTCTGTAATAAATTTACAAAGGGTCAGGTACAGTATGGCTTAGAAATAAGTTTGTATGTTTCCAAAACAAAATTAAACATATGTACTTTTGTACAATTAGGTTCAAAATATTCAAAAGTATGTTTAATTTTGTTTTGGAAACATACAAACTTATTTCTAAGCAATACTGTACCTGACCCTTTGTTTTTAAAGTATTACATTATTGGTTTGGTGACATACACAGAGTCAGTCCATAATTTCTCGGTCCCAATGGTCAGTTTTAGCTTTGATTTCAGTACATTTAGGGTAACATCCCCGGTTTTTACACTGGTACCAATTTACGGTTCTTGGATGAGAGAGGCAATGAGAGAAGTGAAGGAGATTGCTTAATGTTTCTAATGATAGCTGGATAGTCCTGCATGGGGACATGAACCAGCATTGCTATTTAACCCTTTAATGAGCAAGAGTGGTTAAGAAAATCAAGATCCTTTTTTAGTGAATGTCTATTTGCAGGCAACAAGGCTATTTTTGAAAATTTACAACTGGAATGATTGGCTCGGTTGTTGATCCAGTCATTTTAATTGTAAACTGAAAAATAGCCTTCACTGATCCTGGAAATAATCTCTTGGTCTGCAAATGGAAAATTTTCTGTGAGAAAATTAAAATAGTCTTGAACAAATTTGAGGGTTAATGGGTTAACTGTCTGACTGGTGAAACCCACCAGACAATAATTTTAATAAGCAATAACTCTGGACAGGAAGGATATATTGAAAATAATTTGACTGAAAGTTATTGGTGGCTTAGCCACCAACAACTTTCAATCAAATTCTTTTCAAAATATTCAATATGGAAAATGTAGTCTGCATAAAGTCAGCAGAAGACATTTACTAGTCATGAGGAAGTTAGTACCTGTTTTCTCTATAGTCATGACCATGGCCATCTTGTGCTTTATTGCTTATGGAGTCATAGATAATCTGACCAGCTTCACTGGCCAGCTGAGCTCTCTCTTGCTGGACAACAGTCATGTCACGCTGGTGCTACAAAATAGGCATATACAACAAATATATACTATATAATATTGTATGTAGCTCAAAGCTATAAGCAATATCACTCTCTCAGACTTTATTGTCCAGTGTGGTCGTATATACTGTACCCAGAGTAATAATTCATATGATTTTATAATATAAATTAGTAATGGGAAAACAGATAATTGACTTTTTGAACGCTGCTCACTAAAATGACTGACTCATAAAACGCTCTTAAAAGAGTCGTATAAGTGGAATGTTTTCAAAAATTCATTTTCATTCTTGTTGGTATGTTTTTCTGAGATATATCTTGCTCTGATTATCCGATGAGTAGTAAAGGCGTGTTATCAGCGGCCCACATCTCACATCGAAGATAACATCAGCCAGGCATAGCAGCATACAGGTGTATGTTAATCACTTAACGCCCAAGCGTGTCAATAACTGCTTCTACACTTGTCCTGAGAAATGTCCATTTGCACACCAAGAGAAGACTATGTTTAAAAATTTACAACTGGATTGACTGGCTCGGTAACCGAGCCAGTCATTCCAGTGGTAAATTTTCAAAATTAGTCTTCCATTGATCTGCAAATGGACATTTTCTATTGAGAAAATTAAAATTTTAAAAGGGTTACTATCCTTGGAGATAGCAGTTAAATGTTACAATTTTCTATATAAAACATCAGACATATTCTTACACAGCAAGATAAGTTTAATTGTGTAGCTATTTTAACTTTTATCACTTGTTGTGGGTGCTCCCACTTATTGGGGGAGTATCCAAACAAAGAAGTGAATCCAAGTGAACATCCATTTACACATGACCATTTAGCTTTAACACTTTCACTGACAAATCCTGGAAAAAGTATATTCTGTATGATATAAAAAGTATTCTGTTGAAAAATTTTAATATCATTTGACTGGAAGCCAGCCAGTTTAAGGGTTAATAAATTCTGAGTGGCTATTAACACTTTACCACTCATATCAGCCAAAAATGGCTTTATCACCCAAGCTCGTTAAAAAAAATGGCTTCTGCACTGGTCCTGAGTAATGTCTATTAGCAGACCAAGAGTGACTATTTTTGAAAATTTACCACTGGAATGACTGGCTCGATAACTGAATAATTGGAATTTCTTTTAAACTGTGAAAACTTTCTTAACCCTTTTACCAATGAATTCCGCATATCACATTTTAAAGGCAGCTGGACAGCAAAACAGTTGAAAATTTTGAAATCAATTTGACTGGAAGCCCTTGCTTCAACTACATGTAATCGAGTATAAAAATTGTGTAATTTGAGAATGGCGTTCAACAAGCAGATCACAGCATTCATCAATATAAAGCAGGCAAAGAATTCAGAGAGAGTCAGACTAGTGGAGAGCCTGTCAAAATGTTGCGTATTAATCGTACCATGAGATCGGCTAAACAAGAGGACAATGGGAATCATTATCACTCTCTAGAATACGTTGGTATTCAAGTAGAAAGTCCATGTTCTACATATGTAGAGGAATATGAATTTTTTGTCATAAATTTAACAGTTCTGGTAAGAAACACTGAAATTTAAGTTCTAAAAGTACAAAATGTGGTTGGGCATTTTATGAGTAAGATCTTAAATGGTTTCCTGGACAATTTTTAGAAATCCAGGATGCCCACCAAAAATTCTTAACAGAAGTGCCGAATCCTACCACACAAAATTACCAATCAAAATTCTGAATAGAATTTCTGGAACCTATATGATTCTTTCTAACCAAAAGTGATTAAGAGGAGATATGTTTTATAAAGAATTTCCGGAAAACCCATGATGGCCACCGATTAACCAATCAAAATTCTTGCTAGAGTCGAAGCTTACTTCCATGGAATTATTCCACCAAGTTTCATTGAATTCAGGCTATTGATTCAGGAGCAGCTTCTTAAATGATTTTGAAAGATTTTCTGAAAATTCAAGATAACGGTTCTGAAGCATACCACCGTAGGATCCTTTCACTCAAATTTGTTTAAAATCTAACAAGCGGTTTCAGAGGCGATAATACTGATACATACATGTAAATTTTAAAGTAAAAGTTTACAGATGATGGATGGATGGCTGGATGACAGGTGGTTGCCATGGTATAGGCTCACTTGGTCATTCTTGCCATGGGCAGTTGCTACATATGCAGCATTGTCAGAAATTGTAAAAATGTGATGGACAGATCAACCAACTGACAGAACAAGCATTTTGAACACACACACGTCTCTTTAAATTCATCAGTAACAAGGCAAAAAATACAAAATTGGAATTCAGTACAAAACAAATTTAAATTGGTCCATGACAGTCATGTTTTGTCACAGATCAAATTCTCTTGAACAAACTTCTATACAAAAATCCAATCAGTTTTAGGCTGATCTGAGAAGCAGTTCCTAAGCTGTCATTCTCGAGAACAAGATAGCCACCGGAACAATGGACCAATCAAAATTCTAAAGAGCGTTCTGGAGCAAATAACCATAGGATTCATTTACCAAACTTTCGTTGAAATCCACCAGGCGATTCTGGAGAAGAAATCATCTAAAGCTGCTCTCATTCGTTTTCTATACTATAGGAAGTCATGAAGATCTAAGATGGCTCCCTGAAAATCACCAAATCTAAATTCTGCGTGGTAGTTCTGAAAAATGGGTACTACTCACCAAAGCTAAAAGCTAAAATCAGGCATTTGATTTAGTTTGATTTAGTTTGGTGAAACAGTTAAGATGTGAGTTGACGGACGGGCAGACACTGGATGCCATGGCATAAGATCACTTGGCCCCTTGGGTCAGGTGAGCTCTAAAACAGGCTTCTATTTCACATTCACTAAGGAGTAAGGACAGACCAATTTAATGTTTTGTTTTACAAAAAGTCCAAGCCAAATCAAACAAAAATACAAATAATGCACAATTTTAAGCTCAGAAGTTTTAAGCTATGTTAATTGTCAGGATTGATCAAGAAAATCCAAAATATTTTCTCAGTGAGTGTCTATTTGCAGGCCAAACAAACCTGGGATTCCAGTGACAAATTTCCAAAGATAGTCTTTGAGGAATTCCGTGTGATATGGATTTGGTTGCCAAAAATTGTTAGATCGAAAGAATGTTGAATGTTGAAAGTGGGCATTTTTGGGCTCCACTTTTTTCTGATATGGCGACTATGGTGTGGGTGGTTGGATTGATAGACAAGGGATGTTTTGGGCGTCCTTGGCTAGTCTGCAAGGTTTGTAAATTTTTGACGGTTAAAGAAACTCAGGATAAAAACTGGTTAAATACTGAAATTAGGTATAATTTATTTTATCGGAGAAAAAAGTGGAGCCCAAAACTGCCCACTTCCAGTTGACAAAACTTCACCTCTGATGAGTTCCGCTCACGGAACGAAATGCCATGAAGTCTGAATCAAAAACAGTGATGACTACACATGATCATTACCCACACAAACAGCCAAAAACTCAACTCTAAAGGAGCTTTATCTCTACGAACTTGACCTCTAGAAACACTCTGAAATTTATCACGAAAATTACCTACAACCGGTAAAAAACCTTAACCGCCAAAAAAGTTTTTTAAAAACCCGCCAAAATGGACACAACCAGTAAAAAAAAATCACAACCGGTAAAAATGACCACAACGGCCAAAAAGTTACCAAGCGCTAAAAATGGCAGAACCGGCAAAAAAGTCACAACCGGTAAAAACTACACAACCGCCAAAAACGGGCACAACTGCCAAAAAAGGCACAACCGGTAAAAAAGTCACAACCAGTAAACTTGATCCCAACTGGTAAACTACAGGTCAACCGGTAAAAATGTTTAACCACACTGCCAAGCATCCCAAATTTTCAAAACGAGGGAACCGGCAATCTGTTTTTTCTCTGCCCATGTATGATCAAGATCGACTCTATCGACAGGCTCACCCAGGAAGGGCATAAAAGGGACGAAAATTCCAGTCCAGATCATTCAGACCTTTGGTCTCACATTGCGACCAAGCATCAGGCTAAATAACCTTCCACAAGTAGCTCATATTTCTGACTACGTTGTTATTTACTGTCATTGACCAATATATTCATCCAGCAAACCGTTGCCACGGGAAACGGAGATAGTTACAATACCTTCGTTGTCCGCACTGAGTCTAAACTCAGTAGATTCGGACACCAATTACCAGAAACCAGCGATCCCAGATCAACATCCAGGAGCATATAGGCTATGGCGCAACGCATCCTGCCGGTTGATCAAGCTAGAGTACCAACTAGAGAGGTTGGAGGGGTCTCTGAAAGACTACTCACCTCCCAGCATTTCTAACAGTGGCAGGTTGACGGAATCAAGGAGCGCAAAAGCATTCGAGAATCTGCTTCAGGCAGTCAAAAACCTGACAGAGGCACGCAGATGACCACATCACCGTTTTAAGAAAACAAACTTTCTTTCACAAAATTATAAACATTCAAATAATAATAATTTTTCACAACCGCTACTGTCTATCTGTACCTGTAACAACAATGCAGTCATTAAAGACTCAGAAACTTACTCATCCTCGTTTGTCTTTAACCAATCAAATTCCCCACTAACCATGGCAACCGTCAGTCTTCTTAATAAAGGTTTAGGATTCAGTCCTACGGTTTCAGAACCAAACATGGGCAGTCTCTATACTGATTTACAGGCTTTTTTCAGACGCATGCACCTGAAACACTTTTCACCACCGCCCCCCCCCCCCCCACCCACACACACTCCTACAACAGAGAACAGGTGTAACATCCCCCTCCCACGGCACCGGTTCCACCAACATTCCAAGACGTCATAATCAGAAAATTTGGCGCCAACAAAAATTCAATGCCATCTCCCACCTTAGATGCGCCTTTTGAAGCTTTTTCAAAGCAATCAGGTACGAATTCAGTAGACATGTTCACCACAGAACTAATAACAGCAATCTGAGTGAGCTGGAACAGTCAGCTTTAGTGCAACTCCAGCACAACCACACAATAGTCGTCAAAAAAGCTGACAAAGGACAAGCAACCATCATCCAAAACACAACCGATTATATAGCAGAAGCAAACCGCCAGATAGCGGATGCATGGTTCTAAACAAAGGTTGAACAAGATCTAACATATAAACACACAAAACTTGTTGAAAAACGACTGGACCAACTAGTCAGGGACAAGGAAATTGATGCTACAACCGCCAGTAGATTAATTCCAAACCCTCCAATAACCGCCAGATTCTACCTACTACCCAAAGTGCACAAAAAGAAACAAAATGGCCTAGTTCCCGGCAGACCTATCATCAGCGGTATAGGCTGCCCAACGGAGCTGATAAGCAGTTTCGTGGATGAACACATCAAAGTGCATGTCACTAAGATCAAATCCTATGTAAAAGACACCACAGGTTGTATAAACCAGATTGAAGCATTCGGTAAAACAAAACCCAGCACTCTTCTGGTGACCATGGGCGTCACATCACTATACACCAACATCCCCAACCACGAGGGCAGTAGCCAGATTCTGCCATAAGTATGGGGTACCAGGTGATCAGAGGTCTACTTAACCTCCTGAAACTTGTACTAGAATGCAATAATTTCGCGTTCAATTGTGAACATTACTTACAAGTAAGAGGCACTGCCATGGGAAGCAAAGCTGCATGCACTTTTGCATGCATTTTCATGGCGGATTTAGAAGAAAAACTCTTTACAAGCGGCTCCCCACAAGCCAGCCTTGTATGTCAGATACATAGATGACATATTCATGTTCTGGGAACATGGCAAACCGGCCTTAGATGAATTTGTCACATATATGAACACAGAGCACCATAGCATCAAATTCACAATGGAATCTTCAGAAACACATGTTTCTTTCCTTGACACCATGGTCAAACAAACAGAAGAACATGCTATCATCTTCGACCTCTACACAAAACCAACATCTGAGATCGATATCAAACCTCCATAGGAACGAATGATACGACACACCCGTATCCAGACATTTCAATCAATCTGGACATACTGCTCCACACAATGGAGCCTATAAGCATAAACCTAGCAGGATAAGGGATGTCTCTCCCCTGGACCAACACGCCCATCATGCGCGGACACGGCCAGTATGTTGTTATTAACCAATTTAAGATATGGCATTCATTTTGAAAACTATGTTCATGTAAGCTGTTAAGTTGTCAGGTAGATCCAGCAGAATAATTTGTGGGAATATATTGACACAGCTGTTAGTGGCTATATTACACGTAGCTCAAGAAAATCAGAGTATTTTCTTAGTGAAGGACAATTTGCAGGCCAAGAGAATATTATTTTAGAAAATTTACCACTGGAATGACTGTCATAAATTTTCAAAACCATTTTCTCTTGTTCTGCAATGTGACATTCCTCAAGGCCACAGCAGAGGCCGGTTTTGGTTGGCTTCGCAATGAAAGGGTTAACACTTTCAACGACAAATCCCTGAAAAGGACTTTTCTTCACGATATATAACTTATTCTGCTGAATATTTTGAAATTAATTTGACTGGAAGATGTTGCTGCCTACGTTGCTCCCTGTCAAATTAATTTCAAAATATTCAACAATTTTTTGGTATGGGTGCCATGAAAATGAGATATGGGGGAATTCATCGGTCTTGAAATGGTTAACATTAAAAAACATTTCACATAATATTCTAAGCGCTAAAGAACAACTTCTACGAGAATTATATTATAATTAAATTCTTAATAATAAATATCAGAGTACTGTTTAAACAGACTGTGTCGATTATGATACTAAACAGCAGCATCTATCCTTCATTGATATAACAGATGGTTTACATGCCTACTTGCTGAGATCATTGGTGACAGATAACTAACATCTAGGTATATAGATACATACACTAGTCATCTGATCAAGATAGAAATCATCTGATTAAGAACCCTGTGCATGCTGAATTCGCTCATCAGCTAGTGAGCAACAGGGCTGGATTATCCATCAAGCACTGTGTGCATGTGTGCATGTCTAGAGCTTACAAAATTTAGGGGGGGGGGGCTATGGCAGTTAGGGGGGGGGGGCTTACAAAATTTGAGGGGGGAGAGGCAGTTGCCAATGAATTCCCCATATCTCATTTTCAAGGCAGGCATACAGGAAAACTTTTGAACACTTTGACATGAAATAAACTGGAAGCCATTGCTGCATCATGGGGGGGGGGATATTTTTTTGTAGTAACCCTTTCACGGTCAAGTCAACCAAAAACCAGGCAGAAATGTCCAGTTGTCCAAGAGATGCCTATCTTTTTTTAATGTATTGGTCACTAGAATGACTGGCTCAGTAACAGAGGCCAGTCAATCATGTGATAAATTTGTGTTGTTGCTGGTGACGATGATGATGAAGATTAACCGGCAAATCCCTCAAAAAATATATTCTTTACGCTATAAAATGTATTCTGTTGAATATTTTGAAATTAATTTGACTGGAAGTTGTTGCCTGAGGCAGCAACATCATCTAGTCAAATTAATGTCAAAATATTCATGGTAGCGTTGAAAAAGAATTCATCACTGAAAGAGTTAAGGCTATGACTAATAGACTGAAGGAAATGTCAATTTCCCTTTCTCCGAGATCTAACAATACTCACCATTCTGTTACTTCTGATATACAGCTGGCCTTGACAGCGGCTCTGGGATTATAGACTTAGAAAGATTTACCGACTCCTGGGAACCGGGTACTCGGCTCCCAACTGCCGAGTACCCGTTTACCATAGAGCTCATATTGTTTGCATAGCCACCAAACAAGAGAAAACTATGGCTTGCCTCCGTGGGGCTGGGAGGCTGGGTCCGTAACAGAATGGTGAGTATTGTTAGATCTCGGAGAAAGGGAAATTGACATTTCCTTCATTCTCCTTCGATCAATACTCACCATTCTGTTACTTCTGATATACACCAGATTTGATCAGTAACCTGGTGGGAAGGGGCAAGCCATAAATGCTAATTTTGCCCCTTGGAGAAAGATTTTAGACTTCAAACCTGACTAACGGGGACCTAAAAGGACAGTCAAGTTCACAGAACCGAATCACATTCGCATCGCCGCTCCCCCCCTCCCCTTTTTCCTCCTAAGAAAAGGGAGAGAACTCACGAACATGTATCTCGCCTGAAACACAAATAGACCAAGAGGGTTAACTGCTCCCTGCATATTCCATGTATTAGCCTGGGAATGAGCATGAATATATAAGATGAATGAACATGATACACATCCATAATACAAAAAACTCTCACTATTGAATTACCTTATGATAATTGGACTTCAGACGTACCGCCTCCAACCATTCACCGGTCTGGCCATCAGTGACACAATCTGGTTGTCATCCTCTCGCTTGACCATGCCTGCTTTAGATTCTTTTCTAACCGAAGTGAATAAAGGGTGAAGAGCAGTGTGGTCACTAACTGTCGTTTCAAAACAGCTAAAGCGAGTGGATTGGCTGAGTCTGACACATCCCTCATATAGTAATCCGTGAATGAGGACTCACAGTGCCATTGTGCAACGGCCATGATGTCCTCTAACGGAACACCATTGTAAAGGGCGGTCGAGGCGGCTATTCTTCTGACATCGTGTGCCCTTACGCCTTGCACCTGGTGCCCAGTCGCCATCTCGTGAGTAGTCTGAATGCATTCGACCACCCAACGAGAGATAGTATCCATGGATGCGGCGCCATAAGGCTTTTTATGGCAGATCCACAGATGTCTATCGTTCGACCGTAACGAGTCAGTCCGTTTCTTGTACTTAGTCAAAGCACGGACCGGCACCAGACACTGGCATCACGATCAAACCTAGTTAACTTCGGTATAATGATCGGTTTGCCGGGATATTTCAAAGATTGGTTCTTTGACATAAACTCTGTTCTTGGCAGAAGACGCAGACCCTCTCCAGAAACAATAAATCGGTTCCTCTCTGCCGAAAGCACATGGATCTCACTGCGCCTTCTAGCTGAGGAAGCTGCCAATAGAAAGACCGCCTTTAGAGTCAAATGCTTTAGACTAGCCGAACGCAACGGTTCGAAAGGGTGCTTGGCCAGTACATTAAGCACTAAAGATAGACTCCAGGCTGGAATGACTACCGGTTGTCTCGGTCGGAGATTGCTCATTCCCTTCAACATCACATTTAACTGGGCCACCTCTGGACTATCCCTGTTGGCTAGACAAGGAATAACTGATGCCAAAGCTGACTTGTATCCAGCAACTGTGATGGGAGCTAGTCCTGAAAAGCTCACAGAGAAAGTCTGCTATTTGCTGAATAGTGGATTGAAAGGTATCAATACCCTTTTCTTCACACCAGTCTGCAAATCTGTTAACCTTGTTGTTATATGACTTGAAGGTTGACCTCCTTCTCGCAGCCGCGATGAAATCAGCAGCCTGTCGAGAAAAGCCTTCCGACGTGGAACGTTGTTTGATAACATCCACGCAGCCAATTTGAACATTTCGGGACGCTCGTGTAGGAAGCGTCCCTTGGCCTGGGAGATTATGTTCGGAATCTCGGGCAACTGCACAGGATTTTCCACCAGCAGATCTAGAAGATCCGTGAACCACGCCCTGCTCGGCCAATACGGCGCTATTAGCAGGACCAGACACGGTTCCTCCCTGACCTTCACCAATACCTTCGGTAGAAGAATGGTGGGTGGGTACGCGTAAGCGTGCATCCCTCCCCAGCTTATCGCCAGAGCGTCTGTATCGACGGCATTTGGATCTGGAATCGGCGAGACATACATCATGATTTGAGCATTTTCCTTTGTGGCGAACAAGTCCACGTTGGGTTTGCCCCAATGCTCGAAGATCCGTTGCAGAACTGGAGGGTTGAGGGACCATTCTGTTGGCAGAATTCTCTGTCTGCGAGACAAAGCATCCGCCAGAATGTTCAATCGGCCAGGAATGTGAGCTGCTTTCAAAACAACCGAGTAATTCCTGCACCATTGAATCAAGTGCCACACTCTGATACACAGAGTGGGCGACCTGGTCCCGCCTTGGCGATTTATATATGATACTACTGTCGAATTGTCCGACCGTATCAATATCACCTTGCCCCTGATCATCGGAAGGAACTCTTCCAACGCCTATTCCACTGCCATCATTTCCAACAGATTGATATGCAGCTGACTCTCCGGGAGAGTCCATGTGCCCGAGACCTGGTGTTCTCCCAGGCAGGCACCCCACCCCTCCAGCGTTGCATCCGTGTACACGGACAGCTGGGGGTGGGGTAGGTGCAGCGAAACCCCTACTAGGAGATTCTGACGCTCCTTCCACCATACAAGATGCGACATTATCGGCTCCAAAACTGGTACCAGTTTTGACAGGGGTTCTGTTCTCTGTTTCCACAGAGACATCAGATACAACTGGATAGGCCTTCGCATTAGAGCAGCGTACGGGATAACCTGCTCCATGGAGACCATCATGCCCAGCATCTGCAGGAACCGCCTCGCCTTAATGTGGTTTCCCACTCGAAAACTCTTGCGGATGGCTAACAGAGACACCACTCTGGGCTCTGACGGGTAAACCCTGCCCTCCTCGAGGTCGAATCGCATCCCCAAATAAACGAAATGTTGAGTGGGCGTCAACTCGGATTTCTCCTCGTTGACTATCCAGCCTAGATCTGAAAGTAACCTCAGAGTCAGAGCAGTATCCACGTTCAACCTGGCTGCCGAGTCTGCCTTGATCAGCCAGTCGTCTATGTAGGTGTGTAGCGCCACGTTCTCTTTTCTGAGAAACGCTGTCACTGCAAGGACCACTCTTGTGAAAACCCTCGGAGCTGTCGACAGGCCAAATGGGAGAACAATAAACTCCCATACTTGATTCTGAAACGCAAATCTCAGAAACCTGTGACAACTCCTGTTCATCGGAATGTGGAAATATGCATCTTTCAGATCGATCGATACACACCACATTCCTTTCCTCAATCCCGCCATTACCGACCTCGGCGTTTCCATCTGGAACCGAGGCGTATGGATAAACCAATTTAATGGCCTGAGATTGAGTATGGGTCTCCATCCCCCTGTGCTCTTGGGGACAAGGAACATGTTTGAATAGAAGTCTGGAGTGTTTCGGTTTGCTGGTTTTATTGCTCCCTTCAGAAGCAAACCCGACACTTCCTTTTGAACGGCTTCTAACTTGTCTGGCTCCCTTGGTACAGGTGTCCAGACAGGTGCCAAAGACATATTTTGTGGTGGAAAGTCCCACCACTCCGGCATGTAACCCTGGGATAACCATCCCAGGACCAGACTGTCTGACGTCATACCTCGCCAGACCTCGACGAAACACATGAGCCTTCCACCCACCATAGACGCCTCGATGTCTAACCGGGTTGACCGGCTCGTAGTCCGCTCCCCCCTCTTTCTTAACGAGAGAGAGAGAGAACCAATTTCGTTCTAGGCACGACGGGTATAACTGGCACCGCTGTTCCTGTCGCACAGGCGCGGTCCAGACGGATGAAGGGAGCTCTCGTACCCTCAGATACGATCTGCCCCCTTCTGTCCGCCCTTTGAGGACTTACCCTTACCCTTCCCCTTGCCCTTCCCGCCTCTAGGGCGGTCAGGAGCAACCTTGGGGAGGGTAGGCGCCTCTACAACCTTCCTGGCTTTCTTCGCCGGCGGCGGCTGAGAAAAACCAGCTGAAGCAGAAGTCGCAACAGGCTTAGCTTTCGCCTTGCCCTTATGCTTCTTCTGCTTCTTTGAAGGTTGTCCGGCTAGCAGTTTCCCCACAGCCCCTAGTGCGTGCGCTTGCCGCACTAGCTCTAGCTGCAGGTTGACCGCTAACCGATTCTGCGCGATACTGACTGTATCCTCTAAGATGGCCCGCGCTTGGCCACCAAAGATGCTAGGCCCTGTCAGGGGTGTCCCAAGAAGACGCTCCCTGACTGCCGTAGCCGGACGCATATGGTCAATGACAATTTGCCTCCTGGATTTAGTCACTCGCGCTTGCACCCTTGCCAATGCGTCCATAGACAGCACCAGGCCGTCATTTACGCACGAAAGCGCCACAGGTGGCACAGGGTGGCCTGCTCCCGCTTCATCCCACACCGACTGAAGGAGACGATACGAGTGGTTGACAGCGCTCATAGCTGCCCTCACACCCTCATCGCATAGGGACAGGACTTCCTCTTGGTGTACCTGAGCCTTGTCCACAAGTGCCGGACCGGGGCCACCAGCCCCGGCACTCTGAACGCCCAGTACCCATCGGTCATCCTCGGTGACCGACAGGACTACACCATATCTGTCATATTCCCCCCGTGGAATACGACATCTTGCCCGCACCTCCCTGGAGGCCGCAGGGAGCTGACCCTTGGTCATAAGTTGTTTGCTATAAATAGCCTCCAACAACTCTATGAACCGTGGATCCAGTCCCACTGACTGGATCCGGGCCGCGGGCAAAATCCCCGTCCTGATCGACGCAACCGACGGATGGGGTGCATCTTCATCGGCCGTGGCCGAAACCACAGACGGGTCAACCCTGGCTAGCCACGCCAGAGCCTCTGACCAATCTATCTCCGATGAAGACACACCCACAAACACGTCACCCGTTGACGTGTTCATGGGCCTGCCAGTCACGGCCTCCCGGCAAGGAGCCGCGGCTGACACACCAGGCACTCCGGTACCACACGGTTCCGCCGCCACCCCATGAAACAATCCGGTCCATGGGGTAGGTCCGCACGGAAAACCGTACGGACCCGTAGCAGTTGCGGAACCGTAGCCAGACACGGGCGCCAACGGCAACCCACGTCCGACTGCCGGACCAGGCGAGATAGGTGAGTACCACGCCCGGCCCGGCCGACCCGTTAACGTGTTGGCTGGTGCCAAACCAACCGTCACGGAACCGGTGCCCGGTACCAGATTGGCCTCAGCCACAGGCGGAGCCGCTGCCCTGGCTTGCGCCAAGCCAGACAAATGGAGGCCGGTTCCGTCTAGGACGGAATCGACCTCCATATTCTCCACCTGCGGCATCACAGGCCACAGCAACCTCTCCTCCTCGGCCTCCTCGTCTTCAGACCCCGAAGAGTCGGCACTAGACGAGTAGACCATGGAGCCGTCCTGGTGGACGGCTCCCACACCTGACGGACCGGCCACCGCTACTGGACCACCCGGAGGTGGCCGCCGAGAAACAGAACCCATCTGGCCGGAGCCAGACGGGACTGCCAGGGGGCCGTACGAGATGGCCCCCTCGGTAACCAGTCCAGAACCCTGTCCAAGGACAGAGTCCGTACCAGGCATGGGGAGAAACTGCCCCCCAACCTTTGGTAGCAGGGACGACACCAGCGTGGGCAGAACGCTATGCAGAAAACCCTGCATAGCCGGACCAAACCACGCCGGCGGTGCGATCTCCGCCACCTCCAGCTTGGGACGTGGAGCACCCACACGGGCCGACCCGGGCGCTCCACGATTTACTCTCGGACCGCCTGACCCTGCGTCAGACCCAGCCAAGTCCTTCTGGGCAAGGAACTTAACCATCATATCCACGGACCACACTGCGCACACATTACACCTATGGTCTATGTTACAGGGCGAACACCTAAAACAGACATGGTCCTTGAATACGACCCGTACAAATTTATGGCACTCGTCACATGATGGCGGGGTTGGCTTGGCCTATAAAATAAGCACAAACCTACAATAAACAAGCGGAACGAGACCCGGATGGAAGGCAGACAATTAATTTTCAAATAATTTGACTCATAAATTAACCGTATCCCTCCCGCACCCCACCCCGCCACGTTACAATAAAGATCGCATTGATTATGACGACAAGAACGAAGCGGGCATTAAACACACCCATATTAGATCCTCCAGGATGTCTAACGGCTCCAGGAATCATATCGCATAGCATTCGGGGTATATTTACCAATCAATATAAATTATACTCCCTAACGAAAGCCAAACGATATGTGAAGAAAACAACAAAATGTATAACAAACTGCTGTTTCACACGGTAAAACCGCAGACCACGCATCTAGTCAAGAATTTTGAAACCACCGATCATTGCAAACCGATCGTGATCGCACGTAAACTTGACCATTCTAAAGTTTCCGGTACCATTTTTAGTACGCAGCACCCAGAACGAGATGCGCGAATTAATGAAAAAATTTTTCTTCACATAAACATCTGAGCGACCGGGTGTGACGTCACCCGCTCGGATCCTACGGAGAACGACGTCAGCCGATATTCGTGTTAGAAATACTGTAGCAAACACCTATTTTCATATCTGCCGATCGCCTGTTGGGGTTTATAGAAGGCGATCATCTGGCATATATCGTTGTTAGCACATGTCCCAGATTCTTTGGGGTCAGAAATTGGGACATGCGACACAATGAAATTTAGAGACCTAAGTCTTTTAACTATGGATAATAAGGAATGATACAACCTGGTTATCATCGGTGGTATTCCCCATAGTATCCAGTTAAACCCTTCAAGAATGCACAAACTATCACTTTACAGATAAAGACTTAGGTTTCTTTAACAAAAGACACTAAAATCCTCTCCCTGCAGAAAGCATGTATAGCTCTTGTTGCTATGCAAACAAGAATGAGCTCTATGGTAAACGGGTACTCAGCAGTTGGGAGCTGAGTACCCGGTTCCCAGGAGTCGGTAAAGCTTTCTAAGTCTATAATCCTAGAGCCGCTGTCAAGGCCAGCTGTATATCAGAAGTAACAGAATGGTGAGTATTGATCGAAGGAGAATGCAGGAAATGTCAATTTCCCTTTCTCCGAGATCTAACAATACTCACCATTCTGTTACTTCTGATATACAGCTGGCCCTGACAGCGGCTCTAGGATTATAGACTTAGAAAGCTTTACCGACTCCTGGGAACCGGGTACTCGGCTCCCAACTGCCGAGTACCCGTTTACCATAGAGCTCATATTGTTTGCATAGCCACCAAACAAGAGAAAACTATGGCTTGCCTCCATGGGGCTGGGAGGCTGGGTCCGTAACAGAATGGTGAGTATTGTTAGATCTCGGAGAAAGGGAAATTGACATTTCCTGCATTCTCCTTCGATCAATACTCACCATTCTGTTACTTCTGATATACACCAGATTTGATCAGTAACCTGGTGGGAAGGGGCAAGCCATAAATGCTAATTTTGCCCCTTGGATAAAGATTTTAGACTTCAACCTTGACTAACGGAGACCTAAAAGGACCGTCAAGTTCACGGAACCGAATCACATTCGCGTCACAGCCCCCCCCTTTTCCTCCTAAAAAAAGGGAGAGAACTAACGAACATGTATCTCGCCTGAAAACACAAATAAGCCAAGAGGGTTAACTACTCCCTGCATATTCCATGTATTAGCCTGGGAATGAGCATGAATATATAAGATGAATGAACATGATACATATACATAATACAAAAAACTCTCACTTATTGAATTACCTTATGATAATTGGACTTCAGACGTACCGCCTCCAACCATTCACCGGTTCGGCCATCGGTGACACAATCTGGTTGACATCCTCTCGCCTGACCATGCCTGCTTTAGGTTCTTTTCTTACCAAAGTGAGAAACGGGTGAAAAGCAGTGTGGTCACTAACTATCGTTTCAAAACAGCTAAAGCGAGTGGATTGGCTGAGTCTGACACATCCCTCATATAGTAATCCGTGAATGAGGACTCACAGTGCCATTGTGCAACGGCCATGATGTCCTATAACGGAACACCATTGTAAAGGGCGGTCGAGGCGGCTATTCCTCTGACATTGTGTGCCCTTACTCCTTGCACCTGGTGCCCAGTCGCCATCTCGTGAGTAGCCTGAATGCGTTCGACCACCCAACGAGAGATAGTATCCATGGATGCGGCGCCATAAGACTTTTTATGGCAGATCCACAGATGTCTATCGTTCGACCGTAACGAGTCAGTCCGTTTCTTGTACTTAGTCAAAGCACGGACCGGGCACCAGACACTGGCATCACGATCAAACCTAGTTAACTTCGGTATAATGATCGGTTTGCCGGGATATCTCAAAGATTGGTTCTTTGACATAACCTCTGCTCTTGGCAGAAGACGCAGACCTTCTCCAGAAACAATAAATCGGTTCCTCTCTGCCGAAAGCACATGGATCTCACTGCGCCTTCTAGCTGAGGAAGCTGCCAATAGAAAGACCGCCTTTAGAGTCAAATGCTTTAGACTAGCCGAACGCAACGGTTCGAAAGGGTGCTTAGCCAGTACATTAAGCACTAAAGTTAGACTCCAGGCTGGAATGACTACCGGTTGTCTCGGGCGGAGATTGCTCATTCCCTTCAACATCACATTTAACTGGGCCACCTCTGGACTATCCCTGTTGGCTAGACAAGGGATAACTGATGCCAAAGCTGACTTGTATCCAGCAACTGTGACGGGAGCTAGTCCTGCAAAGAACAGCTCACAGAGAAAGTCTGCTATTTGCTGAATAGTGGATTGAAAGGTATCAATACCCTTTTCTTCACACCAGTCTGCAAATCTGTTAACCTTGTTGTTATATGACTTGAAGGTTGACCTCCTTCTCGCAGCCGCGATGAAATCAGCAGCCTGTCGAGAAAAGCCTTCCGACGTGGAACGTTGTTTGACAACATCCACGCAGTCAATTTGAACATTTCGGGACGCTCGTGTAGGAAGCGTCCCTTGGCCTGGGAGATTATGTTCGGAATCTCGGGCAACTGCACAGGATTTTCCACCAGCAGATCTAGAAGATCCGTGAACCACGCCCTGCTCGGCCAATACGGCGCTATTAGCAGGACCAGACACGGCTCCTCCCTGACCATCACCAATACCTTCGGTAGAAGAATGGTGGGTGGGTACGCGTAAGCGTGCATCCCTCTCCAGCTTATCGCCAGAGCGTCTGTATCGACGGCATTTGGATCTGGAATCGGCGAGACATATGTCATGATTTGAGCATTTTCCTTTGTGGCGAACAAGTCCACGTTGGGTTTGCCCCAATGCTCGAAGATCCGTCGCAGAACCGGAGGGTTGAGGGACCATTCTGTTGGCAAGATTCTCTGTCTGCGAGACAAAGCATCCGCCAGAATGTTCAATCGGCCAGGAATATGAGCTGCTTTCAAAACAACCGAACAATTCCAGCACCATTGAATCAAGTGCCACACCCTGATGCACAGAGTGGGCGACCTGGTCCCGCCTTGGCGATTTATATATGATACTACTGTCGAATTGTCCGACCGTATCAATATCACCTTGCCCCTGATCATCGGAAGGAACTCTTCCAACGCCAGTTCCACTGCCATCATTTCCAACAGATAGATATGCAGCTGACTCTCCGGGAGAGTCCATGTGCCCGAGACCTGGTGTTCTCCCAGGCAGGCACCCCACCCCTCCAGCGATGCATCCATGTAGACGGACAGCTGGGGTGGGGTAGGTGCAGCGAAACCCCTATTAGGAGATTCTGACGCTGTTTCCACCATAGAAGATGCGATATTATCGGCTCCAAAACTGGCACCAGTTTTGACAGGGGTTCTGTTCTCTGTTTCCACAGAGACATCAGATACAACTGGATAGGTCTTCACATTAGAGCAGCGTACCGGATAACCTGCTCCATGGAGACCATCATCTGAAGGAACCGCCTCGCCTGAATGTGGTTTCCCACTCGAAAACTCCTGAGGATGGCTAACAGAGACACCACTCTGGGCTCTGACGGGTAAACCCTGCCCTCCTCGAGGTCGAATCGCATCCCCAAATAAACGAAATGTTGAGTGGGCGTCAACTCGGATTTCTCCTCGTTTGACTATCCAGCCTAGATCTGAAAGTAACTTCAGAGTCAGAGCAGTATCCACGTTCAACCTGGCTGCCGAGTCTGCCTTGAGCAGCCAGTCGTCTATGTAGGTGTGTAGCGGCACGTTCTCTTTTCTGAGAAACGCTGTCACCGCAAGGACCACTCTTGTGAAAACCCTCGGAGCTGTCGACAGGCCAAACGGGAGAACTGTAAACTCCCATACTTGATTCTGAAACGCAAATCTCAGAAACCTGTGCCAACTCCGATTCATCGGAATGTGGAAATATGCATCTTTCAGATCGATCGATACACACCACATTCCTTTCCTCAATCCCACCATTACCGACCTCGGCGTTTCCATCTGGAACCGAGGCGTATGGATAAACCAATTTAATGGCCTGAGATTGAGTATGGGTCTCCATCCCCCTGTGCTCTTGGGGACAAGGAACATGTTTGAATAGAAGCCTGGAGTGTTCCGGTTTGCTGGTTTTATTGCTCCCTTCAGAAGCAAACCCGACACTTCCTTTTGAACGGCTTCTAACTTGTCTGGCTCCCTTGGTACGGGTGTCCAGACAGGTGCCAAAGACAGATTTTGTGGTGATAAGTCCCACCACTCCGGCATGTAACCCTGGGATAACCATCCCAGGACCAGACTGTCTGACGTCACACCTCGCCAGGCCTCGACGAAACGCATGAGCCTTCCACCCACCATAGATGCCTCGACGTCTAACGGGGTTGTCCGGCTCGCAGTCCGCCCCCCCCCCCCCCCCCTCTTTCTTAACGAGAGAGAGTGAGAACCATTTCGTTCTAGGCACGACGGGTATAACTGGCACCGCTGTTCCTGTCGCACAGGCACGGTCCAGGCGGATATGAAGGGAGCTTGCGTACCCTCAGGTACGCTTCGGCCCCTTCTGTCCGCCCTTTGAGGCCTTACCCTTACCCTTCCCCTTGCCCTTCCCGCCTCTAGGGCGGTCAGGAGCAACATTGGGGAGGGTAGGCGCCTCTACAACCTTCCTGGGCTTCTTCGCCGGCGGCGGCTCCGAGAACCCAGCTGAAGCAGAAGTCGCAACAGGCCTGGCTTTTGCCTTGCTCTTATGCTTCTTCTGCTTCTTTGAAGGCTGTCCCGTTAGCGGTTTCCCCACAGCCCCTAGTGCGTGCGCTTGCCGCACTAGCTCTAGCTGTAGGTTTACCGCTAACCGATTCTGCGCGATACTGGTGGTGTCCTCTAGGATGGCCCGCGCTTGGCCACCAAAGATGCTAGGCCCTGTCAGGGGCGTCCCAAGAAGACGCTCCCTGACTGCCGTAGCCGGACGCATATGGTCAATGACCATTTGACTCCTGGACTTCGTCACTCGCGCTTGCACCCTTGCCAATGCGTCCATTGACAGCACCAAGCCGTCATTAACACATGAAAGCGCCACAGGTGGCACAGGGTGGCCTGCCCCCGCTTCAGCCCACACCGACTGAAGGAGACGATAAGAGTGATTGACAGCGCTCATCGCTGCCCTCACACCCTCATCGCATAGGGACAGGACTTCTTCCTGGTGTACCTGGGACTTATCCACTAGTGCCGGACCGGGGCCACCCGACCCGGCACTCTGGACTCCCAGTACCCATCGGTCATCCTCCGTGACCGACGGGACTACACCATACCCGCGGAATACGACATCTTGCCCGCACCTCCCTGGAGGCCGCAGGGAGCTGAGCCTTGGTCATTAGTTGTTTGCTATAAATAGCATCCAACAAATCTATGAACCGTGGATCCAGTCCCACTGACTGGATCCGGGCCGTGGGCAAAATCCCCGTCCTAATCGACGCAACCGACGGACGGGGCGCATCTTCATCGGCCGTGGCCGAAACCACAGATGGGTCAACCCTGGCTAGCCACGCCAGAGCATCTGACCAATCTACCTCCGATGAAGACACCCCCGCAAACACGTCACCCGTTGACGTGCTCACGGGTCTGCCAGCCACGGCCTCCCGGCAAGGAGCCACGGCTGACACGCCAGGCACTCCGCTACCACACGGTTCCGCCGCCACCCCATGAAACACTCCGGTCCATGGGGTAGGTCCGCACGGAAAACCGTACGGACCCGTAACAGTCGCGGAACCATAGCCGGACACGGGCGCCAACGGCACCCGACGTCCGGCTGCCGGACCAGGCGAGATAGGTGAGTACCACACCTGGCCCAGCACACCCGTTCCCATGACGGCTGGTGACAAATCAAGCCGCGCGGAACCGGTGCAAGGTAACGGATTGGCCTCAGCCGCAGGCGGAGCCGCTGACCTGGCTTGCGCCAAACCAGACAAATGGAGGCCGGTTCCGTCCAGGACGGAATCAACCTCCATATTCTCCACCTGCGGCTTCACGGACCGCAGCAACCTCTCCTCCTCGGCCTCCTCGTCTTCAGACTCCGAAGCGCCGTCACTAGACGAGTCAACCGTGGAGCCGTCCTGGCAGACGGCTCCCACACCTGACGGACCGGCCACCGCTACTGGACCACCCGGAGGTGGCCGCAGAGAGACAGAACCCGTCTGACCAAAGCCAGACGTGCCTGCCAGGGGGCCGTATGAGACGGCCCCCTCGGTAACCAGTCCAGAATCCTGTCCGAGGACAGGATCCGTACCAGGCATGGGGAGAAACTGCCCCCCAACCTTTGGTAGCAGGGACGACACCAGCGTGGGCAGAACGCTATGCAGAAAACCCTGCATAGCCGGACCAAACCACGCCGGCGGTGCCATCTCCAGCTGGGGACGTGGAGCACCCCCACCGGCCGAACCGGGCGCTCCACGATTTCCTCTCGGACCGCCTGACCCCGCGTCAGACCCAGCCAAGTCCTTCTGGGCAAGGAACTTAACCATCGTTTCGACGGACCACACTGCACAAACATTACACCTATGATCTATATTACACAGGGAACACCTAAAACAGACATGGTCCTTGAACATTACACGGACAAACTTATGGCAGTCGTCACATGATGGCGGGGCTGGCTTGGCCTATAAAATAAGCACAAACCTACAATAAACAAGCGGAACGAGACCCGGATGGAAGGCAGACAATTAATTTTCAAATAATTTTGACTCATAAATTAACCGTAACCTCCCCGCACCCCACCCCGCCACGTTACAACAACGATCGCATTGATTATGACGACAAGCACGCGGCGGGCACAAACACACCCATAATAGATCCTCCAGGATGTGTAACGGCTCCAGGAATCATATCGCATAGCATTCAGGGTATATTTACTAATCAATATAAATTATACTCCTAACGAAAGCAGCACGATATGTGAAGAAAACAACAAAATGTATAACAAACTGCTGTCTCACACGGTAAAACCGCAGACCACGCATCTACTCAAGAATTTTGAAACCACCGATCATTGCAAAACCAATCGTGATCGCACGTAAACTTGATCATTCTAAAGTTTCCGGTACCATTTTTAGTACGCAGCACCCAGAATAAGATGCGCGAATTAATGAAAAGATTTTTCTTCACATAAACATCCGAGCGACCGGGTGTGACGTCACCCGCTCGGATTCTACGGAGAACGACGTCAGCCGATATTCGTGTTAGAAATACCGTAGCAAACACCTATTTTCATATCTGCCGATCGCCTGTTGGGGGTTAAAGAAGGCGATCGTCTGGCATATATCGTTGTTAGCACACGTCCCAGATTCTATGGGGTCAGAAATTGGAACATGCGACACAACGAAATTTAGAGACCTAAGTCTTTTAACTATGGATAATAAAGAACAATACAACCTGGTTGTCTTGGGCGGTATTCTCCATAGTCCTTAGTTAATCCTTTCAGAACACACAAACTATCACCGATTAAAGACTTAGATTATTTAAAACACTAAAATCCCTAATGCAGAAAGCATGTATTGCTCTTGTTGCTATGCAAACAAGAATGAGCTCTATGGTAAACGGGTACTCGGCAGTTGGGAGCCGAGTACCCGGTTCCCAGGAGTCGGTAAAGCTTTCTAAGTCTATAATCCTAGAGCCGCTGTCAGGGCCAGCTGTATATCAGAAGTAACAGAATGGTGAGTATTGATCGAAGGAGAAATAGATTAGCCATAAATATTTATGACAGTAACTATGGTGATGGCCAGTTTTCTTAAAGATGGCATAATGAAGGTAGGATTGATCACTGACTGACCATGTGTCATCATTACTTAACATAATTAATGTGTGCATGCGTGCGTTCATGCGTGCGTGCCTGTGTGCGTGCGTGTGCATGCGCGCATATGAGGTGGTGTGTGCGCGTGTGTGTGTGTGTGTGTGTGCGTGTGTGCGTGCATGCGTGCGTGCGTGCGTGTGTGCACGTGCGTGCCTGTGTGTGTGCGTGCGTATGAGGAGGTGGTGAGATTGTGTGAGCGTGCGTGTGCGTGTGTGCATGCGTGTGTGTGTGTGCATGCGTGTGTGTGAGCAAGCATGCGGATGACTGTATGTCAAAACCTACTGATCAGATGTGCCTCAAATTTTAGGAAATGCCCCCCCCCCCCCCCCGACCATAATGCTCACTTGGCTGATGATGAACTACAAATATGTTTACAATAATTAATAAACAACAATCACTATTGATTCATCAGGCAAGCATAACTGTTGCCATAGACCAATGGAACCATGGTCCTAGACTTTATTGAGCAATGAGGCAAGTATCATTGACAAAATTTAGCAATCGGCTAAGCATAACTGATGCCACTGACCAACAAGAGCATGGGTTCTAGATATTATTGATCAATGAACCAACTGTTACAGAAATAATTGGGCAATGGGTTAAGCACCCTTGATCAATGTGGCAAGTGTAACTGATTCCATGGAGAAATGGGGCAAGGGTTCTTGGCCCCATTGACATATGTAACAAGCATCCCTGACAGTAATGACCAACAAAGCAAGTGTCAATGAGGCGAATAGTTGTTGTCAATGAGGAAAGCATAACTGATGAAAATTATCAATGGGTCAAGGGTTTCTGGAAAACTAATGGGCTGAAAATCTGTGTAGGGAAAACAGTCTATATATGCCTGCCACTATTGACCACCTGGGGAAGCTTCATTGGCTTATGGGCACTCATAACACATGCCATTTACAAATGCGGCATTGGTCACAGGCAGACTTGAAGAGGAAATGCGAGAATATTGGTGTCCTTGACAGACATTATTGACCATCGTAAACAATCCCATTGATCAATAGGCCAGCCATCCCTGACACCACTCTTGAATGGTTCAAACTTTGTGTATCAACAAATGACGTTGACCAATGGATCAATGGGCACAGTAAAAAATTTGGATGAGGAAATGCAAGAATATTTGTGTCCTTGACGTCATTGACCAACAGCAAAAGTACAATTGATCAGTGGGCCAGCTATAACTGACACTTTTGTCAAATGTCGCAAGTCTACCAAGAGATGCTATTTAGCAAAAGGGTAATGGTCACATTAAAACTTGGAGTGGGTATGGTGTCCTTGACACCACTGAGTACTGACCAATTGGAAAAGTCCCATTGGCCAATGGGGCAGCCATTTATGACACTATTGACAATGGTTCAAGTATCCCAACACCGACATTTACCAAAGGTGCAATGGCCACAGTAAAAGATGTGGATGAGGAAATGCAAGAACATTGGCAGACCTGGATGCAATACCATCTGCCACTTACTGAGCTGGGTATGGATAATATATGCGGGTGCCTGTATGGCTTTTGGACATTTTGTCTGCTGGTCGGTTGCCACGATCCGTCGGTGTCCCTCTTCTAAAGGACATACAAGTGTAGTTTTATTGTGTTTGATTCGCTGTTTTTTTAAAGTTGTTTGCTTTACTGGTTGACTGGTTATTCACTTACCTGAATGAGTGTGGATGGATGCAGTGTTTCTCATGGCATCTAAAGTTTGAAGGTCCCAGTGACCCCATACCCTGAGAACTGGAGGTCCCCAGCTGAAATCTGTGGGTCCAAAGCTGAAATCATGTGTTCCCAGGCAGTGTTTCTCATCCATGTTAAAGGTACAGGGCGCCATGGATGAACTATGAATTATGGTGCTTCCATGCTCGATTCTGTAGGTATTTTTGTGCAAAAAACCCCCCTATAAAACTACTTAGTATTTCACAATCACACAAAATTATCAGGGGTCCTAGGGGACCCACTGTCATTGCTTTTGGGGGTCCCAAGCTGCATTTTAAGGGTGTATACCCAGAAAAGGACCCTTATGTGAATCACTGGATGGGTGGGTTAATGAGTGGATGTGTGGGTGAGTAAGGGTTCAGGCAGGGAGGAAGGCATGGGTGGAGGGATGGTTATACTGAGGGATAGATGGAACAACAGACTCTTAGATGGACGGACGTGTGTGCATCCCACCTGCCTGCTTTCCTGTGTGCACATGCCATTGAAGACCCAACAGTGACAAATCCATGGTACATATAGATAAAGGTACAGTGTGCGTGATGACTGCCTCCCCAATCCCACCCCTTACATGATAAAACGAAAACCATTTCTGAAAATTTTCTTACCTATTTACAGATTTATGGGGAACGCTTTTATATTTACAGGGTTCATAGACCTTGGGCAAAATAAAATTCCATACTTTTTCCAGAAATTTTCCAGACTTATATTTCAAAATTCCAGACCCATTATTAGCTCTTGCTCGGGAAAGTGAGCCGGTCGTCAAATCGCGTTTTCTCCTTAACGGTTAGACAGATTTCAGCCAAATTTTGCTGGAAGGATCCTATGTTGGTACCCTCCAGACGGTTCTTTTCATAATTCTGATTGGTAAATGTTTTGGGTGAAAATCTTACATTTTATTCAGAATTTACCAGAAATTGCCAAAATGCTACTCCTTAGCTACTCACATATTTCAAACAAATTTGGCTAAACCGACTCTATGGTGGTAGGTTCTAGACCTTCTATTCAGAATTTTGATTGATAAATTTTTTGGGTGAAAATCTGAGTTTTTATGACAAATCTAATGCAAATGGTCAAAATTCTACTACGATTTAGCTGCTCGACATATTTCATCTAAATCTGACTAGATGGATTCTATGGCGGTAGGCTCTAGAAATTATATTCAGAATTTTGATTGATCAATTTTTTGGATGAAATTTTTTTTTTAAATGTACCGGAAATTGTCAAAATGACCATATAAGAATGCTGTTGATTATTTTGAAAGTAATTTGACTGAAAGCTGTTAACTCTCTGTCTAGTCTCTGATTACAAAAACACATTTTCTGGTCCAGGTACATTTGCATATTATAAGTGTTGACACCTCAGTTAACCCTTTGACCAATGAAATTCTGACAGAAAAATTTCAAGGCAACCATACAAGAATGTTGTTGATTATTTTGAAAGTAATTTGACTGAAAGCTGTTAACTCTCCGATTACAAAAACAGATTTTCTGGTACCAGTACATTTGCCTATTAAAAGTGTTGCCGCCTCAGTTAACCAGGCCTGGGGTCAGTTACATTTAAATGTAACTAGTTACAGTTACAGTTACATTGCACTATGTCAGTTACAGTTACAGTTACAGTTACTTTTGTTGAGCAATGTAACTAGTTACATTTCAGTTACTTTGCATAATGTAACTAAAGTTACATTTCAGTCAGATTAGTTACGTTGACTGATAATTATTATGAAGGACTATGTGAACATCAATGTCATCATAAAAGGTGTAATGTAGTCAACCAAATTGAGATATATATATATATAGTAGAAACAAAATACCACTATAACCACTGATATAATATACTGACAGAACTGAATGCATTTCAGATCTAAAATATAAAACCTGCTGAAAATTCTTTAATAAATTTGACTGAATTTTGTTACTGCCACATGCAATAACAAATTTCAATCAACTTGTTTCCAAAATATTAAGACACTAGTATAATACCACAGCCTTCATAGATGTACATATATAGTTCTTCCTCTAACCCTTTCAACCCAGACATGCCATATAACAAACATTAATCTTATTGTAAGAAATAGTTGGTTGAATGTTTTGAAACTAATTTGACTGAAAGCTTTGCTTCCATAGGTATCAACATTTTCATTGAAATTAGTTTCAAAGTGTTCAACAGATTTCCTTAGAGCATTGACTTTCTATGATAAGATAATCCGCCATCTATCATGCCAGGGCAATATAACAGTTTCAAGTGAAATTAGCTTCCAAATTTCCATCAGTTTTGATGTTTGCATAATTTCAAATAGGAACTTAAATATTTTGAAAATAATTTATTACTTTCATTATTTTCAGTGGCAAATTGATTCCGATCAGATGATCTGCTTAGTACTTTATACTTACTACATTTATAATTTTACTTTGTTGCTCCATATGGCAGCAACAGTGTCTTCAGGTCAGATTAGTTTCAAAATATTCAACAGCTTTCCCGTACACTAGTTTACTTCCACAGTCTTTATAAATTTTGTCTGCTATACCAAAATGGTTGATGGCTTGACTTTTATCAATGGCATTGTCCTTTGACCTTTATCACCACACCTATGTGAATTGAATTTAGCTTCGGTATAAACTGCTAAGCTGGCCTAATCAATAGCATATAAAGAAAAGAACAGGACATGCTGTTAACACCTATTGTGGCAGATTTAAATTTTCTTTACAATTCAACATTTTGTGTTTTTAATCCTTTTAACCCTTTAACACTAAGCCGGACAAAAAAACCTTTGCAGTGGTTTTGAGAAATATCCATTTTCAGACAAATATAAGATATTTTTGAAAATCTACCACTGGAATGACTGGCTCAATAACCAAGCCAGTCATTGCTGTGGCAAATTTTCTAATATAATCTCATGGTCTGCAAATGGACATTTTCTATGAGAAAGTTAAAGTTTTCTTCAACAAATTTAGTCTTCAAAGGGTAACAGTTAATTTTGTTTCTATAATGATGTAGTAAACAACGTGTTTCTAAGCTACACTGTAGATTAATGTAAAAACTGTATAAGATTTTGATTAAAGGTTGTTGTTGCCTGATGTAACAATAACATTCAGATTATCATTGCTAAAATATCACATATACAGATATAGAGTGGGTTAACCTTTTAATAGTCAAGATTGGTCAAGAAATGTCTATTTCGTGGGCTACAAGATTGATATTAAAAATTTTAACAATGGAATAACTGCCCCAATAAGTCATTCCAAAGGCAAATTTCTAAAATAAATATCACTTACGCTTGGAAATAAAGTTGTTGCCCATGGCATCAACATCTTCCAGTAAAGTTAGCATCAATATATTCAACAGCTTACCTGAATGATTACATTGAAATTGGGATATTGGAGTGTCACGTGTATAGCAGTAGCTATGCCGCAAATTAAGAAAATTGTAATAAATTTGGTAAAAAAGTTTGAAATGTAACTTAAAAGTAACTGAAAAGTAACTGAAATTGCAAAAAAAATTCTTTAGTTACAAGTTACTTCAGTTACATGAAATATGTAACTAAGTTACAGTCAGTTACAGTTACCCCAGCCCTGCATTTAACCCTTTGACCAGGGAAATTCTGACAGATAAATTTCAAGGCAACCATACAAGAATGCTGTTAATTATTTTCAAAGTAATTTGACTGAAAGCCATTATGCCTTCAATTACAAAAACATGTTTTCTGGTCCGGGTACATTTGCCGACAACAGGAACACTATTCATGAACCAGTCATTCCAGTGGTAGATTTTCAAATATTTTCTTTTCCCAGTCTGCAAATGGACATTTTCTATCAAATGGGTCTCTATCAATAGTAGATAGCATACATTTTCAGGCTTTAGTGAGCAAACTGGATTCATATTATCAGGTACCAAGTAGAAAGCATTTATCTACAAATCTCCTTCACAAAAAGGTGTCACAGCTTGAGCAACAAGTGAAGAGCCAAATCAAGCAAGATGATGGTATTTCGGTTACGTTAGATTTATGGTCCAGTAGGCAAATGCGAGCATATATAGTAATTACGTGTCATTTTATCCTGGACTGAAAAATGCACTCTGTAATGCTAGCCTGTAAGCGTTTCTGTGGCTCACACACCGCAGTCAACATCATGGAACAGTATGTTAAAGTACTAGCCCAGCTTGATATGCAAGGTAAAGTTACAAATATCGTAACTGACAATGCGTCAAACATGGTGAAAGCCTTCTCACTCCCTGATTTTGAGAACAGAGAGACTGATTCTACTAAGAGTGCAGAGAATGATGACGATTCTGCAGGAGAAGATGAGACCGATGAACTGATTTCTCTTGAACCAGGTGATACATGCTACGAACAATTAAATGACCATGAGGAAACAGTCTCACAGAAGTTGTTTTGCCCACACATTAAACTTGGGGGACTACTGCACTTTAAGGGCTACCGTTAATGGCCACCAAAATCTGACAAAGTACCGCAAACAGCGTGATTCCCCGAGATTTCAGTGGTTGCTAGGAATCCCTTTAACTCAGAGCTGATTGGTTAACGTCAATCACATGTTCTGGGGAACCTTAATTATGACGTCAATAGCATTATATGTTTAGAATGTTTTGGAGAGGAGAGTAAGGAGTTTGATTGTGACATCACTGACTTTCCAAATAGTATTACGTCACTGCATTATTACGTCATAAATGAATTGCTCGCTTATATCATTTGTGTTGAAAATTTGGCAAAATAGTAAATTCAATAAATGTATCATTCCAAATATTTAAAGCACAGTGTGTATTCATTCCCGCATTCTACCCCGCATATATTTCAATGAAAGCAAAGCAAACATATCGCTACCAACATCATCTAATCATTTCTATATAAACCCTGTTTGCTTGAATTTTGTACTATAAAATTATTAGGAAATACTGATCCTATTCTTGGAAAATCCTTAGAAATCTCACCACTAACGGTATTTCATGATATTTCAACGGCCATTATCGGCAGCCCCTAAACTGCAGTCTAGCCAAACTTGGTTGTGCGAGATGGGTTCAAGAAAGGTGGGCAGATAAACAAAATATTAGCTACGGTTGCCTCCATTGTGTCACATGTTAGGCGATCGATTCATGCATCAGACATCCTACAATCTGAAAATCTCCTTCACAAAAAGGTGTCACAGCTTGAGCAACAAGTGAAGAGCCAAATCAAGCAAGATGATGGTATTTCGGTTACGTTAGATTTATGGTCCAGTAGGCAAATGCGAGCATATGCAACATGGTGGAATTCAGAATTAAACATTATATGATCTATTCTTAGGCTATCCGATGACGATTTGCGCTCCATCAGTTCTCAGCAACAGATTACGTCCTATGAACGGAATGTGCTTAATGACATTGTAGAAATTCTGACCCCGTTTGAAAGTGCCACACATTGTATCCAGGGAGAGAATTGTGTTACCGGCAGTCTGGTTATAGCGTGCGTTCGTGTCCTCAAAACTGAGATTAATGCCCTGAACAATAAATTCAAATCTCCTTTTGTCAGTGCATTAAAGCATTCAGTAGATAAGCGTCTCTCAGCTTATGAGTATCTAGATGTATTTATGGCAGGTGCTGTCTTGGACCCATGCTTCAAGCTGCAGTGGTGCACATCAGCTGAAGTTATTACTCAAACAGCTGATCTTATTTCTAAGGCAACAGCAGTTTCATCAGAGTCATTACCACCAGTTACAGTCTGACACAGAGTCAGTCGGTGAAACGTCAGCTAAGAAGCGAAAAGGCTTTTTTAGCTCACTCATTGACACACCAACACAAGTTACCCCATATTCTCACTCTCCTGTTGAGAAAGAGGTTGATGAGTACTTGTCATTACCCTGCCTTTCTGAGGATAGTGATCCCCTGGAATTTTGGCAGGCGCATGATTTCCAAATGTGAAGTATTTGCATTTGCATTTAAATACTTTCAAATACTTTGCTGAGAGTGTTCTATAGTACTCGTCTCGAAAGTTGGGAACATACTTTCTCGAAAGATTATTGGTTAATAAATATAATTATGTAGAAAACAACCAATGAATCGCAAGGAAACTACCGAATGTAAAGAAATTAATTAAGAATGTTTTATGTGGTAAGCTAAAGTTAGGATTGGTTTGCCATGCCAGTGTTGTCTATTGCATAGCTGTGACTGTGGAATCTTGTTTTTAAAACTTTCCGTAATTCTTAACGCCCGTCACCAATTCATCAATTTTTCCCATACTTAGTTTTGAAGAGCCGACCGTAGTACCGTATTTTGGATGCTATTTTCGTAAGAACTACGGAGAATCCGTAATGGTAGGCAGGTCTGTGAATGATTCAATGGTTGAAATTCGTGAAAAAATCAATTTTCAGAGACATTTAACAAGTGTGATAAATTCCCTGTATATAGGTTTGTATGTTGGTATGGTTAACAAATGCAGTTTAGAGATGAGAGTCTAGAGGTCACCAGGACCCAATATTAACTTGCCGACTAAACAATTTCGTCGCACTCACAGTGGGATTTTGCAAGACTAGTGAGATTTCGAGTTTGTTAGCATTTTATGAGAAAATGGCCATCACAAGACATAATTGCCGATATTTTAATTTTCCATACATTGCCATTGTAATCACACTAAATATTGAATTTTTCATACTTTTTCAAACCCTGAAAAAGGCTTTCTTAATTTTCCATACTTTTTCCAGACTTCCATACATGCGTATGAACCTTGTATTTAAAAAAAGTTAAACAACAGTTTAATCTAATCAGATCTTGACCATCTAACATTAAACAAGATCTGCCGGGAATTCAATTGTGTATTGTTAATAGAAGCAGAAATAAAATTCAAAATTTAGCCACCACCAACTTTCAGTCGAATAGTTTTCAAAATATTGTGCATATCCAGAATTAAAACGCATGGAAAAGGTAGTCAGAAATTCAGCAGCAAACAGTTAATACAGGGTTGAAACTTTTGTAAACTGTGAATGAACTTACACTGCCTCAAAATTGCAAATAAAAAATAAAAAAATAAAATACACTTCCTGAAGAAATGTAGTCAGCCACTCACTGAATACAGTACACATCATAAATAACATATTTTTTCCCAAACTAACAAAATATTCAAACAAAACATTCTTACAGAAATTATTTTGTTTTGGAAACATTTAACCTTATTTATGAGGTGGACTGTATGGGAGTAATGGCTAATAATCCCAGAAAGGTAGTCAAGTCCCTGTATAAGTTTTCATATCGAGGTAGCTTTTCAGCATTCTGTCACCGACTCACTGTGCCACTGTCTTGTGTGTCATATATCTGTTAATCAGGGTTTGTACACCTTTCAGTATTTGAAATTCCATGACTTTTCCATGACTAAAATTAAGAAATTCCATGACCTCCAAGAATCAATAGCTAGGTCAAAGACACTCAAATTAGTTTCAAAATGTTCACCAGCATATAGTGAATCATATGGAATTCACTTTATCTAGGGCAAAGGGTCAACATGTGAAAATATCTGGTACATTTTTAGTAAAATCTGAGGTTTTCACATAAATTGACGAATAAAAATTCTGAATGGAAGTTCTAGAGCCTATGATCATACATGTAGTATCCTTTCAGCCTAACTTGGTTGAAATCAGTCAAAATGGTAAGAAGTAATATGGGCATTTCTAGTAAAGAGTTTGACCCCAAAAATTGTCTATTAACCCTTTAACACTCATATCAGCCAAAGCCGGCTTCTGTCACGCGTGGTCTTGAGAGATGTCCATTTGCAGATCAAGAGAAGACTATTGTTGAACATTTTTTATAAAATAGTCTTCACTTGGTCTGCAAATTGACATTTTCTTTGAAATAAAAAAAAAAATTTGAACAAATTTAAGGCTTAGAGCCGAGGCTTCTATTTGGACAGTGTTCAAGAAAAAATTGAAATCCAATCCCTAAAATTGTTACATTCGCAAATATGTTTCGCACTAATAGATAACACGCATGGGAAAATTTGACAAAATATGAGCCAAAAAAGCCTTATACATGTATATAACACGCAATCAGAGTTTAGAAATATTGCAAAACATATTTTTCAGACGAACGAAAATTGGTAACTTTACCGCTCGATTCAAAATAATAATAATCCTTTATCGGCTAAATATCTTGTTATTCTTTTAATATTACCAAGTTTATTTCATACTTTAACCGTAATAGAACGCATAAAACCATCTTTGAGCAAGAAATACGTTCAATATACAGGGGAATCTCCATACGCTAGCAAGACCGAGATATCATCGCCATCTAATTATCATAATGTAACCAATTCGGCTGGGACGAAATCGCCCAAATGAACAAAAATCTTGCCACTAAATATACTGCTGAATGCATACGCTGAGTAGGAAATAGTGAATTTATTGCTCAAATTGTTTTAAAAACATTCTCTACTGTACATATTTATTATTAATTTGGGATATTCGCATTCGCGGCGTTACAAAACCAGTTTTTATTTGGGAGGCCTCCTTCCAGTCCAGATATAGTTCAGTGGAATGTCTCCAATCACAAGAGTTTAATATGGCCTACCAACATAAGAAGGGATTTAACCTCATTTTATTTCTTACGTTGTTTTGGATCATTTTATTTTGGTTGGACATATGACTTTGATAATGAATGAAATCATGTGATCGCCGCGATAAAGATATGGAAATGTGTATTTCCGAGCTTTATTTCCCCATTTCACATTTGTATGCCATCAGATTTTATTTTTATTTAGGGAGATTATCATTTTCCATGACTTTTCCATGACTTTTATCAAATTGACAAATTTCCATGACTTTTCCAGGCCTGGAATTTAGATTTTCAAATTCCATGACTTTCCAGGATTTCCATGACCCGTGCGAACCCTGGTTAATGTATAAATGTTTTGTAATGTGTGTAAGGAGTCCATCACTCAATAGGCCATGCCTTTGATGGACTGCCTGTTTAGATTATATTTACATGTATAGAAAAACCACGTAAAAGATCATGTAAAACTCAACTACTAGAATACCTGGAGGATTTAACAGCCATGCTTGACTCAAACGAACCTGTCGATGCAATATATTTAGACTTTCCAAAGCTTTCGATACTGTGCCACACCAACAAGTCCAAACAAAACTGAGAAGCTATGGTATTGGCGAAAATTTAGTAAAATGGATAGGGAACTACTTAAGCAACAGGAGCCAGAGAGTTAGAATTAATGATGCATCATCGGACTGGATTGAGGTGACCAGCGGCGTGCCACAAGGAAGTGTTCTAGGACCTATACTTTTTCTGATATATATAAATGACCTACCTGATCGATTAACCTGCCACTGCAAAATATTTGCAGATGATACAAAGATGTACGTCAACCCAGCTACCAGTCAGATTCAGGAAAACATAAATAAAGTATGTAAATGGTCGCAGACATGGCAACTATCTTTCAACACAGACAAAACGCATGTCATGCACTTCCGCAGAAATAACCCTCAAACCAAATACTATATGACAGATACACCTGATCCACATCCTGTATCAACATCAGATGTAGAAAAAGATTTGGGGGTTCATGTCGACAGAAACCTCTCTTTTGACATACATATAGGGAACATTGTATCCAAGGCAAACAGTACAATATGACTAATCAAGAGAACATTTACCAACATTGATCAATCTACTTTCACGCTACTATACAAATCACTTGTGCGACCCATTCTTGAATACTGCAACTCAGCATGGTCTCCAAGACTGAAAAGGCAATCGCAGCTATTAGAAAGAGTACAACGCAGAGCAACAAAACTTGTCCCACAAATCAGAGAGTATAGCTACACAGAAAGACTTGAAGCTCTAAATCTAATGTCACTGAAATATAGACGGTTTCGTGGAGATTTGATTGAAACATTCAAACTCATCAAAGATCTATATAATATTGATAAGAACTACTTTTTCGAACTGTCCAATGTTACACGGACCAGAGGTCATAGGCTCAAGCTCAACATAAAACGTAGCAGCAAAGATATTCGGAAGCACTCCTTCGCAAATAGAGTGGCACCACATTGGAATTCACTGCCAACAACAATAGTCGAAGCAACCACAGTCAAAATATTCAAGGGCAAACTAGACATCTTTTTCAAAGAAAGAATATTTGAATTCGACTGAACACAATTAATTGTGGTGTGGCTTTGGACGTTGCTGTTACACATATGCTTATACAACATATGTGAGCCGTCAATTCCCAAAGTCATAATACAATTATTACATCACAGTGGACTAATCTTGAAACAGCCTGTGCATCTACATGAACATGCACACATGAAGATAGCTACACGTGTTGTATCCAGACCAGGGTTGCCTGCCCTACCAGTTTAGTACTGAGGCAATAACAAGCCAATGGCTTATGCCTTGTAAATTGATGATGATGATGATGATGATGAAATAAAGCAACTTTGAACTTTGACTTTAGTTTGAGTCGGACAGTTTGAAGTTTCACCTATTTCACGATGGTGTTACAGTGCTTTAAAGTTATGCTTGAGCTTACTGTATTAATTGACGTCATTTTTATGTTATCTAATTCACTGATATGTTTATCAACGCTGTCCAGGATCAAAGCTCATATGCCAGCGAGGTTTGATTGATTAAAATTCTGGATAGCAATAACTTCCGTGGCCCGCGACATTTTGGGCATAGAGGTCACATGACACCAAAGTAACGTAGGTGAATATTATAGCGAGTTTATGAGCACGGCTGGACCTGGGCTTGCATTAATAATAAAACTTGCCTTAGGTAACTTAGATACATTTCTGAGCGCAGCCTATGCCTCGGTATTCAGCCTTGCGTGCCATAGGGGTCCAAAAAAAAATAGTTTCAATACACAACAATACGTTACTGCTTTTTTATGCCATTACGGCTAATCAGCACAGTACAGTTTACAGAACTTTATGGAAAGAACATATTAACACCCCCCCCCCCCCACCCCACCCCAACAAACAAGCTGTCTTTATCGACTGATTGAGTGTGTAATGTTGCAGGGAATACACGGTGTGATTGGTCGAGAAGCCATGATTGGGAGTAAACTGTGTGTTGCACAAATACCTTCACAACCATTTTAAATCATTCGCTATTTCACAAGAATCGCATACACATCGTGTTTAAATATTAGTAATGTTATACAATTAAGACTGCTAAGCTATTGGATCTACCCCAGATTGTTTTGGTAAGAATCAATGTATTAGATATAATCAAATTATTACTATTGTATCAATTGGTTTTCACGTTCATGTCAAAAGTAATTGATTTATAACCGTTGGTGCTCCTAATTAATATATTATGTACCGGTAGCTGAAAGACGTGTTTGTGCGCGCGTAAAACTTAATTGTACGTGTGCGCCTGTGGGTGCGTGTGCGTGTGGAGACTCATTGTACTCTTCATTGATGTATCCATATAGTCTTAGCATGATATAACTTTTCAATGGTCAATGTAATATAGTTTTAATAATCTGTTCACAATAATTGATTACCATATTGCGTAGTGCTGAGATTTAGCGTGAATCGTGGTTGCTTACATCCCTTGATTCTGTTTGCATCATAATCTGGTCATGAGCATTTTCTAGTGATAAACATAATGTCCATTTCTTCTAGCTACTATATGTTAACTATTTAGCCATGTTATTAGGTCCGTATTTTCGTTAGTACTTAACAAATGTGTTTTAATTGCAGGTCACCTAACATACATATATGTTGAATCAATCATCTTCAACTTCATGCAATCTCTGTCCAAATAAATATCGAGATAACATCCACTATAAGCGTTCTCGTTTTGCCATTGGGAAACCCCAGAAGCTGTGACACAAACAAACAACATAGCAAAATAATAGATTCCCATAATGTCCGCTCAATAGGTCCACAATGTTAATCCGCTCTGGAACAAAACTATTCTATAATGTTTACTAAGAAAACGGGATCCCAACATCCTTTACGCGACATGCGTATGTGTGATGTATGACGTTGATTCGCATGCAATTATGTCACAGATTGAAAACATGTTTTGCTTTTTGCGAGTCACCTCCAAACATGTTTCACGAAATAGCAGCGATATGCTCTAACAAAAGGTGTCGTTCCATAGGAGAAACATGTTTGCTGCAGAGGAATTTTAGCGGAGCACTCAGTTGTGTTTTCCCCATGGAACACAAGGCAGCTCTTCGTCAGTATTCATCATCATCATCATCATCATCATCATCATCATCACCATTTTATACGGCAATCGCAGCTATTAGAAAGAGTACAACGCAGAGCAACAAAACTTGTCCCACAAATCAGAGAGTATAGCTACACAGAAAGAATTGAAGCTCTAAATCTAATGTCACTGAAATATAGACGGTTTCGTGGAGATTTGATTGAAACATTCAAACTCATCAAAGATCTATATAATATTGATAAGAACTACTTTTTCGAACTGTCCAATGTTACACGGACCAGAGGTCATAGGCTCAAGCTCAACATAAAACGTAGCAGCAAAGATATTCGGAAGCACTCCTTCGCAAATAGAGTGGCACCACATTGGAATTCACTGCCAACAACAATAGTCGAAGCAACCACAGTCGAAATATTCAAGGGCAAACTAGACATCTTTTTCAAAGAAAGAATATTTGAATTCGACTGAACACAATTAATTGTGGTGTGGCTTTGGACGTTGCTGTTACACATATGCTTATACAACATATGTGAGCCGTCAATTCCCAAAGTCATAATACAATTATTACATCACAGTGGACTAATCTTGAAACAGCCTGTGCATCTACATGAACATGCACACATGAAGATAGCTACACGTGTTGTATCCAGACCAGGGTTGCCTGCCCTACCAGTTTGGCACTGAGGCAATAACAAGCCAATGGCTTATGCCTTGTAAATTGATGTTGATGTTGATGTTGATAAGCCATTGGCTTGTTATTGCCTCACTATTTTTTTTGTTGTAGTATATGCATGGCTATTTAGTTCTGTAGCAAACGTACACAACAAAGACTGCACAGGCCAACTATCATCGTTGGCCACAGAGGACGGCGCTTTGGCACCGGTCCATCGTGGACCTCTGCATCAAGCAGATGCTTGCTCAGGGTGGCATGATGCACTTATAATTGCGCTATCAGCTCCCCAAGCTGCTGCATCTGTTCAGCCTGCCCCTCAACTTGCCTCTGCAGATGGGACACGAGACAGTCTTCGCTGGTCGCCACAAGAGATGCATCACAACCCTGTCACGACCATACCTGATGTGGACATTAACATTCTAGGGTAAAGTGATTCTCTCACTTCTAGGCTGCGAGGGGTAGACGTATGTTGAACTGTGCACACGCCTATATGTATAATTTAGGGTGCTGTTAGGCTAAGAAAACCTGTACGAGAGTATGAAGACTCTGCACGGGCTTCCCCAAATTCTCTTGTGTCAATACATGGTCTGAAGACCACAAAGATGCATTCACTGGTGCACATCTGGCATTGTAAGGTGCTCTGAAAATTATCAAAAGGGTTATGTCAGCGCAAGTTGCCCAACACATCGTTGGCGTCAATCTCACTATCAGTTTCATCAGCGCTTTCCACGTTTATTTGTGATGGTATGTGGGCAAGCATGCTACTGAATTGTACTGTGCATTCTACAGCACCGCCCATATCTCTGGCAGTAAATTCTGTCATTGGCATGGCCAGGGGTGGTGGCGCTGGTGCTGACGCCGTACCGTTAGAAACTGAGGTGCTACTATTGACTGGCATTGCTGGTGTGTTGCTTGTTTATAGAATATGTGTTTTTGAGCTCTGATAGTGAGCATCTTAAGAGATGTGTTTTTGTGGGACAGTTAATGCTGATGTGTGGCCACTAATTGTCACAGCCTCTAAGCGGTTGGTCACCTTAGAATTGGTCAAAAGAACCTGCAAATTATCTCAGCTATTGGTCTGCTGAAATGTCTGTGTCAAGCATTATTGGCAAAATTGCTTGATAGATATGTGACAAATTTGACTATGTCCCACAAGGCATAATTTAGTGCTTGTGGGCGTGATTTTGACACAGCATACCTTTGACAGGTTTGTACGAAAGCTACCAAGTCTTCAAGCCTTGTTAGCAAAACTGCTTGACAGATTTGTAGTGAATTCGGCTATGTCCAACAAGGCATTGTTTTAGCACTTGCGGGCATGATTTTTGACAAGTTTTGTACAAGTCTTGATGGGCGTTACTGGTGTCGCCATAGGACAGAAGATAGAATTAATTAGTTTGAGATTGTGTTGACTGGTGCAATCGTCAAACAAGTAAACAGACAAAAATCAATAACTTAATAAGGGTCGTTTTTAGGCATAAAATGACAAAGTCCTGTGAGTGATGCGCCGGGAGCTATGGACTTTGTAGCTTTCACGGTTTACAGTTCATGAAATTGTCAGGGTCTTGAAGTGCGTTGCATAAAATGCACATAGTAAATGGTTGGAAATATAAGTGTTTGCTCACTGCGTTGTTGGGAAGGCCCAATGCAGGAGGGTTGGCACATTGGCATTATATACGCTAATTTGTGGAATTTTGAGATGGTTAGTACTGAAACTAGCCTTGTACTTTAAAATAAGGCACAAGTGCGAACGTAGACAAATCACTACGTTGGCGTTGCTGGCATAGTGTGGAAACTTCATCTAAGAGCGCTGCTATTAGTACCCAGGCTCAGCTGCTGTAAAATTTCAGAGTTCGTGTATTGCGTATTGACGCCGCTGTTACCGTGGTATGATGGTTGGCATTGGTACACGAATGCTTAGTTTTACAGGCTTGACACAGGTGTTTGGAAAATAGCCTACATTCGTTGGTTGGTGCAAAGAGATGTCGCTACACCACAGAAATAGTCTATGTCCGCACGGATGCATAAGGGACTGGTAGAACCCACTATGGGATGGAAACCAAGTCTGATAGCTGGCGCCAGAGCATCTGGCACCACAGAAATAGTTATCATCCAAGCAGTAACCGCACAAGACAGTACAGGGTAGTGCAGTCCGACACTTGGTGCTTAGGGCGTGGTCGGTGCACTATTAAGCCGATCCCACCAGTACGGAGAGCGTGCTGTGAGTTGCTTACTCAGTGTGAGTTAGAATGAGCGGACTGATGATTTTTGCGGTTGCAGCTCCTTATAATGGGCTCATGATGGCATAGCATAGGATGCACATGGATGTTAGTCTCCGGTATGCGATTTCTCTATTCGTTCATTGGTTAAATTTAGCTGCACATGCTCTGCGGCGTTGATTCTAAGCCTGCTCCTTATCTTAGAATCGAGTCCTACCTTGGCCTTAACAGGTCTGGACCCGCTTAGGCTTAATGTTTACTAAATAATATTTGTGGATGCAGCTCCTTATAAAGGGCTGATGACATCACAGCTTAGCTAGCACATACATGTTAGTTTCCAGCATGCAACTTATCTATTTGTTCATCGGTTGAAATTAGTTGTGCATGCTTTAAAGCGTCAATTCTGAGCCTGCACTCTTAGTCCCAGAATTGAGTCCTTAGCTTGGCCTAGTGAGTCTGGACTCGCCTAGGCTTGCTGTTTACAAAACAATGCACCGGTTTCAAATAGAAAGTTGATCATTTGGGGAAATGTGTATGTTGAATAACGCTTTCTTTTTGAAGCGAGATTACTTTAACTTGTATTATGCACCCAGTAATGGTTTACACAAATTCAACATAATCACTTCATGTAAATTAACTTTCTAGCAGTCGCTAGTGTAGCTTGCGGGGGGTGGTGTCGGGCCATTCCGGTGTCTGGTGTCGACTCGTCGCGCCTCAAGTGCACGACGAATGATGATGCTGGTTAGTTTCTGGTCTCGGAGTGACGGATCCTGTACGATACTGCCCTATGGGTAACTCAATCGTTCCGGTGGGGCCGTGCGACCATCGTCGCGAACATTAAACACAATAGTCTCATCCCAAGAGTTTGTGTCATCAGTATGCCTGTCCATAGCAATTTTGTGATCTATGGACTTACAAGATTTGATAAGCTTATGATCATGTCGATAGTCACTTACAGGACTGGCGGTATGATCAGGGAACGAAAAGAAGAAGAAGAACAAGATTTGATTTGGTGACCTAATTAACATAAGTCTATACAATATTTTTACCTAAACAGACCGTCAAGTATGCTAGATAAATATAATGAGCATACGAAAATACAAGACATAGAGACAGCCTGATGAACTTCTAAACGAGGGCTCCCGGAGGTACCACACAGACTCGTAGGTCCGCAGAGGTATCCCCCCAACCCCCCCCCCCCCCACCCCCATAAGGGAGGCTCCCGTACATGAGATTTAACTAATTAACTTAATATAAGCTATTATACCTCTAAGCTGAAAGGAAAGAAAATTATCTTTTGTAGTGTCGGAAAATCATGTGCCTCACGCGGGCACTACTCCTAGGGCTAGTTTGGGTGAGGAGTATTATCCTCGCATGGACCGTTATCACTGAATCCTTGTGAGAGGCAAGTGCCTCGTGCGGGCCTCCATCACAGGAAAATGTCGCCATCACTTAAAGCGGGAGAAGAGTATTGGCCGGAAAGGGCCCACTCTAATATTTAACCAAAATGCTGTAAAGAAAAGAGCATACCTAGTGAGATTATGACTATACGGTTGCGTACTGTTTTATGTGAAGACGGGACGAGCGATTCCCAAAGGCTTCCCACGTCACCGTCTTATGTAATTCTCAATATGCTGAATTAGTAGTTGCCGCTTTTATTTATGCGGGCCTTCTTCTATGCCTAACCTCATATTTAGTTTTTAGAGACAAGAATTATTTTAGGCCGCAGATGGCTGGCGTTTACCTAGCCTTTAGACACGGCTGGCATTGAGAATGGATGCCCTAAGACATCAATACTGAAGACAGCATGCATACATGTCACTTTGCAAGATTTCCGAACTGGGTAAGAATCTGGACATCTCGCTCCGTAACCACATAAAACATCACAGGACATTGGTTACTTTTCACAAAAGCATTTTTAGGTAACTGGTCTATCGTTATGGTGGGGGTAAGAGAGACGAATACCCATCGTGAATGTCCTTCCCGTGAGGGCATGGCAGATCTTAATATCATGACCAGACATTCTTACAGAATTCGGTGGGGATGCGCATCTCGCCCGTCACCAGGTCCTACGGAACTAACTTTTAACCTGGCATTAGGTTTAAACACAAGTTGCCCAGTTATGCACTGCTGTGCAGGAGGATTGTTCAGCAGATTAAAGAAAATAATAATTAAGATATGTTTTAGCAGTGCTTTCCTATATTGGCAAAGGTAACTAACTACTGAGTATCCGAAGATACGCGGGGAATGTGTGTGACACCACACCCTGGCCATCACCGCTCGGAAACCCCAATAGTTTCCCAGGGTCGGATCAGTCCATGGTGCAGATAGGGACATCTAAACAATTAAGAAGCCATAAGGCTTAGTGGAACATGAAGAGAGACAATAACTTAGAAATATGAGGCCCTTTAGGTATGTTGGTAAATCTTACACAACCTTGCCGGAGTGCGGGGCTAAATTATCGCAACTACCGGAAAATAGGCGTACACTACGTGTCTCCTAATGAAGAGATTGCCCCTAATCATATTAAACCTATTCTATCGAGCTGAATAGAAAAGGGTTTTAGTCTGTAGCATGCCGGGCAAAACAGAGTTATAGCACGGACAGCGACCTCAGTGAAAAATTGTTGGTGGCGGGAGAAAGTGCTGAATATATAAGTGTTGCTGTATAGTGTTTCCTACGTGCACTGCAGTCCTATATTTTCTATAAATAAGCAAAACATATGAGCATTTGGCCACTGGCCATATATATACATAATCTAACCAGAACAATCAATACGGTATCAAATGATCAAAGGTATATATATATATTAGTACAGGTTAACGTACCTACTATAGTGCGGTTAGCAACACATTGAGGAAAATGAGAATAACTATAAACAAATACAGAAATTATAACTAGCGGTCCTAAGACCATTACGGTTCCTTTTAGTCATCGGGACCATTCTTACGGATACAATATAATTAATGGGGATACCTCTGCGGACCTACGAGTCGGTGTGGTACCTCTGGGAGCCCCATGGTTAAAAGTTCATCTACCTGTCTCTACGTCTCATATTTTCGTATGCTCTTATTGTAGTTTTATCTAGCATATTTATAATTGTTTAGGTAAAATCATTGTATAGACTTATATTTTTAGGTCAGCAAATCAAATCTTGTAAGTCCATAGATCACGAAATTGCTATGGACAGGTATACTGGTGACACAAATTCTTGGGATGAGACAGTTGTGTTTAATGTTCGCGACGATGGTCGCACGGCCCCACCGGAACGATTGAGTTCCACCGGCTTAGGAGCTGGTTTCTGTTTCTCGCAGGGCAGTCTCATACAAGGGCCGTCACCCCGAGACCGGATGCTAACCAGCTTCATCATTCGTCGTGCACTTGTGGTGTGGCGAGTCGACATGATACTTCGGAACGGCCTGACACTACCCGCCGAGCTACAGTATGTTAAATTGGACAAACATTTAATCTGGGAGAAGCACATAGAGATAATCACATCCAAGGTAGCAAGGAATATATCTTCCATCTCATATCTTAAAAACTCTGTATAACACATTGATCCTTCCACACATAACCTACTGCAATGCTATCTGGAGCAATACATATCAAAATAAACTAAAAAAACTAAAATCACTACAAAAGCAATCTATCAAATTATTTTCACAAACAGCAGGGGGACAAGACACCCTCAAAAGTAACAAAATCCTAAAACTCGAAGAGGTTCAATTATATGCAGTTCTAAGGGACTACCACAATGGCAACCTACCTTCATCTCTATCCAATCTTTTTTCAGTAAATGCAGACATACATACGCACAACACAAGAACAAGTTCCAACCTACATGTCACATACCACCGAGCAGAGGCAGCTACACGAACACCATCCTACCAAGCAATACAACTATGGAATAACACAGATACAGACATACGTACACAAAATCTCACGTTAAAATCATCCAAAAAATTCATCAAAAACATAATTATTGACAACTACATGAAACCACACCACTAACCACCACCACCATGGCCATTACATAGCACAGCTCTGGAACGACTTGGCATGCTTCCGGAGTGAGCTGAGGTGTCCTCTTGGGCATTCTGGGCACGGTGATTGAAGACATTGCTTCCCAAAGAGGCGGTGCCTTCCAATCCGATTGTGCTCGGAGTGCTCAGCGGAGCACTTCTCACTAATTAACATGTTAACTTACTGTCTTGACCTGGAGGCATGCCAACTTCTTTTAGCATTATTAATCCTATGAGCTGTGCTGCAGTCTAACTATTCAAGGCACCTGTTCACCGGAACAGAACATCAAATGTAAAACTGTATAGGAGTAGTAATAATAATAATAATAATAATAATAATAATAATAATAATAATAATAATAATATGGTAAAATATAATAGATGAGCTCCCCCCCACATCCCTCTCCTACCCTCTATCCCTTTATGTTCATTAATGTAATTGTCCTGTTTTACTGTTGTGTCCTACATGTATGTACCTACTGTTCATATAGTATCACGTAATATATGTTTGTTTATGTTACATCCTATTATATATGTCATAATATATTGTGCAATTAATGTTTATATGTTAGGGGACGACCACTTCATAGGCTTGCCTTTGGTGGACTGCCTGTTGTAATCTCTAATACTGATGACTTAATACGAGAATAAAAAATCTTGAATCTTGAATCTTGACTTGGCAATGGGAGCAGTAGGAAACAGCTTACAACAGAAACAAAATGTGGCATCATTTGACACCGAATACTGGGGCCAAATCCTCTTTCTTACCTCGCCATTTTCTATAAAGGTTTACTGCACTGAAGTTCGGTTCACTCCTTCCTTGGTATGGCAATTTGAAGTTGCTGTCTGGTATGGGGGTCAGGTCCCCGTTTTACAAGGAAAGCATGAGTGGTATTACTTATATCAGTTGACCATACACCTATGTCATTTAATTTGATGTCTGCATGTACTGGAGTTGTGCGTATGGCATTAGAACTTTGCTGGATGTAAGTCTCACTCTCATGTAAGGGAGCATCTTTTGTGGAGGAAGAACACATGTGATCTGAAGTAGAAGGTTTATTAATGTTATTTTCTTCAGAATCTATACAAATGTTGGTTCGAAATCTATCTAAGGCTGTCACTATAGCATCTTGTTCTGCTGATAGGTCTGCACCAATGACGGTAACATTGCTGTTTAAATTTTGTGAGATACGAATAGAATGATTGTCTGATGCATCCGACTGTTTTATCGATTCTACAGTGTCACTGGTAGTAACATCGCCACTGTCTAATCGTTCACATTTAAGATATGAAAAGGTGCATCTTTCTGACTTTCTACTAGTTTTTCTTGATCTGCCCATCTTCTCCTATGCTGAGCACCAGTCTGACAGCTTTTTAGACATGTTAATATTCACCTGAACTTATAAGCAATTGATAATGTTATGTAACACGCTTTTAAAACAGCAAATGTAATAACTTTTGGCACCCCTCTAAAATCTGGCAACCTAGGCAGTTCCTAGTTCACATATGCCTTGAGCCAGCCCTGGGCATAGCCTGCGCTCAGAAATTTAGCAAAGTTACCTAGATTACCCAGGGTCAAGTTCGACACATAATCATAGTTAGCTATAACTAACTAGATTCCGAGTCAAACTTCAAATAGTTAACTAGCTAGTCAACTATAGTTAACTGAGCACCCATGCTTGGTTCAGATGGCTAGTGCGATATTTGTGTAAATTTGAAAATAGCGGACACAGATCGCTTGCCACAAATAAATGCATATCAAAGTGTAAATATTTCACTAAATAACTTAGTTTTGATGAAATTATGCTTTCCCATTGTATGTCAATGTTCCCAAGCCGCTATTCCTTCCCACTTTAGGTCATATGGTCGCTTTTTGACGTCTTAGTGGACAAAAATAACCCATTTTCGTAGGCTATTAAAACAGACGACAGAAAGGGTTAATGGAGACTGGTACCCGGCTCCAAAAATTTCTGCAATGGTGATACAATGGGGAATCTGGAACCAACGAACTGTAGTTAACTATGCAGCGTTCTACTTGGCATAGTGACTGCGCATGTTCAGTAAACCGGCAGACTGATTACAGTTAGCGAGTCGAACATGACCTAAATTGAATAGATAGGCGGGATCTACACAACAAGAAACAGTATTCCAAAATTTTATTTCGTCTATAAGTATGTGTTTTTCGTATTATTTTCTCAGATAATAATGCCGTTGAGAGCTATTCTCAGGTTGTGTATACATTTATTGTGTTCCTTTTTTCATATTTTATTTCATGATCGATATTTTAATGTTTGTTACCCGTTTTCGTTACACTGATTTCATCATCATTTTACGAGGCATAGGCCATTGACTTGTTATTGCCTCGGTGATTTTTGTTAGAGTATGGCTTGCTCAGTCCAATTAAAAAGTTCTTTCTTTGAAGTAGATACCTAGATTGCGAAAGTACGTTTTGTTGAAACGAGACAAAAGCTGGAGCGCTACAGGGCTCTCTCAGTCTCTGCTACATTAACGAGGCGGAAACCTGCCTCTCCTATGGAACAATACATTTTGTTAGATCGTTCTGCTATGCCGTCAAACATTTTTGGAGGTAACTCACGAAAAGCAAAACGTGTTTTCAATCTGTAACGTAATTGCACGCGAAACAACGGCATACATCACAGAGGTATATATTAGGATTATGTGGACTGATTTTGCAGTAGCCTCTGCGTAAACAAGAACATGCTCGGTAGTGATTCCAATTACCGGTAGATAATCTCTGCTCCCACATCCACACTTTGTGGTTGCATGAAGAGACACTTGCATAGAGGAGGAGATTCGGATGGCGATGAAAACAACAGTAATTAGACAAACCACGGCCTCTACAAGTGAACATGCAAACAAATGCTAGGCACAGAAGGTTGTGACCATGAGTGTAGGTGGCACACCGCAGCTGACGCGGGGAACACCCATCTGCATCATAACATTTCCCAAAACACAGCTAAACTTTTAAATCTAATGTCACTGATATACTCAATACTGATCATCTCAAGGAGACTTAATGGGGCGCACCGCTGCAACAGGCGACGTTGGTGCGTTGTGAGGCATCCTCTCTAATGTGGTCATGTTTGACATTACGCGAGTTTGTACTTTTGTTATTCGTATCTTGTCTATTTAAGTAGTTATAGTTCGTATATACGCTGATTCTAGTTGCTTTGTTTAATACCGTATCATTATTGGCCATATATATTTAACAATGACTTTAATAGTGTCCAAACTCGACATTTTCAAACGTCGTTCTACGTTTCCGTGATTTAAAGCATCACCTTCGGACCGAGACATAAATGTCGCCGCTGTCAAGTAATCACTAATCAGACATCGGTGCGTTATTTAATCCACTTGTAAATGATGCGATAGTGTACATTGACAAGCAGGAGCGTCTCCATGATTAGGTGGCGGGTGGGCAAAGATTTGACAGTGTATCCATCTCTACCAGTACCAGCACTGGGGAGGGAGGCTATGGTAGGCCTATATGCTAGGCAAAGATATAAAAAAAACCTGTGAGTTAATTGTATCACAGCAGGTTGTAGTGCCCATACATGTATGCATAGACCACGTTATGTATAACTCTTTATAAGGCCTACCAAATATATACAATCCAATCCATTACATGCATGTTTTGCTAGAATGTGTTACGCGTTCTGAACTGAGCTATTGAGGGTGAAAGTCCATGGGGAGAATTTAGTAGTGGTAACTTTCATTGATCAAGCAAGAAAGGTCGTTGTGCCCTACTAAATACAACAATAGTTTCTACTCCCCACCCCGACACCCACACCAGCCCTGTGTATGACCAATCTTATTCTCATGGTGGCACATCATGTATTGCAGTAGCAACCATTTACGTCATAGTAGCGATTAGCTATCTAGCTAGCCTATACATAGCCTCACTTCCCTATTGCTTACTTCCCTATTGCTTGCTGGTAGAGATGGATACTCTCTATCTTTCTATCTATCTACCTTCCTGTCTGTCTGTCTGTCTGTCTGTCTGTCTGTCTGTCTGTCTGTCTGTCTGTCTGTCTGTCTGTCTGTCTGCCTGCCTGCTTGCCTACGTCCTTGCATGCCTTTCAACAGTTTACTGGTCAGGGCAAAAACCAGCCTCTGGAGTGTTCTTGAGAAATGCTCACTTGCAGGACAAGCGAAGAGAACCTTTGGAAAGGTACCACTGGAATGCCTTGCTCGATAACCGAAACAGTCATTTCAATGGCACATTTTCAAAAATACTCTTCTCTTGGGCCGAAAATGGACATTCAATAAGCAAATGTTTTGATATTAATGTCTTGACTAAATTTAGCCATTAAAGGGTTAAATAGATGCATCCTATGATCAATATACAATTATATTTAACCTTATAACATACAGAGCTGAAACATTGGAATAATGAATATAGGCCTATACTCTTTATTTATATAATGAAATGCCAGTATCCACAAGTTTTTAAAACCAATAGGATTTCCTAAATTTTTTCACACTTTCTGGATTTCTTTGGATCATGCCCGGCCAACATTGGCGACGTCTAGTATAAGATCACACTCTTTGTTGTGGTAAGATTTTAGAAAATCAGACAAGCAGTTTCTGAGATATGGCTCATAGATCCATAATTTGATCCGATCTTACACGCTTAATTCATAAGTGACAGGTCACAATTGACCGAATTACATCCCTTCTAAGTCACAATAATATTGATTAAATACCATCATTCTCAAGTCTCAATTGATTAATTATCACCATTCACAAGTCTCAATTGATTAAATACTATCATTCACAAATCTCAATTGATTAAATATCATTATTCACAAGTCTCAATTGATTAAATATCATTATTCACAAGTCTCAATTGATTAAATATCATTATTCACAAGTCTCAATTGATTAAATATCATTCACAGTCTCAATTGATTAAATATCATTCACAAGTCTCAATTGATTAAATATCATTCACAAGTCTCAATTGATTAAATATCATTCACAAGTCTCAATTGATTAAATATCATTATTCACAAGTCTCAATTGATTAAATATCATTATTCACAAGTCTCAATTGATTAAATATCATTCACAAGTCTCAATTGATTAAATATCATTATTCACAAGTCTCAATTGATTAAATATCATTCACAAGTCTCAATTGATTAAATATCATTCACAAGTCTCAATTGATTAAATATCATTATTCACAAGTCTCAATTGATTAAATATCATTCACAAGTCTCAATTGATTAAATATCATTATTCACAAGTCATACCTGAGCAAATATTATCATTCATATGTGACAATTTGGAAAATTTCATCACTTCTAGCTCACACCTGAGCAAATAACATCACTAATATGTCACAAGTAAGCAAATTTCATCACTCATAAGTCACAATTGAGCAACTATTATCATTCACAAGTTATAATTGAGCAAATATTATCCTTCACAAGTTATAATTGAGCAAATATCATTCACAAGTCATAACTGAGCAGATATTATCATTCACAAGTCATAACTGAGCAAATATTATCATTCATAAATCACAATTGGGCAAATTTCATCACTCATAAGGCAGAAGTAAGCAAATTTCATCACTCATAAGGCAGAAGTAAGCAAATTTCATCACTCATAAGGCAGAAGTAAGCAAATATTATCACTCATAAGTCACAACTGAGCAAATACTATCATTCACAGGCCACAACTGAGCAAATATTATCATTCACAAGTCATAACTGAGCAAATATTATTATTGAAAAGTCACAATTGGGCAAATTTCATCATGTCTAGCTCACAGTTGAGAAAATCTCATCACTAATATGTCACAATTAAGTAAATTTCGTCACTCATAAGTCTTAATTGAGCAAATACATGTATTATCATTCACAAGTCATAATTGAGCAAATATTATCATTCACAAGTCTTAACTGCGCATAAAATGGTCATAATTATCAAAGCCTGTATTAAATTTGATAGTATCAAGATTGTCCTGAAATCTCTCTATCGAATACAAACTGTCAGAAAGAAGGTCATACTTGACAGCTAACCACACAGGAAGTGATTGTCATTGATAGATGAAATACTTTCACCTTCCTCCATTGTCTCCCTGAGGACTTCATTTTCAATATCTAGACTGGCACCCATCACATCCGTAACTAGTTTCCTATTTCTTTGTGTACTTTCTTGTCTTCCCTTGGCATATGGTGTAGATGGAGTGTCAAAGTTGAACAAATTTGAAACAGTATCTTACAGGTGCTTACAGGAGGTACCTGTAAAATAATTAGAAAACAGATGAGACACATTATATTTATTAGCTGAACTGTCCAGAAGGGGTGGGGCGAGCTGAGCTTATGCCATGGTCACTTTCCATCTGTCAACTTTTTCTTTTAACCCTTTGACATATATAATGCCCATGTCTCATTTTCTAGACATATATACATGAAAGCTCTTGAATAATTTCAAACTAATAGGGCATAGGAAGCAACAATAGCTCACAGTCAACTTGGTCTCAAAATATTGAACAGGGCATTGCATACATCATATATAAAACATCTTGTTTTCTGGCATATAGAGGTTAATGTGTTAAAAGACTACTACCCATTATCTGGTTGGCCAAATTTAATTTTAAAAAACAAGACAACAGTAAGGTAAGTTTATGATAATTTTGGAACTAATTTGCTTGGATCCTACTGGCCAACAATGGATCATCTCAATAGGGCTAGAAATAACCACTGATTCTGTGATCTGAAGGCCTTTTTCACATACAAATCACTGCTTTAATGCTATAATGGCTAAATTTGATATAAAAAAAATGTAAATATTTGCTTAATTAAATGATCATTTGCAGGTGAAGAGAAGACTATTTTAGAAAACTTAGCCAGTCATTCCAGTAGAATTTTTTTAAAGAGTCTCTTAACCTGCAAATGGACATTGATTATGCAAGCATTCTGATTTGCTTAATCAAAAGTGATCTTGAAAAATGTTTATTTGAAAATGGATGACATCAGTGCTAACAAACCAAATTGATGACATACTTTCAAACTTGCATTGAGAGACCTCCCATAGGAGAATTAGAAGGTGGTCTCTTAAGGCAGATGATCTCTTAATAGAGATTCAAATACATTGCTTAAATGGATTTAGAAATTAATCTGTGTAAGTCTTGACAATGAAAAATTGGGGTTACACCTCCTATGATGTATACATTATGCTGTACCTGTGATTAATGTCTGATGTTAAATGTTATAATATATGTAACGGTCCACCTGCAGCGAGCCATTCCCTTGAAGATTTTCTAAAACAATTTTCTTTGTAGGCCTACCCTACTGGATATTTTCTATGAGAAAATATAATTTTTCTGGAACTAATTTTAGCATTAAACGGTTAACAGGTTTGCTGATAGACCATTGGTTTTACAGAAACTACGGTATTCATGACATATTTATTGACTTGTCTTAAGAGACCACCCTTTAATAGCCACAACCTGGGATGATAACTGGTGATCGCAAGAACGTGTCCGATATAGATGCCATTTGAGAATGTGGACAATAAAATATCACAATATAAATTTATTTAGGCATACATGTTAGAGTTTCTTTGAACCACTCCGGCGTATTATGTATGTAGGCCTATATGATCACTGTAAACGAGTTCAGCCGATCTCGACATCCACAGTATGCGCGTCACCATATCGATTCTTTCACGGCTATTCGCAACTTACATAGCATATCCGATTTTTTTTCGGGAATCTATTTCTACCTCTTTTAACTTTACAGCCAGGAACACAACAATATAACGGCATTTTGTTACCTAAAACGGCTGCGTAAGGCAATGATACGGTACTCTGACGTTGTTACTATACACGCCATTGATAAACGCGGAAGTATATTTATGCCTCACAACGCACGCACGCCCTCTGGGGAGATAACTCTTCGCGGCGCGCCCCATTGAGCGATAATGGGTAAATCATTCAAATACAAACTAGATAGATCTATTTCAAAGAACAATCTTTTGAATTGAACTGAGCTAGCCATACAATAATAAAAAAACACTGGGGCAATAACAAGCCAATGGCTTATGCCTCGTAAAATGATGATGATGATGTCATAAGCGTGTTACGCAAAGGATGTTGGGATACCATTTTCTTAGCAAACATTATCGTTCTGTATAGAATAGTCTTTTTCCAGAGCACTTTGTTAGAGTGCTCTAATCTGTGTTGAAACTATTTTTCGCAGAATGTTCTACTTCGAATAATACTTACCAGATGTACTATTATGATAATGTCTATTATCTAGTCTAGATCAAAATAAACAATTAAAACTCCGCACTCTCCATGGTTCTGCCCATACTGTGTCCGGGAATCACCATAGCCCCAGGTACCGAGTCAATTCCCAATCACAGTCAGATTCGTCTATTTTGCTGACTTCTCAAGCCGCATGTGTTTAAGCTCATAAAATTTTGCACATTTTAATGGAATTCAGAGTGTTTGAAGTTATCCATTGCTGGCTTCATGGAAGGAAAGGGAAAGCCATCACAGGGGCAGGTTGTATCAATCTAGAATTTATACATTCATGCCGTAATGACTGTTTGAAATTTCCTTAAATTGGCACATTATTTTAAAATGGTAGCCATTGTTGGACTCTCTCCGTTACACGTTAACTGTTTAATCTTATCTGGGTACTTGGTTAATTTCTCTTGCGACTCGGTTCCTTCCAAGATGGATGCACCCGTAGCCAAGATGGCGGCGCCCATGATTAACATTTAGTTTTGGCATGGCATGTCTGTGCACTCTGTTTTAGGCCGATATTTAGCTTTCGCTTCATTGTCGACGGTGTTTGTAGAGATCAGTCTAAGAGAATGTTAATGTTTTGTAATTGATTTATATTACAATCAATTAAATTGTGCGTGTTGCTCATCATCATATTATCATGTGCAGCGTTTTAATTCTTATTCTGTGTTCGCAGAAAGTGAAGGGCCAAGGCCCCCTTCTGACACGCTCTGTCAGTACTGCAACCGCTTCATGAAATGGAAGTTCTCCGGTCATCACTGTGTTGCCTGCGCAAAGTGCAAGGTTGGAAGTCCTTGCGATGTTAGGGAATATTTTGAGCGGTATCGCATCGCAAAATGCGATGCAAATGAGTACCTGTTGCTACACATTCATAACTTCGCTTAGCTATTTGCTGCGATACATAATTTTAATGTAAAATTCAGTCAATTCACTTAATTTTGAAATATTTTGGATAAAATTTCCCTAAAAGTTGCAAAACGCTTGTCACATTTAGTAAGGAAGTGAGATGCGTGTGTGTTGGATACTGATTTCCGATATAGCCCATAGACATATATAGCTATAGAGCGTTTATCTTCAAACCTTCCTTCACTATTTTAGGGACAAATGACCGCCGGTGAAGCGAGTTCAGTAAGCGCTCTATAGATCAAAATTCTAAAAACTAGCGATGCGCGCATGCGTTAGCGGCTTCCTTCTTCCGGTATAATAATAAACTGTTACAGACTTCAGTTTTGAGTTTGGACACCAGTCGGAAACTCGCAATATGTATCACGAGGTATTCATGGTCGTCGACATATTGCTCGTAACAGACTCTCTTGTAAATCTACTTTCTCCTATAGGAGGTATGGCTATTGATCATTGCCTCGTCATTAGTTAGCGTTATGATAAGCTTAAAAGATACAAGTTTATCTAGGCTGATTCTGGTCGATTTAGACAATGTTTGTCTCAGAAATTGAGTTATATCATCGCGATTGCTAAACTCCTGTTAGCGCATCTCCAAATCAAGGCCGACAGTATAGTTAACCATGCTACGATGGCGTATCACACTCGATTCGCGCAAACAACAGATTTAGAATGGCATGTCGCCAAAATCTTGTCCAAAGTCGGGAACAAACTTTCTTGCAAGATTATTGGTTAATAAATATAAGTATATATAGAAAACAACCAATGAATCACAAGGAAAATAAACAATGTTTTATGCGGTAATTTTAAGAATGACGTAGTAGTATATATATATAGCACTCGTAGTATTCGTAGTAAAACGGTGGACCGATTGATACACGCTGATCACAGTAAAACTTTTTATCATTCACTATTTAAGCCAGAGAAAACAACCATTAGTAATTTTTAAATAAAAAGTGTTAACTCTTTCAACTGAAGTCATAGTATCGCAGAAACTCAGTTTCATCTTAATAAGCTGTTGAATATGTTGCAAGTTTTTAAGGGGGACCTGTTGCACTAACACTATTCAGCTTTCTAACATTGTATTGAATGATGTGTACTTTGTTTATCTTACCAGTTGAAAGGGATATGTGATGTAGATTGGTAAGTTACAAAATATATGTTAACCCTAGTTAATGAAATCACAGTATTCATCGGAGGTACATTTTTGATTTTTTTGAAAATGATTTGACTCGGATGTGTTGCTGCCTTAAGCAGCAACAGCTACCAATCAATGTAATTGCCAAATCTGCCAATACATATTATGTTAGGTTTCCTATACTTCCTGACCTTGGCCAGAGCCAGTACATGCATATTCTGAATCTGACATATGTTATACTGACAAATGACAATATTGGCTACTGTAGACCTGAAGACTGATACACTATCCTCTATAACATTCTCAGAAGTCCATTAATTATTCAAGCATCTGTTCATGTCACATTTGTGTAAACTACGTGTCGCATATTACACGCCTTACAGACTACTAATTTTTTTAGACGGACTACTGATTTGCCAAGTATGGTAGTCCTCAACTTTTCGCTAATTTCGAACCCTGGTTATATTACACATTTTAATGCTGATCTCCATCTAGATTATTTCGAAACCATATTAAAAAAGACTACACTCCATATTTATTCTGTTCGTGGCTTGAACAACACAATCGAAGTGCCAATACATTATAAAAATCATGAATTCTCTCGGCTTGAAAATATTGACTAGCTCCCGGTATAGTACATGTATCAATGACTGCTACATTGGAACCAGTCCTGCATTCCATAGGGAAAACGTTTTGCGAAATCGGCAAATTATGCTTTTAGGTTGTTTCGGATTCACTTGCCCTTAGCATGTCATGTGTTGGCGAAAAAAGCCATTTTTGATCATGCAAACATGTTTTGAAACGTTTCCCCGTTGGAACACCAACCAGTTTCAACACAGTTTGTTTGCTATCCAAGTTCTATGAACTGCTATGCATTATTCAATTTGTTTACGGCTTCTTTTCCAACAAAATATTCCCTGGATGTATGCGTGAAGTGGTCGTCGGAGTAAAGCAGCAACAGTTTCCAGTCAAATTATTTTCAAAATATTCAACAAAAAATGTGCTGCTGTAATGAAATTCATATCTGTGTGTGTGCGCGCGCTGTGCTTTGACATTCTTGTGACAATTATTTATATATGCAGTTTGTTATTGTCCTCGGGTCTTCCACTACTGCATTTGTTTGAGTTCCACAGGCAAAAGTGCGCACGCTGTGTTTTGATATTCTTGTTTTATAAAGTTTAATAAAGTTTATAGATGATGAACTTAGTAACTGTGTTTGTTTTTTATCTGATTGAAAGTCCCAAAATGAGGTCTGGAAAATTTGAAATTGAGTCTGGAAAAAGTCTGGAAAAGGTATGGAATTTAATTCTGCTGAAGGTGTATGAACCCTGCATGTTGGAAGTTGTGACGTACCGTCTGGTTCAGCCGGATTATTCGTTGCCCAAGGCCCCTAAGGGGATAAAGAGTAGGGTCTGCTTTCCGGAGCAGGCCTATCATTAGTACGCTCGTGTTCCTTGGCTTTCAGTCGGGGAAAGAGAAGCACTGACCAGGCCGTTAGCCGGGAAAGTCAAGGGTCGTTCTTGACCCTTGGTTTCCCAGGCTAATGAAGATCCTTTCAATGAGTTGACTCTTATCGAGGATGCGTCGAGAGCAGTTATGGCTGCTCTCGCACGGATGTACCGTCTTGCAGGGTATGCTGACCTGCGTGGCGGAAGGTGAGGAAGTGCCAGAGGCTGCTCCCAGAGTTATCCGGGACACTATGCGCTTGTCCAAAGATTGCCTGGCCAGGGTGATCACTAGATCGTTGGCCGAATTAAGGCAAATGGTTCTCGATTGTGTAGAACCAGGACCAGAGATGAGGGCGGCATTATCTTCTGCGCCTTTCATTGGTCCGGGCTTGTTTGGAGGCTCGACACGGCAAGCTCTTTCCAAAGTTGCGTCAATGGTCGCAGAGCAAGAAGTAGTCGGCAAGTCGTGGCAGTTGACGAAGAAGACTCAGCCGCAGCCGTCCTTCAAGCATCATCGGCAGGAGCAACAGAGGCAGCGCCAGAGATCGGCCTTCCGTCCTTCTGCCCGTGATGCCCATCCGGTTCACAAGGACCTGGCCATTTGTCTTCGTACAAGTCCTCTAATAAGAGGCTGTATGAATACGATAGGAATGGTGGCGGCGGTTACCATAAGGATAACCATGGCAGGAGTCCTGGGCCATCATACTTCAAGAAGCCACGAGGTGGCCGTGGGGGACGGTCCTGACGGGTTTCTGGCGAGACCCATTCCGGTGGCACCAGGAACGAAGGGAGTCGAGAAGCTTCACCCAAGCGAATTAGCATCTTATCGTGCAACATCGAGCTGTGTGCGGATTCCTACCGTCGGAGGCAGACTTCAACTGTTCTCAAACCAGTGGGAACAGGTCATGCAAGATTGTTTGGTCTGTCATTGGCTATGAAACGGCTACGAACCACACTGGCTCATCCGTCAATTGTTAGTTCCGTTAACATCGACTCCAGTATGGACTCCCATCTAGATGCCATTTGCTCAGAAATCTTAGATCTTCAGCAGAAGAATGCAATTCATTTAGTCCACAATCAGTCCTTCCTGGGCTTCTATTCGATAATTTTCCTCGTTCCGAAATGCACCGGAGGTTGAGAACCAATTCTCAACCTCAAACCGCTGAACAAATTCATTCTCTCACCAAAATTTCAGATGGAGACTGTGACAGCGGTGATGACAGGGCTGAGAAAAGGCATGTGGCCAGTATTGATAGATCTGAAGGATGCATATTTTCATATTCCAATGTCAATTCCTTTTCAGAAATACATTCGCTTTGCGTTCCAAGACAATGTTTGGGAATTCAATGTGTTACCGTTCGGTCTGACTACAGCACCGAGGGTCTTCACCAAAGTGGTTCTCGCCATGATTCTTATCTTCGCAGGAGAAACATAGCTGTTCATACTTACATAGACGACTGGCTGCTGAAGGCGGGGGATCCAGTCACTCTTCACAAATCTTCAGGTAGTCCTGGCTTTATTAAAGGACCTAGGATGGATTGTGAATCTAGAGAAATCAGAATTGACTCCATCCCAGGAGTTTGTGTATCAGGGAATTCTTTTCAATCTCAGGGATGGTATAGCTTTTCCGGTGAAGAGCAGAGTTTGATTGCAGTACTGGAGTCAGTTTCTCTAGGAGCCTATCTGACGGCGCGTCAATTTCTCAGAATACTGGGTTTACTAGTATCTCTGGAGAAGGTGGTTCCTTATGCCGCTTATGCAGCACTCATGCGCAGACCAATTCAGGTGTACTTAATGTCATTCTGGTCCCAGAGAACGGATCCGTTATCTCTGAGGATTCCAGTCAAAGAACCATTGATATTCCATCTTCAGTGGTGGTTATCAGAACAGAATCACCTGTGAGGTGGTCCTCTACAACCTCCTCAACTGCAGATGTCCATCTTTACAGATGCATTGACGACGGGTTAGGGAGCAATACTGGATGATCTGTCAGTCTCAGGGGAATGGGATCGGACCAATGCACAGAAACATATCAATGTTCTCGAATTATTAGCAGTGGCATTAGCACTTCGAAAATTCGAGAACTTAATCCGAGAAGATTGTCCTGGTAAGGGCAGACAACTCAACAGTGGTGTCTTATTTGAATCGCAAAGGCGAGACGAGATCACCGGAGATGTGTATGATGATATGGCACCTTCTGCTGTGGTGCCAAGAGAGGAATATTATTCTTTGGGTAGCACACATTCCAGGAAGATTGAACATCTTAGCGGATGCTCTCAGTCGAAGGACGGTTTGCCCTCCGATGGAATGGCAGCTCAACCAATTGGTAGCGGAGGTTCTTTTCAAACATTGGGGCAAGTCAAATGTGGATCTATTTGCGATGAAAGGAAACGCAAAGATGGTCACATACGTGTCACCGATCCCGAACCCACTAGCTTTAGCAGTAGACGCACTGACGATAAGTTGGAAGGGAATATACGCGTATACGTATCATCCAATGATTCTCATCCCAAAAGTTCTGGCAAAGATAAGAGAGGGCATATGCCAAGTACTACTGATCGCCCCTCATTGACCGGGCCAATCATGGTTTACGGATCTGCTGGACCTTCTTGTTTGCAATCCAATTCCTCTTCCAGACAGAAGGGATCTGATCTCTCAGAACAAAGGTCTGAATCTTCACGACAGACCGGAGATGTTCCAATTGATTGCATTGATGTTATAAACTGTTAACTATTAAGTCAGTTTTCTTGGTTGCAGCAGCATCGGCGAGAAGGAGAAGCGAAATTCATGCGCTTTCTGCTGAACAAGACTGTTTTGTCATTACGGGTGGATGTTTAAGACTACTACCACGTCTTTGTTTCCTGGCAAAGAATCAGTCACTTAAATATCCAGGACAGCCGATCAAGTTGCCAAGTTTAATTAGACATGACCCAAACTCTTCTGCTTGGTGTCCTGTCAGATGTCTCAAAATGTATAAGAAATGTACTGAGGAGTGGAGAGATGACCCGAAATCTCTGTGGTTAGGTCTCAAAGCTCCTCATCTTCGCGCCTCGAAAGACCATTTCTCGTTGAATAGTTGATGCTATTCAGATGTCGCATAAAATCGCAACAGGAAAGCAGATTGATCGTGCGAACGCCCATCAAGTCCGAGCACTAGCAGCAGCAGGGTGTCTCTTTAGAGGAGGTGATGTCTGTAGCACAATGGTATGCCGAGTCATCATTTACTCCGGCGTACTTAATCTGGTAGCCATCGCCAATCTGTCAAATCTGAACTAAAGCCACATCTGACCATTATTTCGCATACATCTCAAGGTTCTTCCACATGCACTGAGCAATGGTGATGCACATGATCTGTGAACGACTGTGGATTGGGCGGATGATCAAGAAAGACCAAGCACTCAGAAAATGGTGAGTGTTTGCTTAAATTAAGTGACTAATATTTATTTACTTATAGTCAAAATACAAGACTGATTAAGTAAACAGTCTGGCTCAAGAGTAACAGACATTAGACCCATTCAAATTTGAAAATCTAATCGGTATACTGATAGTTTTTTTCAAAATTAGAAGTTGTAGTAGCTTCTTTGCACTCTCCTGGACTGCCCTAGCTGAGTCTTAGGGCTGACACGCGTCTGGTGGGTGTTGCCTCCCCTTTTGACAGCCCTCTGGAATTTGTGCGGACAAATGAGAAGTTTAGCACTTTATGAGTCAGATAGCGGAACTCAAGCGTATGCCAGGGTTCTAGTCTCTTCACATCCTTCTCTGTCTGATGGTAGATGAGTGCTGGTTCGAGCCTCCCCTCCTCCTACCGGAGTTTCTTGGATGTCGAATTCCGGAGTTTATCATAATAGTACATCTGGTAAGTATTATTCGAAAGAGAATAAAAAAAGTATCTGCTTTTGTTTCTACGAGAATTGTTAATACTTACCAGATGTACTATGGCCTTCCTCATCCGCCCCGCTGAGGTGAGGCTGAGCTGCTTTCGCTGTTTGTCAAGACAAATATATGGCGAATCTGACTGAGATTGGGAATTGACTCGGTACCTGGGGCTATGGTGATTCCCGGACACAGTATGGGCAGGACCATGGAGAGTGCGGAGTTTTAATTGCTTATTTTGCGCTAGATTAGATAATAGACATTATCATAATAGTACATCTGTTAGTATTAACAATTCTCGTAGAAACAAAAGCGGATGCCTTTTTGAGTCAACTATTGTTAAATAGGTAGTCTGTACATGGGGGTGATTAACTCAACTTTTCATTCCCCACCAAATAATTTGGCGGGATATTATGCAGTGGTGTGGTTGGGTGTGCGGGCGGCAGAGTGGTTTCCGGATGATAACTCCGTTACTGTTTGTCAGATCGCATTGAAACTTCATAGGGTGGTTGAACTATAGGTCTTGGGAAGAAACCTATCGAAATGGACGATTATCCAAAATCCAAGATGGCTGCCAGCCACTGGCAGCCATCTTGAAAAATGTTTTTCAGATGATAACTCTGTTACCGTTGATCGGATCGCAATGAGGTTTCATAGAGTAGTTGGACTAGGTCTGGGGAAGAAACCTATCGAAATCGACGATGATCCGAAATCCAAGATGGCCGCCAACCATCTTGAAAATTGGTTTCCGGATGATAACTCCGTTATCGTTTATCAGATCGCTTTGAAACTGTATAGGGTGGTTGGACTAGGTCTGGGGAAGAAACCTATAGAAATTGATGATGATCCGAAATCCAAGATGGCCGCCAGCCACCGGTGGCCATCTTGAAAATTGGTTTCCAGATAATAACTCTGTTACCATTTATCGGATTGCTTTGACATTTCATAAGGGATGACTGGTCTAGGTCTGAGGAAAAAATAAATATTTCCTGATAGCTCTCATTCATTGGTTTGTCATCATGGCGGGGTATTATGTGCCGTTTGCGGAGCTCTTGTTACTTAAGTTTTTCAGTCCAATACCAGTCAGGTTTTAGAACAATTCATGATGAGCATGGTGCTACATTAAAGCAGAAATTATAGTAGTATTGAAATATGTTATTGACGGCTCCTGCTTTGTATAATGGACAGATTTTAGCTTTCTTTTATACAGGATTCGTACTGGTCATGGAAATCCTGGAAAGTCATCGAATTTAAAATTTTAAATTCCATTCTTAGAAATTCATGGAAAATCAGGTTTTTTTATAATAGGTCATGGGAAATGGTAATCATGCAAAATAAAAAAATATTGTTTGACATAAATTCTCACCGTCACCTCTACAATAAAAACTACATTGATCGGTCGATGACGCGTCATCGTAAATCCCAATGTTCACCACTTTGAACTTTTGATCCCCACCACAGCACAACTCAGTTGCGGAGCTAAATGTAAATGTCATTTTGCACTCCACAATCATATGGGTAACTGACATACCAAATTTGGTTGAATTTTGTCCAACAGTGTCAGAGTCTAGTTATGGTGGAGACAAACATAGTGGAGCCTTTGTGTCCTATTTTTGTGGATATCATATGCTCCATTTCTTCGGAACTGGGACGTATGAGAAAGCGGAAAATGCCTTTTATGATGGCCTCCTTTAACCCCCAAAAGCAATCTGGCAGTATGAAATGTTTTCTGCATTTTTACCGCCGAAATACACGGTTTCTAACACTAAATCGACTTACGTCGTACATCGTGATGGTCTGGGTGGGTGACGTCACACCCTTTTCGCTCGGATTATTTCATTTTGAAAAATGTTTCTTTAGTCACGCATCTTATTCTGGGTGGCTGCGTGCGTGTTAGTACCAGAACCTTATGAATTATTGGTCAAGTTTTGTGTATAAGTTCCATTCGTGTTGCGGAGAACAGTTATTTTGAAAATTCTTGATTAGATGTGGTGACACTGCGGCTCTACCGTGTTCTACAGCAGTAAGGATTAATTCATTTCTGTTGTTTTCTCGTGTCGATTTTTAGTCAGCTTTGCTGTGTTTGCGTCAATCGTCTTGAAAGTATATTTTTGAAATGATTCTTAAATTTACCGCGAATGTCATCGACACGGTTCCTTGGTTCGTTTATGCATCCTGTAGGATCAATTTATCGGTGTATGTATGACCGTTAATGTGCTTGTTGCCAATTTAAGCGATCTTGGGTACACCTTTTAGGTAGTTGTGTGCTGGAGGGTTAACGTATAATTCTTTGTCCAAAATATTTGAAAATTATTTGTCTGCCTCCCATTCTGTTCTGAGCCGCTTGCTCATTGTAGCCTTGTGCATACCTTTTAGGCCTTATTTTGTAGGCCAAGCCCGTGCCTCCTTCATGCAGTTCTTGCCACAAATTCATTCTTTTTATGCACAAGGACCACACCTGTTTTCGCTGTTCGAAATGTAATGTTGACGATCATTGCGATGTTTGTTCAGGGTGGTCCACTGAAATGTTGCTTACATTTCTGTCCCAGAAGGATGTGGCTGGGTCTGATGCGTGGTCAGGCGGCTCGAAATTAAATCGGGAAGCAAATGTTTTGGCCCAGGTTGGTGTTTCCCGTCCACACTTGGAAGGAGTGGGGTTGGCACCTGTGTGGTTCTGGCCAGCTATGCAGGGTTTCTTGCATAGCGTCCTGCCTATGTTGGTGTCAGCCCTTATCCCAAGGCCTGTTGCGCAACCTCTCCCCATGCTTGGAATGGACCCTGTCCTCAGACAGGGTGCTGGACTGGCTATCAGGGGTCCCATCTCGTATAGCCCCATGGTAGTCCAGTCAGGCTCTGGCCTGACAGGTTCTGCTTCTCCATGGCCACCTGCAGGTGATCTAGTAGCGGTAGCTCATCTGTCAAGCATGGGAGCCATTCGCCATGACAGCTCCAGTGTGTCTTCATCCGATGATGACTCTTCCGAGTCGGAGGATAAGGATGCCATGGTTGAGAGGTTGTTGCGGCCCGAGATACCACGGGTGGAACGTATGGAGGTCGATTCCATCCTGGATAGAATTGCCCTCCATTTGTCTGGCTTTGTGCAAGCCATGGCAGCTGCTCCGCCCGTGGTTGAGGCCCCACCCGCACCGGGCACCCATCCTGTGTCGGTTGGTTTGCCACCCAGTGATACAGTGATGGGTGTTGCTGGCCAGGCCTGGTACTTGCCTATCACGCCTGAATCAGCAGCTAGACACGGGGTGCCGATGGTGCCAGTGTATTGGTGTCAGTGTACGACCCCCGGTTCTGGAACTGCTACAGGTTTCCATGCAGACCTCCATGGAATGGATTGTTCCATGTAGTGGTGGCGGAACCGCACTGTGTCGGTGCGCATGGCTATCCAATAGCGGCTCCTAACCGGGAGGCCACTGTTGGTAGACCCATAGGCAGATCAGTGGGTGATGTGTCTACGGGGGTGTCTTCCTCAGAGTTGGATTGGATTAATGCCTTGGCTTGGCTGGCCAAGGTTGATCCATCCGTGATTTCGACCACCTCTGAGGAGGACATGCCCCGTTCGTCAGTGGCAGCCATATGGACAGAGGTCTTGCCCGCGGCTTGGATCCAAAGCATTGGCTTGGATCCAAAGTTCAAGGATCTGCTAGAGGCTATTTATGCCAAGCAGCTTTCTTCGAAGAGCCAGCTTCCTGTGGCCTCCAGGGAGGTGCAGGCAAGGTGTCGGATTCCAAGAGTGGAATACGAGAATTATAGTGCTGGAGTGGGTGGTCCCACTCAGGCATTAGTGGACAAGAACCAGGCACCCTCCGAAGAAGTCCTGTCCCTATATGGTGAGGGTGTGAGGGCGGCAATGAATGCTGTCAATCATTCTTATTGTTTACTTCAGTCGGTGTGCTACCCTGTGCCACCAACAGAGCTGTCGTGTGTGAATGATGGCATGGTGCTATCCATGGATGCACTGGCATGGGGGCAGACATGTCTAGCGGAGTCCAGGAGGCAGATGGTCCTCGACCATATGCGTTCTGCCGCGACCATCATGGACAGGTTGCTTGGGACACCCCTGAACGGACCCATATCTTTGGTGGCCAAGCGCGGGCCATCCTGGAGGACAGGCTGGTGGTGAACATGCAGCTAGTGCATCAAGCGCGCACACTAGAAGCTGTATCTAAGCCGTCAGCTGGCCAGTTTTCTTCCAAGAAGCACAAGAAGAAGTGCAAAGCGAAAGCTGTGCCTTCTAGTGTGACTGCTGGGCATTCACATCCGCCACCGGCGAAGAAGACGAAGAACACTTACGCCCTAGTTGTAACCCTGATCATCCTAGAGGTGGTAAGGATAAGCCCTCAAACGGCAGAGAGAAGCGAGCGGACCGTACCTGAGGGTATGGCGGCACCATTCGTATCCGCCTGGACCGCACCTGTGCAACAGGAACAGCAGTGCCAGTCAGATCGGTCAAGCCTAGAACACGATAGGTCGCTATCTCCCTCATCAAGAGGGTGGAGCAGAGCACGAGCCAGCCACTCATCTTGGATGTTCAGACGCCTATCATGGGTGGAAGGCTCATGCATTTCATTGAGGCTTGGTGAGGTGTGATGTCAGACAGTCTGGTTCTGGGATGGATATCTCAGGGATACATGCCAGAATGGTAGGACATCCCTTCACAAAATCTGTCTTTGGCATCAGTCTGGACTGCCGTACCAAGGGAGCCAGATAAGTTAGAAACCATCCAAAACGAAGTGTCGGGCTTCTGAAGGGAGCAAGCAAACCAGGATACTCCAGGCTTCTATTCAAACATGCTCCTAGTTCCCAAGAGCACAGGGGGATGGAGACCCGTACTCAATCTCAGGCCATTAAATTGGTTCATCCATACACCTCAATTCAAAATTAAAACACTTAGGAAAGTAATGGCAGGATTGAGGAAAGAAATGTCTAGTGTGTCAATCGATCTGAAAGGTGCATATTTCCACATTCCAATGAAAAAGATCTATCACAGGTTTCTGCAATTCCCTTTGCAGAATTGTGTCTGGGAGTTTGTAGTGCTCGCATTCGGCCTGTCAACGTCTCCAAGGGTCGTCACCAAAGTGATCCTAGTGGTGACAGCGTTTCTCAGAAAAGAGAACGTCGTGCTTCACACTTACATAGACGATTGGCTTATCAAGGCGGACACGCCAGCCAGGTTAGAGATGGAATGGATACTGCTCTGACTCTGAAATTGCTTTCAGATCTAGGGTGGATAGTCAACATGGAGAAATCTGAATTGACACCAACTCAACATTTTGTCTATTTGGGGATGTGATTCGACCTAGAGAAAGGCATGGTTTATCCGTCGGGATCAAGGCTGAACTCCTTGCAAGCCATTCTCAAAGGGTTTCGAGTGGGAAACCACATTCAGGCGAGGGATGTTTCTTCAGATGCTGGGCATGATGGTCTCCATGGAGCAGGTGCTTCCGTACGATGCTGTAATGCAACGACTGATCCATTTGTATCTGATGTCTCTGTGGAAATGGAGACTGGACCTATCAAAACCTATGCTGGTTTTGGAGCCGATAGTGTCACATCTTGCATAGTGGAAGGCGCATCAGAAACTCTTAGTAGGACTTTCACTTCGCCTACCCTACCCCAGCTGTCCGTGTACATGGATGCATCGCTGGAGGGGTTGGGGGGGGGAACTCCCTGCCTGGGAGAACCCAGGTCTCGGGCACATCGACCCTCATAGAGTCAGCTGCATATCAATCTGTTAGAAATGATGGCAGAATCGGTTGGCGGTAAACCTACAGCTGGAGCTAGTGCGGCAAGCGCACGCACTAGGGGCTGTAGGGAAACCGTTAGCTATGCAATCTTCGAAGAAGCAGAAGAAGCAGAAAGGCAAGGCGAAAGCTAAGCCTACTGCGACTTCTGCTTCGTCTGGTTTTTCTCAGCCGCCGCCGGCTAAGAAAGCCAGGAAGGTTGTGGAGGCCCCTACCCTCCCCAATGTTGCTCCTGATCGCCCTAGAGGCGGGGAGGGCAAGGGTAAGGGTAAGTCCTCAAAGGGCGGAAAGAAGGGAGCGGATCGTACCTGAGGGTACGAGAGCTCCCTTCGTATCCGCCTGGACCGCACCTGTGTGACAGGAACAGCGGTGCCAGTTAGACCTGCCGAGTCAAGACGGAAATGGTTTTCTCTCTCTCTCGTTAAGAAAGGGGGGGGGGGGGAGCGGACCGCGAGCCGGACAACCCCGTTAGACAGCGAGGCGTCTATGGTGGGTGGAAGGCTCATGCGTTTCGTCGAGGCCTGGCGAGGTGTGACGTCAGACAGTCTGGTCCTGGGGTGGTTATCCCAGGGGTACATGCTGGAGTGGTGGGACTTTCCGCCGCAGAATCTGTCTTTGGCACCTGTCTGGACACCCGTACCACGGGACCCAGACAAGTTAGAAGCCGTTCAAAACGAAGTGTCGGGTTTGCTTCTGAAGGGAGCAATAAAACCAGTGAACCAGAACACTCCGGGCTTCTATTCAAATGTGTTCCTTGTCCCCAAGAGCACGGGGGGATGGAGACCCATACTCAATCTCAGGCCATTAAATTGGTTTATCCATACGCCTCGGTTCCAGATGGAAACACCGAGATCGGTAATGGCGGGATTGAGGAAGGGAAGGGGAGAGTCAGCTGCATATCAATCTGTTGGAAATGATGGCAGTGGAACTGGCGTTGGAAGAGTTTCTTCCGATGATCAGGGGCAAGGTGATATTGATACGGTCAGACAATTTGACGGTAGTATCATACATAAATCGCCAAGGCGGGACCAGGTCTCCCACACTGTGTATGAACGTGTGGAACTTGATTCAATGGTACAGGAATTAATCAGTTGTCTTAAAAGTAGCTCACATTACTGGGTGATTGAACATTCTTGCGGATGCTTTGTTTCGCAGACAGAGAATTCTGCCAACTATCTCTCAACCCTCCGGTTCTACAAAGGATCTTTGAGCATTGGAGCAAACCCAATGTGGACATGTTCATCACAAAGGAAGATGCTCAAATCATTACTTATGTCTCGCCGATTCCAGATCCAAATGCCATCGATACAGATGCTCTGGCGAATAGCTGGAAAAGGATGCATGCGTATGCTTATCCACCCACCATCCTTCTCCCGAAGGTGTTGGTGAAAATTTGAGAGGAACCGTGCCTTGTCCTGCTGATAGTGCCATTTTGACCCAGCAGGGCATGGTTCACAGTTCTTGTGGATCTGTTGGTGGACAATCCAGTGCAGCTGCCTAAGATTCCGAACATAATCGCTCAGGCCAAGGGCTGCTTCCTGCATGAGCAGCCGGAAATGTTCAAATTGACTGCGTGGATGTTATCAAACAACGTTCCATGTTGGAAGCCTTTTCTCAACAGCAGCCACGAAAAGGAGGTCAACCTTCAAGTCATATAACAACAAGGTTAACAAATTTTCAGAATGGTGTAAAGGAAAGGATCTCGCTGCCTTTCAAACATTTATTCAGCAAATACTGGTAGCAGGCTTTCTCTATGAGCTATTCTTTCGTGGATTGGCTGCCATCTCGGTTGTTGGATACAAGTCAGCTTTGGCATCAGTTGTCCCTTGTCTAGCCAACAGGGATAGTCTAGAGGTGGCCGAGTTAAATGTGATGGTGAAGGGAATGAACAATCTTCGACCGAGAAAACCGGTAGTCATTCCAGCCTGGAGTCTATCTTTGGTGCTTAATGTGTTAACAAAGCACCATTTCGAACCCATGGGTTCGGTTAGTGACTAGTCTAAAGCATTTGACTTTTAAGGCGGTTTTTCTATTGGCAGCTTCCTCAGCTAGAAGGCGCAGTGAGATCCATGCACTTTCAGCAGAGAAGGACCGATTTATTGTCTCTGGAGAAGGTCTGTGTCTGCTTCCAAGAGCAGAATTTCTGTTAAAGAACCAGTCTCTGAAATATCGCGACAAACAGATCTTTTTACTGAAATTAACTCAGTATGATCATGATCCAGGAGCAGAATTTCTGTCAAAGAACAAATCTCTGAAATATCCCAGCAAACCGATCTTTTTACTGAAATTAACTCAGTATGATCATGATACCAGTGCCTGGTGTCCAGTCCGTGCTTTGACTAAGTACAAGAAATGGACGGACTCTCTACGGTCAGATGATAGGCATCTGTGGATCTGCCATAAAATGCCTTATGGGACAGCATCCATGGATACCATATCTCGTTGGATAGTCGAATGCATTCAGACTATCCACGTAATTGTGTCCGGTCACCAGGTGAAATGTACCCGGGCTTGAGATGTCAGAAGAATAGCCACCTTGACTGCCTTATACAAGGGTGTCTCGATAAAGGACATCGTGGCCATTGCACAATGGCACTGTGAGTCCTCATTCATAGACTACTATATGAGGGATATGTCAGACTCAGCCAATCCACTTGCCTTAGCAGTATTGAAGGCTACATAATGGACCACACTGATCGTTCTCCTTTGGTAGCATATTGTTAATTAATTAGAGATTGATAGACATGGTCAGTGAGACGATATCAATCACTTAAAGTCATGTGGGCCATGGTGACGGTTGCGGCATGGTGTGTGGAATCTAAAAGTCATAAGGTAATCCAAGATTAATTAATTAGAGATTGACAGACATGGTTAGTGAGAGGATATCAATCAGTTAAAGTCATGTGGGCCATGGTGACGGCTGCGGCATGGTGTGTGGAATCTAAAAGTCATAAGGTAATCCAAGATTAATTAATTAGAGATTGACAGACATGGTCAGCGAGAGGATATCAATCAGTTAAAGTCATGTGGGCCATGGTGACGGCTGCGGCATGGTGTGTGGAATCTAAAAGTCATAAGGTAATCCAGGATTGATTGTTTTTTGTATTATGTTTATATATCATGTTCATTCATCCTATATATTCATGCTCATTCCTAGGCTGTTGGGATACTTGTGTTTTCAGGCAAGATACATGTTTTGTTAGTTCTCTTCCCTTTTTTGGAGAAGGTTGGGGGGGGGGGGAGTTGCATTTATGTGAATAATAGTCAGTCTTAAGCTTTTCGGTTCTCTTGGAGAAGTTCCTTATGACAAGTTTTAATCTCAATATTTCTCTAGGGGCACTGAAGTTTTGTATGGCTTGCCCTTCCCACAAGGTTACTGATCAAATCTGGTGTTATCAATAAGTAATGTAATGGTAAGTATTGATCGAAGGAGGAAATTTCAGTTTCCCTTTCTCCGAGATCTAACAATACTTACCATTACATTATGCACACTGCCTCCCAGCCCCATGGAGGCAAGCCATTTGTCGGTCATGTTTGTGCTTAAGCTATGCAAACTATAGTGGCCGGTTCATGGTAACAGGTACCCAGTTGTTGGGGCAGGTACACGGTTCCTGGAACTGGCGAGAGGTCTGTAAGGGTCAGAAGAATCTTAAGTCACAGCCCCTATTGTGGCTGTTATCAATAAGTAATGTAATGGTAAGTATTGTTAGATCTCGGAGAAAGGGAAATTTGAATTTCCTTCAATGTGGGTGAATTCCACCCAACGGTTTGGGAGGAGATAGCGTGACATACGGACAGATGCACGGAGGCGATTACAATATCCCCAGCCTTTTGAGCTCACCTGACCCGAAGGGCCAAGTGAACTTATGCCGTGGCGACTGTCCGTCCATCAACTTTTGCTTTAAAACATTCCTCCTCATTAACCGCTTGAGAGATTTTAACCAAATTTGGCTGGAAGTACCCTATGGTCATAGCCTCCAGATCTTCCATTCAGAATTTTGATTCCTCAATTTTTTGGGTCAGAGTCTTAGATTTTATTAAAAATTAGCTGGAAATTGTCAAAATGCTTCTTTTCCTTACCATTTTAACCGATTTCAACCAAATGTGGCTGAAAGGACGCAATGGTCATAGGCTCCAGAACTTCCATTCAGAATTTTGATTCATCAATTATTTGGGTGAAAAACTTTTATGAAAAATTTACCAGAAATTGTCAAAACACTGCAACTCCTTAGTTGCTTGACATATTTCAAACAAATGTGACTAGCGTGAGCCTATCAAGGTAGACTAGAATTTCTATTCAGAATTTTGATTGGTAAATTTTTTGAGTGGCCATCTTGGATTTTCCAAAAATTATCCATCGTATCTATTTAAATGCAAATGATTCAAATGCTAATGGTCCAGGTGAGCGCCACAGGCCCTTGGGCCTCTTGTTTTAAAATGTGGGAATAATCCTGGTAACTGTCCAGCTTATCAAAACAAGGCTTTGGTTTGGTTATTGCAAGACGCAATATTCAGACATATTGCAGAATGACTTAGATCATCATTTAACTTTTCAAGGGAGATAACTCTGCTGGATGTTAATTCTTGGAATTTGTTAATTTTGGTCGTGAAATGTCATGGAATTTCAAAGACAGAAAGGTGTACGAACCCTGTCAATATTTCTGGGAAGGTCATTGACTTTAGGCGGTCCTGCCTACCACTGTGGATTGTCCATAGTTTTACGGAAATAGCATCCAAAATACGGTACTACGGTCGGCTCTTCAAAACTACGGATGGGAAAAAATGTGTGGATTACGATAACGGACGGGCGTTAAGTATTATGGAAACTTGTTAAAACAAGCTTCCACCAGCCTATCACCGCTACCCAATAGATAACACTGACAAGGCAAAACAAGCCTCACCTTGAACTTGTCATACACGTTGATAGCTAAACAATGGGTGCTATTCATCTCGTTGATTAATAATACCTGCCATTTCTCATAAAATGTCAATAAACATGAAATCTCGTCAGTCGCAAAATCCCGTAACTGCAGCGAGACTTTCTACGTTAGTTAGCAAGTTTAGATTGGGTCCCGGTTAGCGCTAGACTGACATCACTAAACTGCATAGATAACCTTACCCTACATCCGAGATACATAACGGGAACGTATCACAATTGAGTAATATTTCTCTGAATATCGTAAAAATCAATTGTCCGTGGAAATGATGTTATGTTTGTAAAGTCAATTAAATTTCGGGTAAGAATTCCCGAATGGCGCTATCATGGGGGAATTTTGGAAATATTCTGCACCAGTTAGTATGTGGTAAAGTAATGATATTCAAATTTGACGGTTAAATTGTGTGCTCAACCAAGTAAGATATTCTAATTTTTTATACGCTCGCGTAAGCTGTGTCGTATTATGTGATGGCGCTCACCGTGTGTCTGTCCGTCTGTCTGATTTCTTGTCTGAGCCATATCTTGAAGAGTTTTGAATCTACACTCACAATTTCTTTTCCACTTGATGTGTTAGGGATAGCCAAAGTGCAGTGATTTCGTTTCGGAAAAAAATGGCCATATTTGCCCGTGTTACCTCCCCTGAAAATCTAAAATTCGTCAAAATTTTCTTGTCCGGACCAGATCTTGAAGAGTTTTGAACCTACACTAAAAGTTTTTTTACAACAGATGTTTTAGGCATAGACGAAGTGCAGTAATTTCGATTCGGCAAAATCCGCCCCCTATTTGCCAGAGTTATCTCCCTTGAAAAGCTAAAATTCGTCAAAATTTTTTTGTCCGGAGATGATCTCGAAGAGTTGTGAACCTACACTCACAATTTTTTTTCCAGTAGATGTCTTAGGGATAGACAAAGACACGAAGTGTCATTTATCAAAGACAAACTGTTCATATTTGGCATTCCTAAAAAAGTACGCCTGCGGTCTTATGTTGAGTTTCACTAAAACTCTTGTTTCTTTGGTTGTGCATAAGGGTGAATTGGGGTGTAAGTGGTGGAGCCATAAAATCTTAACCTAGCCAGTCATTCCAGTAACAAAATTTCAAAAATAGTCTTCCCTAAGAAGGCTATTTTGAAAATTTATTAGTGTTAAATTTTTAATAAATAATTAGTTTTTAAAAATTTTCGTGAATAAATTTTAAGGGTAACGGTGTGGGGTGTGTGTCATGTGTGTTTGTGTGCGTGTGTGCGTGCGTGCGTGCGTGCGTGCGTGCGTGCGTGCGTGCGTGTGATAATTAAAGACTTATTTTCACTATTTCGTACGTTTTCCTGCTTTTATAATTGCCTTATGTGATTACTGAATCACTGAAAGCCTCTGAAGACTACTGAATTGCTGATTGACATGGTGAAATTACTAAAATGATGGCTTTCCCATTGAAAATTACTGATTGAATTTATAGGGGTAGGCAGGTCTGCTTTAGAGATGATCGATTGTAATGCACCTCCTTCAAAGCTGTTGCATGAAGTAAAACCATACATGTATTTTGTGTGTGAGTTACGGTTACCCACATGATTATGGAGTCAACGAAGAGCTTTGCATTTGCCTCCGCTCCCAGTGGTGTCAGGAGTTAGGTGAGTGGGTAAAAAAAAATCAAGAAATTGATTTTAGCGCAACTTCTCCGAAACCATTGGAGGGAATTCAAACTAAATTTGGTATGTAGGTTACCAATATGATTGTTGAGTGCAGCATGACATTTACATTTGGCTGTACCCCACCCCACCCCTTCCCGCTGCAGGATCTATGTTAATATGCATATTAGATCTGTAAATCAGTCAGTTTTGCACATTGTTAGCTCACCTGGCCAGAATGCTGTGGTGATCGTCCGTCGTCCGTCAACCTTTTCTTTAACCCTTTAACACTCATATCAGCCAAAAGCGGCTTCTGAAATGGTCTTAAGAAATGTCCATTTGCAGACCCAAAGAAGTCTATTTTTGAAAATTTACCACTGGAATGACTGGCTCGATAACCGAGCCAGTCATTCCAGTGATAAATTTTCAAAACTAGTCTTCATTTGGTCTGCAAATGGACATTTTCTATCTATTCTTGAATAAATTCAAGGGTTAAATTGTTAAACGACTTCTCAAGAACCACTGGGCCGATTTCGATTATATTTGGCAGGATGCATCCTTATGGCATGGAGATCCAAGTTTGTTCAAATGAAGCCAATTTGGCCAGTGGCCATCTTGGATTTTGGCCAATTTTCAGAAACGTTAAAAGAATCTTTTCCGAAACTGCATAGGCAATCGATTAAAAACTCACGAAACATCATCTAGGGCAAGAGGTAAGCCAAGTTTGTTCAAGAGAACTTGATGGACTGAATGGTCGGCCGCCATCTTGAATGACCTAGTTTTCATGAAAATGTCCTCCAGAACCACTTAACGGATAGGGCCGAAATTTGGGAGATATGATTAGGGCTTAAACCTAAATCAAGTGTGTCCATGGAAAGTTGATGTATTAAGAAAAGATGTCCGCCATGAATCAATCAAGATTTGGCGTTTTTGGCGGACAATGTTCATAAAACTTGGCTAAACCTTCTTTACAGAAATTGGATTGGTAAATTTTTCTAGTGGTTGTCTTGTTTTGTTCGTTTGTGCCAGTGGCCAATAATTCCAGGTAAGCGATACAGGCCCAAGAGACCTAGGCCCCTTGGGCCTCTTGTTAGAGTTTTGTTTACCCTGCCAGGGCTTTAGATTTACCTCATTTGTGCACATCACCTATCTGATCCGGATTCCGTCAATGTTCCTAGGAACTAAAGAATTTTTAAATCTGAGAGATTGATTTAGAGCCATTTTAGTTTTAATAGCACAATAAGACCTCTGAATAGCCATAAAATGCCACAGCATCCATCTCTGAGTGTTTAATTGACTGCAAATCAGTTAATTAGTGTTCATAGCAGCCAGTAGGATTTTAATTTGGGCTCGCAAATATGGACAAATTTCATTTGGGCATGACTTGTAAAGTCATAGCTAAGGGGTAATCTCAAACCCTGCCTGCTGATGGATGTTGTGATGGGAATCTGGATCTGTTGAGCTCTTGTCATGCATCTATCTGTGACCTGAGTAAGTGTGCTGCCAGTCGATCTCTCTATAAGTATGATGTACGTGTGTATATAATATTATCATGACATGCATGGTGACGATGAGAGCTGAATTATAAGACAGCGATAACCGTTAAGAATCTGTTTTCTTATTTCCTCATTAATCAAGCAAAATTAAGACATTTATAACCAAAATCTAATCATGGATGTTATAATTACAGGTTCCTTCTCCAGAATGAGCAGCTTATACAGAAGGTATGCATTCACACACGCACGCACGCACGCACACACCACGCTCACGCGCACACACTAAATCTCTCACTCATGCATGCTTGCACGCCCGCATGCATGCACACACACATGCACACTCATTCACTCACACACTGGCTCATTCACACATGCACGCTCATTCACACACACACTGACTCATTCACACATGCACACTCATTCACATACACAGACTCATTCACCCACTATCTCATTCGCACACACACTGGCTCATTCGCACACACTGGCTCATTCGCACACACTGGCTCATTCACACACACACTGGCTCATTCACACACCCTGACTCATTCACACACTGGCTCATTCACACACACCGACTCATTCACACACCGACCCATTCACACACACACACGCTCATTCACACACACACACACTGGCTCATTCACACACACACACACACATGCATGCTCATTCACACACACTGACTCATTCACACATCCTGACTCATTCACACACACTGACTCATTCACACACACACACACACACACACACTGGCTCATTCACACACACACACACACACTCATTCACACACCCTGACTAATTTACACACATGCACGCACGCACACACGCACGCGCACACTCACTGCTGGCTCATTCACACACTGACCCATTCACACACTGACTCATTCACACACACATGCTGGCTTATTCACATATGCTGGCTCATTCACACATGCTGGCTCATTCACACATGCTGGCTCATTCACACACACATGCTGACTCATTCACACACACATGCTGACTCATTCACACACACATGCTGACTCATTCATATATGCTGACTCATTCACACACACATGCTGACTCATTCACACACACATGCTGACTCATTCACACACACATGCTGACTCATTCATACACACATGCTGACTCATTCACACACACATGCTGGCTCATTCACACATGCTGGCTCATTCACACATGCTGGCTCATTCACACACACACATGCTGACTCATTCACACATGCTGACTCATTCACACATGCTGACTCATTCACACACACACATGCTGACTCATTCACATATGCTGACTCATTCACACACACATGCTGGCTCATTCACATATGCTGACTCATTCACACACACACATGCTGACTCATTCACATATGCTGGCTCATTCACACATGCTGGCTCATTCACACATGCTGACTCATTCACACATGCTGGCTCATTCACACATGCTGACTCATTCACACACACATGCTAACTCATTCACACACACATGCTGACTCATTCACACACACATGCTGACTCATTCATATATGCTGACTCATTCACACACACATGCTGACTCATTCACACACACACATGCTGACTCATTCACACATGCTGACTCATTCACACACACACATGCTGACTCATTCACACACACATGCTGACTCATTCACACACACATGCTGACTCATTCGCACACACATGCTGGCTCATTCACACTCACATGCTGACTCATTCACACACACATGCTGACTCATTCACACACACATGCTGACTCATTCACACACACATGCTGACTCATTCACACACACATGCTGACTCATTCACACATGCTGACTCATTCACACATGCTGACTCATTCACACACACATGCTGACTCATTCACACACATGCGGACTCATTCACACACATGCGGACTCATTCACACACACATGCTGACTCATTCACACACACATGCTGACTCATCCACACATGCTGACTCATTCACACATGCTGGCTCATTCACACACACATGCTGGCTCATTCACACACACACACATGCTGACTCATTCACACACACATGCTGACTCATTCACACACACATGCTGACTCATTCACACACACATGCTGACTCATTCACACATGCTGGCTCATTCACACATGCTGGCTCATCCACACACACTGACTCATTCACACAGTGACTCATTTACACATGGACTCATTCACACATGCACGCTCATTCACACACACTGACCCATTCACACATGCTGGCTCATTCACACACGCTGGCTCATTCACACATGCACGCTCATTCACACACACTGACTCATTCACACATGCACACTCATTCACATACACAGACTCATTCACCCACTATCTCATTCGCACACACACTGGCTCATTCGCACACACTGGCTCATTCACACACACACTGGCTCATTCACAGACCCTGACTCATTCACACACTGGCTCATTCACACACACCGACTCATTCACACACCGACTCATTCACACACCGACCCATTCACACACACACACACACATGCTCATTCACACACACACTGGCTCATTCACACACACACACACACACGCACACGCACACGCACACGCACACACACACACACCCTGACTCATTCACACACACACACACTGGCTCATTCACACACACACACACACTGACTTATTCACACATCCTGACTCATTCACACACACACATGCTGACTCATTCACACTCACATGCTGACTCATTCACACACACACATGCTGACTCATTCACACACACATGCTGACTCATTCATATATGCTGACTCATTCACACACACACATGCTGACTCATTCACACATGCTGACTCATTCACACACACATGCTGATTCATTCACACACACATGCTGACTCATTCACACATGCTGACTCATTCACACATGCTGACTCATTCACACACACATGCTGACTCATTCACACACATGCGGACTCATTCACACACACATGCTGACTCATTCACACACACATGCTGACTCATCCACACATGCTGACTCATTCACACATGCTGGCTCATTCACACACACACATGCTGGCTCATTCACACACACACATGCTGACTCATTCACACACACACATGCTGACTCATTCACACACACATGCTGACTCATTCACACATTCACACATGCTGACTCATTCACACACACATGCTGACTCATTCACACATGCTGGCTCATTCACACATGCTGGCTCATCCACACACACTGACTCATTCACACAGTGACTCATTTACACATGGACTCATTCACACATGCACGCTCATTCACACACACTGACCCATTCACACATGCTGGCTCATTCACACACGCTGGCTCATTCACACATGCACGCTCATTCACACACACGGACTCATTCACACATGCTGGCTCATTCACACACACTGACTCATTCACACACTGACTCATTCACACATGCACGCACATTCGCACATGCTGGCTCATTCACACACACTGGCTCATTCACACACACTGGCTCATTCACACACACACACGCACTGACTCATTCACACACACTGACTCATTCACACACTGACTCATGCACACACATTCGCACATGCTGGATCATTCACACACACTGGCTCATTCACACACACACACACTGACTCATTCACACACGCTGACTCATTCACACACTGACTCATTCACACATGCTGGCTCATTCACACATGCTGGCTCATCCACACACACTGACTCATTCACACAGTGACTCATTTACACATGGACTCATTCACACATGCACGCTCATTCACACACACTGACCCATTCACACATGCTGGCTCATTCACACACGCTGGCTCATTCACACATGCACGCTCATTCACACACACGGACTCATTCACACATGCTGGCTCATTCACACACACTGACTCATTCACACACTGACTCATTCACACATGCACGCACATTCGCACATGCTGGCTCATTCACACACACTGGCTCATTCACACACACTGGCTCATTCACACACACACACGCACTGACTCATTCACACACACTGACTCATTCACACACTGACTCATGCACACACATTCGCACATGCTGGATCATTCACACACACTGGCTCATTCACACACACACACACTGACTCATTCACACACGCTGACTCATTCACACACTGACTCATTCACACATGCTGGCTCATTCACACATGCTGGCTCATCCACACACACTGACTCATTCACACAGTGACTCATTTACACATGGACTCATTCACACATGCACGCTCATTCACACACACTGACCCATTCACACATGCTGGCTCATTCACACACGCTGGCTCATTCACACATGCACGCTCATTCACACACACGGACTCATTCACACATGCTGGCTCATTCACACACACTGACTCATTCACACACTGACTCATTCACACATGCACGCACATTCGCACATGCTGGCTCATTCACACACACTGGCTCATTCACACACACTGGCTCATTCACACACACACACGCACTGACTCATTCACACACACTGACTCATTCACACACTGACTCATGCACACACATTCGCACATGCTGGATCATTCACACACACTGGCTCATTCACACACACACACACTGACTCATTCACACACGCTGACTCATTCACACACTGACTCATTCACACATGCACGCTCATTCACACATGCGTAGGCAGCAACAGTACCGAGTCCAATTAGTTTCAAAATATTCAACGCCTGACCTGTATAGTTTTCTGGAAATTGATAGTCAGGGAGTTCAGGGATCAATCGATCCAAACACTGGCGAACCATGGGTGAAGCTTAACTAGGGATGGGCGGGGCATAGCTAAAACTGGAAAGGTCCATTAACTGTTTGACTGGTGACTAGTAAATTAAGATTTTTATAAATTGATGCTTATATTACGGAATCATCAATCACAGAATACCCGTGTTACAGTTTGTGAGTGGTACAGGTCCTTTGGGCCTCGTGTTTCCTACATGTACAGCTTAGTTGCGATTCTATATGAAAGTTAGAGGCTGAAGATCTGCTTGTGATTGGTTAGAAAAATCAATCCATATTCAGCAGAGTTATTGTGAAAGACTTGAAATTCATCAGAATTTTCTAGTCCGGGCCAGATCTCTAAGTCTATGTTCTCAGTAGAGACTTAACCTGCGTAGCACAATACTGAGGTATGGCATTATTCCTGATTAACTCTCCAGTGAGAACACGGCTTTAGAGTATTGAAGTTATCCCAGGTACACTTGCTATTCCTTCTCAGTGGATGTGTTATGTTGTGATGCAGTGCCATGAATTGGTCTTAGCGAAAGCTGATAAACTTCAAATTCTTCAAATATTTCTTTTTTTTCTTCATCGTCAATTTTTTCAGATATATATATATATATATATACACAATGTATGTGTGCATGCGTGCGTGTGCGAGTGTGTGCATTCATGACATTAGTGGTCTTGAGAATTGTCCATAATTGCAGACCAAGAGAAGGCTATTCTTTGAAAGTTTACCACTGGAATGACTGGCTCGATAATCGAGCCAGTCAATACAGTGGTAAATTTTCAAAAACAACCTTGTTCTGTAAATGAACATTTTCTTTGAAAAAATGAAATTTTGACCAAACTTAAGCATTTAATGTTTATTTTATCCTAATGACAGACGTCCTGTTTCCTTACAGCTATCTGAGAGCTACCTAATGCGCAGAGCTGCACAGATGACGGCTTACTTCCTCATGAAGGGCAAATCTAAGGGTAATTTAATTAATGTTTAATGATGATGTGTCGATGACGATGATGAGGTTGATGATGATGACGATGATGAGGTTGTTGATGATGATGATGATGATGATGACGAGGTTGATGATGATGATGACGACGACGATGAGGTTGATGATGATGATGTTGATGACGACGATGAGGTTAATGATGATGATCAGGTTGATGATGATGATAATGACGACGAGGTTGATGATGATGATGATGATCAATGAAGATGATGATGATTAGGCTTGTGCGATTATTGCGTTGAGTGATCGAGATTGATTATTAAAAAATAATCGTGATTACTCGATTAATCAGCTTGGATAAAATTACCAAGACATAGCAACAAAAGAATATCAATGACGAACATTGCAATGGTGTTTAGAAAAATCCATTTGCAGGGCAAGAGAAGACTATTTTTTGAAAATGTATCACTGAAATGACTGGCTCGATTCTCGAGCCAGGCATTCCAATAATACATTTTCAAAAATAGTTTTCTCTTGCCCTGCAAATGGACATACATTCACTAAGCAAAATCTCATTTTTCATGACTGATCGCATTAAAAAGTAATTGAAAGTTAGGTTTTGAAATATTTTATGCAATACAGGGTTAGAAATAAATGAAACGATGGAATTACCCTGCGGGCAGCGTATGATGCAATTTCATGCATTTTCAGGTTCCCCGCCACAGATTAAGGTTACCCGGCATATATGTTAAGGTAAATGACAAAGAAAATTAGAATCACTATTGCGTTGTCAAGTAAATTCCGAAGAATGTCCACAATTATTGAGAAATGGCATTAAGCATACTGGTTACTATTTCTAATAATTAAATAAATAAATGCCTTGAAACGAAGGGTTAGTGAGTAGGTAGATCAAAAACACAGTACTTATAATACTATTAGTCTGAGTATTTATCATGGTTGCCCTGTGTACCATTAACAGCCAAAATTTAGTTGCCCTTTTGAAAATCAGGTTGCACCGGGCAACAGGGCAAATGGACATTTCGATCCCTGCAATAGAAAATATTCACGATTATTTAATTTTTAATCATATAAATTCACGATTTAAAACATAATCACGATTTTCGATTCAATCACGTAATCGTGCACGCCTAATGATGATAATGAGTGACTGTTTTCTGCGGCTGGAAGGATCGGAAGTTTCCAGTTGCCATCAGTTTTATTCACCATTCCCCCGCGGTGTCTTGTCCTTTGTGAAAATCCCGAGTTCTTTAGGTTTTTTATCATCTTTAGTGGCCTTAACACTTTAATGGTCAAGCCGGCCAAAACCACGCTCTGCCGTGCTCTTGAGAAGTGTCCATTTTCAGGCCAAGAGAAGACTATTTTTGCAAATTTACCACTAGAATGACTGGCTCGATATCCCAGCCAGTCATTCCAGTGGTACATTTTCTAAAATAGTCCTTTCTTGGTCTGCAAATGGACATTTTGTATGAGAAAATTTAATTTTTCTTGAACAAAGTTGAGGGTTTAAAAGAGTAAAGCAATAATGATGACAGAATTCAGGCCGGATGATGGAATCCTTGACCAAGTCACAATACTTTGCTGTGCTTCTGTGGACCTCCAAATTGATGAATCCAGTTTATCGATCAATCATATGATGTCATAATCAACTACGTCATATGTAGGTAGGCTGATGTCATATAGTCAATTACCGGTACATCATCAATGACGTGATTTAGTCCCTCACAAATGTTTAATAGTCCGTCAAGTTGTACGAATTGTATGTCTTTGCTATTTAATAAACATTCTGTTGAATAGTTTGAAACTAATTTGACTTGGTGGGCGCTGTTGCTGTATCGTTGTTTCTGCCATACAGCAACAACACTCGGTCAAATTGGTTTCAAAGCATTCAACAGCTTACCTGTATGGTTTTCTGGAAATTGAGATTCAGGGAGTACACTGATCGATCGATCTCAACATGGGCAAAGCATGGGTGAAGCTTAGCCAGGGATGGGCGGGGCCTGCATGGCTAGGCTAGTGCAATTATTAGTCCCCTACCGATAAAACTATAGTTGTTATTACACCACAAAAACATCCATTACCATTCAATCACTACTTGCTAAATCAATTATCTGCATTTAGCTACCAGAATAAGATTTTTATGCTTGCATATACTCCTCCCCATGCCTATAAATATGGACCCTCAACCAGGCTACTTGTTAGGCCCATCTCCAGTATATTAACTGATATAGACTGGCACCAGTCTGTACTCACTCCATAGTGACGCCTGTCACTAAGCGCGCTTGCGCATGCGCACTGGAGCCCAAATAGGAAACAGATTCACTTTTCAATGATTCTGCAAGCAGAACAACTGCACAAATATTATCAGAAAGTTTTTATAGCTTTGCGCTGTGTCAGCTTACTATTGAAGGACTTCCTCATGCTAGATATGCCTACTATGAAGTCTATCCTCCCAAAATTATGTTTTTGGAAGTATTTCGTGGTTATATTGAACTTTATAACTATGTATATAAATTATTGCTGGTTTTCGTTGGTTTCATTTTCGTGGTAACAACTTTAATATGCCTAAGTCATCATCATATAAAAACACTCTATTACTCCAGTGAGCCCTTAATCACTTTCAGTTAAAAGAAAAAATAGTGCTTTACAAGGTATTACGTTTATTTCCCTATGATAGGTTGTTTTCTTGTCTTTAGGGATTTTTGAATTTGAACTTTTCCAGCCTTTCTTTGAAAGGCGTTTTCATGTTTCTAGACTCCTTTTATTGAAATTCTAAGCTGTATGCTTCTTTCGTAATCTTTTTTCATTTTTTAAGTCTGTTCTAACGACCGATAAATCAAGTGCACGTCCTCAATCTGTGAACGAGTTCACTCTGTGGAGTATGGACGACATTTCTGTTTTAAGTGCACTACGTGTACCCCCACATCGATGTGCGGGTTTTGCATAGGGTGGTCTGCGTTCGTATCTAAGTTTCTTTAAGGATTATTCGTCCTTACAGCGCTGCCCTATGGTCGTCCTTCCCCTTCCTCCATTGCTAGTAGACAAAAGCTGTGTCTTTTGCAATATTCCAATATGTCTAATCCAGCAACATCGTCGTGTCGTG
>CM067364.1:79581525-79718088 GCA_034401795.1 Chaetoderma sp. LZ-2023a
ACGACACGACGATGTTTCTCTTCTAGCTTCCAAGAGGCCTTGCTCTCCTCTTCCATTTGAACTGTTGATTCTATGGCCTCTGGTGACTCTTCTCATCTTTTTTCTTCTCCATCGCCTAATCCTTCTTCTAATTCTTCTATTCCGTAGTCGGTCAGGGCTGAGGAGATTTTGTCCAGTCAGGGTCTCTTCGGATGACTGGTCCCTGGCTCACTGGTGGATTGCTTAGACTCTTTCTCTTCCTTTTAAGTACACGTTTTCTATAGACCTTCCTTCTTTTGTGTCTGCTCTTTCCTCTTCTAATTCTTCTTTCTAGTCTCCTCTGGTCCTTTCAATTGACAATTTGGTCATTAACATGTTAGTTTTCTTTGTGAATTATGTTAATTCTAAGGAATTTATACATACATGAGAGCATTCAGCCTAGGGTAGGTTTTCCTACCCTGTCATTAAATCTTAGTAAAATGATCTCTATTCACTCTGAAACATTCAAATCTTCATTAATTTAAATTTAACAAGGGGGTATTACATGATTAAATCTCATGATTCTTACTCCCAAGACGAGATGGAGACCATCTCCCAGATCATTTCCAGTCTAGATCAGGGTATGTGGTCGTTTCCATCAGCCAAAATGACGCCTTCTTTCATGTTTTCATTTACCCTTCCGTCAGAAAATTCCTGAAATTTGGTTACTAAGATCGAGTTTGGCAGTTTCGCGTCATGCCTCTTGACCTGACCACGGCTCCTTTTCTTTTTCTCGCCTAGTCTCAGCCATGGCAGAAATTTTCACCGTCGTTCTATCCATCTCCATGTCTATATAGACGATTGGTTAGTAAAGTAAGTCTTCTTCAATTCTCTCAGGAATTCTTCCAGAGGTTTGCAGTCTGGCATGCAACCTAGGGTGGATTTTAAATCTTCACGCAATCTAGGCGTTTCTTTCGATCTGGCCCAGGGTCTAGTCTTCCCCTCAGATCCAAGAATAGAACCTTTATCAGTGACAATGGAAATCCTGTCTTCTTCTTCCATGGTCTGAGCAAGATTTCTGCTAAGAGTGATAGGTTTGATGGTCAGCGTAGAGAATGTTATTCCATGGGCGGCGCTGTTGAAAAGATCCTTCCAAATGTATTTAATGTCCCTTTGGAAGCAGTCGGTTCACTCTATTTACCATCAGATTCCCATCAGACCACACTTGATTCCTCTTCTAGATTTTTGGAAAGCTCGTTCTCTGCTTCTGGTGGGTGTTCCACTGGTAAAGTCCTCCCCTCAGGCGATAATCTTCACAGACGCTTCTCAGGAGGAATGGGGAGCGGTCTGGAACTCCCTGTCGGTTTCCGGTCTTTGGTCCCTGGAGGAGTCGACGGCTCATATCAGCATTCTGGAATTGTGTGCTGTCAAGAAGGCTCTCCTTTCATGGTCAGATCTTGTGATAGGTCTCAAAGTCTCGATTCGGTTGGACAATTCAACAGTGGTCTCTTATATCAACAGGCAGGGGGTTACAAGGTCATCCCTTCTTTGTCTAGAAGTGTGGAACCTTCTCTTATGGTGTCGCAAGAATCAGATTCTTCTAGTGTCTTCTCATGTCCCAGGCAGTCTGAATTTTCTTGCGGACAAACTGTCACGTCCCAGCTAATTCGCCCACACAGAGTGGCAGTTAAAGAGGTCGGTTGTCAAAGCGATTTTCAGTCTTATGGATCGTCCTCTGGTAGATCTGTTTGCGACATCTCTGAATGCTCAGATCTCCTCTTTCATGTCTCCTTTTCCGGTTGGTCAAGTCCTGGCGGTGGACGCCCTGTCTCAGTCCTGGACGGGAATGTTCGTCTATGCGTTCCCTCCAACGATTTTGATTCCGTTAGTGTTGAAGAAGGTCAAAGAACAAATCTGCGAGATTCTTTTAATAGCTCCTTTTTGGCCAAAGAGGATTTGGTTTGTTGACCTTCTAGATCTCCTGGTAGACTTCCCTCGTCTTCTTCCATTCTCCCACGATCTTCTGTCTCAAGTAAGAGGTCATTGTCTTCATCCAAACCCAGAAACTCCTGTGCGTTTGGAGAATATCGAAACTAAAGTCTACGAGAATAAAGTTTCTTCAAGATCTCCAGTAATTATCGATTCTTCCAGAAAAGAGTCGACCCGCAGAGTTTACAAGTGTCAACTTATAATTTTTGGCGAATGGTGTTCAGATCAACGTCTCGTGCCCGATTCTCTTTCTATTCCCCAAGTATTAGACTTTTTAACATATCTCTTTGATTCCTTACATTTATCAGCTAATACGGTTAGGGGATATAGATTTTCTTTTGCATCTTCTCATCCTTGCCTTCTGTATGCCGATGTCAAGGACACTAAGACCGTTAATAGTTTTTATTAGATGTCTAGGCAATATTTGTCCTCCGATAGCTAAGCCTTTACCTTCACGGAACTTGGCTTTGGTTCTTCAAGTGCTGGCAGGCCGTCATTTTGATCCTCTTTCCTCTATTAGTATTAACGGCCTCTGCTAGAAGGCGTTCAGAAATTCATGCTTTTTCTGCTGAAAGGGAGAGATTTATAGTTTCAGGAGACAGTTTAGTTTTTTATCCCAGAAGGGATTTTTTATCTAGAACTCAGTCTAACCGGTTTCCTGCTAGTCCGATCATTTTAAAATCATTATCGTCTTTTTTGCCTTCCGACAAACTCTGGTGTCCTGTTAGGGCATTAAGAATGTACAAACAGCGAACTGATTTCAAAAGATTTGATCCGTCCATTTTATGGTTTTCTTATGCGGAAGAGTTAGCTAAGCCGGTCTCAAAGTTTACGATATACTGATGGATTTGGGAGATGATTAAGCTTTGTTACGAGATTGCTTCTCCGGAACAAATTAATGTCTCCCATATTAAAGCCCACGATGTTAGAGGAATGGCTTCCTCTTTTGCGCTTTTTGCCGGTTCGTATTTAGATGAAGTCATGCAGGTTGCAGGATGGAAATCTGAATCCTCTTTTCCAACCTTTTGTCTGAAAGATCATAGTGCAGCAGCCTCCTTCTTTCGTAATATTACGATTTTAACCAAAATAGCCGAAGACCATTTACCAAGCACATCTCGCCATTTTCGTTAAGACTGCATCTGTAAGAAATGGTGAGAGTTTATTTTGGTTTTTATTTATCTCTAAGTTCAAGTTTTCCTTATTTGATAATCACGGTGTGATTGATTTTAATGCACTATTATGTTATGTTGGATAAGATTGGTTTGATTTTTATCCTTGTTTGTTGATTCTCAAATCGCCTCCCACCTAATGTTTTAAGTGGGGCACTAACCAAATCTATGGGTTTAGCAAGTAGTGATTGAATGGTAATGGATGTTTTTGTGGTGTAATAACAACCCCCCCACAGACCCCCCCTTGCGAGTTGGTCTGTTGTTTTATTAACCACTATAAAAATATACTTACCGTTCAATCACTATGACCCCCCCCCCCCAGCCACCCCACGTGGAATTGATTTGAGAATTTGCCTATAATACTTGGCACTTAAATTCAGAAAAGGGAATCTGTTTCCTATTTGGGCTCCAGTGCGCATGCGCAAGCGTGCTTAGTGACATGCATCACTATGGAGTGAGTACAGACTGGTGCCAGTCTATATCAGTTAATATACTGGAGATGGACCTAACCAGTAGCCTGGTTGAGGGTCCATATTTATAGGAATAGGCATGGGGACGAGTGTATGTAAGCATAAAAATCTTATTCTGGTAGCTAAATGCAGATAATTGATATAACAAGTAGTGATTGAACAGTAAGTATGTTTTTATAGTGGTTAATAAAACAATACACCAACCCGCAAGGGGGGTCTGTGGGGGGTTTGCACTCCGTCTGTCCGTCCGTCCGTCCGTCTGTCGCACTTGGTTTTTCCGCACTTTTTTCGCAGTCCTTCAAGGTATTCAACTGAGAATTGGTACATTTCTTTATTATGAGAAGTTACAGACCAAGTTCGAGTTTCAGGCATATGCGTCAATTTTTTATGGATTTATGCCCCCTTTCGACTTAAGAAATACGAAGAATATCAGCGTTCCACATCTGGTGTTATGCCCCCTTTCAACTTATGAAATACGAAAAATATTAGTTTTCCACACGTTTTTTCACACTCTTTCAAGATATTATACTGAGAATTGGTACATTGCTTTGTTATGACAAGTTACAGACCAAGTTCGAGTTTCAGGCCTATGTGTATATTTTTGACAGAGTTATGCCTCCCTTTCGACTTAGGAAATATGAAAAATATCAGCTTTCCGCACTTTTTTTCGCACTACAAGTTATTTAAGGAAAAATCGGTACATCGCTTTAGTATAAGGGGTTACAGAGCAAGTTCGAGGTTCAGACATTTGCATCAATTTTTCATGGCGTTATGATATACGAAAAATATTAGTTTTCCACCCTTTTTCTCGCAGCCTTTCAAGATATTCAACTGAGAATTGGTACGTTGCTTTGTTATGAGAAATTAAAGACCAAGTTCGAGTTTCTGGCATTTGCGTCAATTTTTGATGGAGTTATATATCCCCTTTCGACTTATGAAATACAAACATATCAGCTTTCAAGACTTTTTCATTCTCCTTCACCATATATAACTGAAACTTGGTTTATTGCTAGGCTATGAGAAGTTACAGATCACGTTCAAGTTTCAGCTGCTTCTGACAAGTTTTAATGGAGTTTTTGACTGTCAGTCTCTAAAGATTTATATCACCAGGTAGGGGGTGGGGGGGGGGGGTGACATGTATTGCAAAGCAATACTTACAGAATGTTTGTTGATTTCAGTGATCACGATTGATTATTTAAGAATAATCGCGATTACTCGATTAATCAGTCTACAAATGAAAATGTATTGCTGGAACGCGTGGCTCAGTGATACCTTTTCAAAAACAGTTTTTTCTTGGCCTCTGAATCGACATAATTATTTTCGTTGAGAAAAATGTAACTTTTCTTGACCTATCGCATTAAAGAGTACATAAATTAAATTGTGGATTTCGAAATATTTACGCAGTAGATATTTTTAAACGATTATTCGATTATTTAATCTTTAATCATATAAATTCACGATTTAAAAAATAATTGTGATTTTCGATTAATCACGTAATCGCGCAAGCCTAGCCATACCTAGTTGATTATGCACTTGATTATATTGATAAGCTTGATGGATAAACAAAAATCCTCCATTACTAAACATTCTGTTGGATATTTTGAGAGCAATTTGACTGGCACGTGACTGGGAGGTCTGTAAATCTGCGACGAGCATGGAAATCTATGAAACTGTTTCTATGCCTCAAAATGTATGGAGCATCATGCCTTGTTCACCATTGCTTTGGTGTAGATGAACCATTTAACACTCATATCAGCCAAAAATGGTTTCTGCAGTGGTCTTGAGAAATGTGCATTTGCAGACCAAGAGAAGATTATTTTTTTTAACTTACAACTGGAAAAAGTGGCTCGATAACCGAGCCAGTCATTCCAGTGGTAAATTGTTAAAAATACTCTCTGTCTACAAATGGGCATTTTCTAGAAGAAAATTGAAATTTTCCTGAACAAATTGGAAAGTTGAAGATAAAGTTCTAAAGATCGCAGTTGTAAATATAAAAAAACGATATATGAAAAATGTGAATAATCCTTCTATTCTAAATTTTTCTTCCTTTTTCAAAATTGTTTAATGTATGGCGATTGGATATTCATATCGTGTGGCTGAAATAACTGTGTGTATAACTTTAACCCTCGAATTTATTCAAGAAAACTTCAATTTTCTCATAGAAAGACAATTGCAGACGTCATTTTGGCCGCTTTGGCCAATAAAATGGTTTAAAAGAAGACTGTTCAAACATTTAGCGATTTAACTGGTCAAGGGGAGCAACTCTTTATGTACTAAGATGGTTTTATGTGATTATTGGTAAGAGTTGCCGCCCATGTATGGTAAATTGTTTGTTAGTCCTGTTACTGATTAACAAACATACTTCAGGCTAGACTTGCGCTATTACATGATTAAAATCGAATATCGCGCTTATTTTTTAAATCGTGAATTTATATGATTAAAAATTATATGATCTAATAATCATGAATAATTTCTACTGGATAAAATATTTCAATTCCAACCTGTTAATTACTTTTTAATGATCGGTCATGAAAATTGACACTGCTCACTGAATGTAGGTCAATTTGCCGGCCAAGAGAAGACTATATTCTTGAAAATGTTCAAAAATACGCTTCTCTTAGTCTGCAAATGGTGATTTCTCAGGACCAATGCTGAAGCTGGATGTAGCTGATATGAGTGCTAATGGGTTAGAGGTATGGAGTTTCATTTTAGGAATGTGTATGAACTATGCATGGATACAGTCAAACATTACTCCTATCTTGTTTTTACAATGTATCAGGTGAAGGTATTGTGCATGAGGCCGAGAAGCGTCTTTCGTCATTCAATAATACATTCACCAAGGAACTCAAAGATGGCTGGAACGAAGCTCAGAAACAGATCAAGAAACCACCCAGATGATCGGAAATGTCTTTCTCGTATATTTAGACTTGTGCGATTGCGTGATTGAATCGAAAAGCACGATTGTTTGTTATGATTAAAACTTATGTAATTGAATAATCGTGAATAATGTCTATTGCATAAAATATTTCAAATCCTACATTTTAATTACTTTTTAATGATCGGTCATAAAAATTGATGTTTTGCTCAGTGAGTGTAGGTCCATTTGTAGACCAAGAGAAGACTATTTTTGAAAACTTAGCACTGAAATGACTGGCTTCAGAATCGAGCCAGTCATTCCAGTGATGAATTTGCAATAATAGTCTTCTCTTGGCCTGCAAATGGACCTTTCTAAACACCATTGCCAGGCTTTAGATTACCCCTTAGTTATGACTTTACAAGTCATGCCCAAATGAAATGTGTCCATATTAGTGAGGTCAAATTAAAATCTGACGCTGCTATGAACACTAATTAACTGATTTACAGTCAATTAAATACTCAAGAAATGGATGCTGTGGCATTTTATAGCCATTCAGAGGTCTTATAGCGCTATTAAAACTAAAATGGCTCAAAATCAATCTCAGATTTCAAAATTCTAGTTTCTAGGAGCATTGATGGGTCCCGGATAAGATAGGTGGTGTGCCCAAATTAGGTAAATCTAAAGTCCTGCATTGTAGCTTTCGTCATTGATATGCTTTTTGTGTTATGTCTGGGTAATTTGTACCTGAGCCGATTAATCGAGTAATCACAATTATTCTTAAAAAATCGATCGTGATCAATCAAAGCCATAATCGCACAAGCCTAAATATATTAGCCATTAGAGATATTTAAGATTTTGTGTAGCTTGTTATTCACCATCTTTCCATCGACATATTATTTATTTGATGATGAAGATGGTGATGAGTGACCGTTTTCGGCATCTTGTGTGTGTAGTGCGCTTCTGTAAATGCGTGTGTGTGTGTCGACTGTTCCCCACATGCTAACGTGGGTTCTACTTTGTAGTTTGGGGTCAAAAGATCAAAGGCTGAGGTTATAAAAAGCTTTTTAAATTTTCACTGCAATGACTAAAGTTTTGCTGAAGGGATATTTACGAAACTTTGGTGCCTCATTTCCTTTTTGCTCCGAGAGAATAATAAATTGATTTTGAGGTCAAGAACAAGATCAAGCAAAATGGTGGGACAACCCAGAATTCTTTGGAATGCTCGTCTACTTTAGCAATGTGATTTAGAGTGATAAGTTATTCTATTTTATGTTACCATGGTAACAAGTTATGCTATACTATCTTACCATCTTGATCTGCTTTTTTGTGTGTTTTTAGAGTAAAATATATACACATCTTATTTAGGATTTAATTTGTCCTTGTAATAAATTTCTGTGTCATATTTTGGATTGTGTCTGATTATGTCTCGTCCCTGCCGTACCAACTCAATCAGATACTCATTTGTCGGATTAGTCATTTGTCAGATTTTATCCGGAGAAAGCCGACAGAAGAGGAAAGCAGTTAATTTGATTTTAATAATACTGCGAGAATGAGGTTGATTTCGCTTATTGACCTTGAAAATGTTCTCAACTAATTGGCTCAATGGGTAAACATTTTACTTCTGTGGCACATTTTGTCATATTTAGAGATAATGACTTCTAAGCTTAGCGTAATATAGGTCAAAGGGCCATTTTCCATTTTAAATCAGTAGTATATTATTCACATGCCTTCTTTCATATACAGTAACCAAACTTGGTGTATGCATATAATGTGGGAACCGTACTTGGGAGAAATATATAGATATTGTAACATCTAGGGTTGCAAGGAGCATTAGAATCATGCGACGACTCAAAGCCTACTTATGACACAACCTTTAAAACACTTTATAGCACAGTAATACTCCCACAAATCACATACTGTAACACCATATGCACAATATTTTCAAAACCGAACAACTAAAGCTCAAAGATATTGGACAAATTAACACAGAAATATACTCGCACAACACCAAATCAAGTAGAAAATTACACACATGCTACTGCCATAGGTCCAAGAAAAAACTCACGACACAAGTCATTACACTATGGAATAACGCTGACACAAACATCTGCACACAAATCATTACCCAACAATCATATACACACGAAATATTACAAATATGATAATAGAAAAGTATTAGATCAATCCTTATCACCCTGCATTATAATAAATTGTCTTCCCCTCAAATACAACAACAGGTGTCTCTTCTATTAATCTTGCCTCGTAAGTTGCTGATGTCCTAGGATAGCAATAAATTGAGCCAGCATTGATCCTCGGAATAAACACTTGCTTGTTACCCAGCTGATGAGAACAGGGTGATAAGGGTGAAAATGATCACACCCACCACCATGGATTCTGTAAACTGATGCATTCAGACACCGCCGTAATGAATACCGTACTACATGTATAATATTACAATATTATCTGCAAGGACAACTGTATTACCACTACTATTACTACTACTACTACTACCTACTACTACTACTACTACTACTACTACTACTACTACTACTACTACTACTACTACTACAACACATACAATGAACACCCCGTCCCAATGCCTCAGTTACAGGAAATAGTACTTGAAGTTGGTACATGTACATATAAATTGAGCAAAATGGGTATATATACACGCATTCAGACACCACAGTAATGAAGAGACACTAACGTAGAAAAGAAGAACAACTACGGCCTCCACAAGTCAACAAGTAACCAAATGCTAAGCGCAGCAGGATGTAACCATGAGTGTATGTGGCACACCGCAGCTGGCGTGGGGCACACCCATCTACACCACAGCATTTCCACAAATCAGAGCTAGCTCTTTCCACTTTTGACGTCAGAATTTTGAAATTTAAAATGAAACTCTTAAATCTAACGGCTTCGAGGAGACTAAATCAAGCAACAACAGTAAAATCACTCAAGAACAAACTAGAGATCGACTTAAAGGAATGAAATTTTTGAATTAGACTGAACAAGCCATAGTACAACAAAAACACTGAGGCAATAACAAGCCAATGGCTTATGCCTCGTAAAATGATGATGATCATGATGAATGAATGAATACCATACCACATGTATAATGTTACAATACTAACTGCAGCAGCAACTGTATTACAGCTACCACCTCAACAGCATATGGAAAATCCTATCCAATGTTACTCTATGCCACATCCAAGACAAGATCGATGACTTCACCGAATCATGTCAAAGTGGCCTCAAACGAGGGTGCAGCTGCGCAGACATTGTATGGGCTCAACGCATGCTTGTGTCGGTAGTCATGTCCAAACACTGGGATTTCTACAACATGGGCATTGACATGTCACGAGCCTTCGACACAATTAAACGCTCAAAGATCCTAGATGTACTATGCCAGGCCAGTTGCAATGAAGATGAGCTACGATGAGTGAGACTACTGCTTGCAGACACCAAGCTGAGAGTACGAGTCAAGTCAGTGAAGTCTGTAGAGTTTGAGACATCAATCGGCTCCCCACAGGGAGATGGTCTATCTCCGGTGCCTTTCACCTGCTGCCGCATTGAAATCTGTACGGGAAAGTTCCACAAGACCAAACCCTCCAGTGTAAATACTGGGTATGCCACTAGAGATGGAATATGCCGACGATGTGGACTTAATAGACGAGGAAATGAAACCCCTTCTCCCAATAGCTGCAAGCAAACTAAAAATTGAGAATCTCTATGAATGAATCCAAAACAGAGTTCACCCATATATACCTATCTACAAAGCATGAAACTAAAGAAAATGACCAACTTCGTGGCTGCGAATGAACCATGGAGGAAAGGTTTTGCTTTGCAGTACTGCTGACATTGCTGCATGATGCGTCATGGGGAACATAGCTTTCCAGTCATGGAAGCTATGGATTCGTAGATCAAAGATGCCCTTGATAAAAAGGCTACGGTTATACAATGCAACCTGCATACCCTTGATGCTGTATAACTGTAACAGCTGGGAAGCTTCAAATGCAGCTCTAGATAAATTTGATGCTTGCCACCGCAAACACCTATGCACCATCACTGGACACCGATGACCAGACAGCATAATTTCCAACGATGCACTATATAATGCACTATACAAGATGTGTAATACATCGCCGCTGTCTGTAAAAGTTGTCTAGCAAAGATGGTCCATGTTTGGCCATGTGCTAAGGATGCCAGAAGTGACACCAGCACAGAGAGCCTTGGAATTTTCCCTACTCGGAGCCAGCAAATACAAAGCCAGGAGAGGACATCGTTGCATAAATCTGCTAAGCATGCTACGAGGTAACATCAAGAAAGCAGGACTCGGTACCCTCAAGTCAAGAATTGAACTGAGGAAGCTAAGGAATTCGGCTGAGGACAAGACACAGTGGGCAAAAGCGAAGAAGGATGATTGCAGCTGTAGGATGTTTCTACTACTACAGCCGCAGAATACAATAATCATACATTCTACAACTACTGTTGCTGCTATCACTGGTGCCAATACTGCTACTACTACTACTACTACTACTACTACTACTACTACTACTACTACTACTACTACTACTACTACTACTACTACTGCTACTGCTACTGCTCCTGCTACATATACGATGAACACCCCTCTCCAATGTAGCTGTCCAATCCCTGTCCCCATGCTGTGTACGTTATCAGTAAAAGGAAATAAATAGTACTTGTATGTGTGTGGTACATGTACGATGCTAAATTGAGCAAAAATGTGTGTGTACGTGGGTGGGTGGGGATGTTGGTGTGTGGTGGTCGTTGGGTGGTGGGGGTGTGTGTATTATAATACAAAAATATATGTATATGTATTGTAAAGGCAGATATCCATCTCTAATGACATTCCCATGAGGGTGTGGTGGGTTCCAAGACCACCCAGTCACTACGGAGTTAGATGTAGATCTGCATCCTATCCGTCATCCGGTGTATTGGGGGCGGACCATATGACAGAGGTGTATGCAAAATCGACACTGGTCTTCACCGCTTGGAAACCCCAATAGTTTCCCATGTCGGATCATGCCAACGTAACGATGGGAGTTCCAGACAATTAATAAGCCCTGCGGCTGGAGGACCGTAGAAAGAGACAATCACTCAATATAATAAGAGGCCCTAAGGTAACTGACCAATTTTTACACAAACTAGCCGGTGTGCGGTGTTACATATCCGCTACATGGGGAAAAGAGGCTTACACAAATGACTCCTAAGGAGCGGTTGTCCCTAACTACTTTTTCACGATATTCTATCGAGCTAGAATAGCCAGGTTTAGTCGACCACATGTCAGGTTCGCACAATAAGAACATGAGCAGTGAACTCAGTGTTAAATTGATGCTGTGGTAAAAGTGATGAGGCTTTATTGTTGCTGTATAGTATAGCCTAGTGTACTGCGGTCCTAGTACTTTATATAAAATAAACAAAACAAGTAAGTAGGATGGCTGCTGCCATATATAAGCAACTATCACAGTATTGAAATAAATCAGGTCATAGGACCTTGTGGTGCTCGTTAGTCATAAGCACAAAAATAAGGATAATATATACATTAAAGATATAAATTATAAAATGCGGTCTCGGACGACCGGTCGGTACCTATTAGTCATCAGTGCCTGTAAAGAAACAAATGAATACAATAACACAAAGATATAGCTAAATGAGTACCTATTAGTCATCGGTATAGAAAAAGTTAATAAATGACCGTAGATGCTGCGTCACAGATGAGGAATGCGAGATGGCACGATTCTGGAGTTGCTGGGAAATCTCCGCAGGCGAACTGTTGATGCGGCTCACCCTTAAAGAAGGTGAAGAAGAATGATTGTAGTTGCGGATGTCCACTAGATAGTCATAATAGCTCATACAAATAATTTAAGCAGATTAATAAAAATTTCCGTACTGTATCGGAAAATTTAAAGCTGCCTGTAACAAGAAGGGTATGTGCAACCTCTGTGTACACAATACATGGTGCACCGCATAGCCCTTGCGGCATACCAGGCAATGTCCCACTAGACTGTGGCCTAAAAGTTAATTATCACACACGACATGCTGCGCGGAAATTTGATTACCACTTCAGCGTGGTTCGGCAGATCTGACGAGTTGTCCACCAAGATTCACCACTTGTTCTACATACTGAAGAGGTTGCATTTGGACCGCGAGGCCCATCCGCAGGAAAGCTCCTCTAAAGGTCAGATATGAGGGATGCTTCTTCTATTCAATTAGTTGCCTCCAGATGGCCGTCTGAAGGCTTACAAAAACTGGGATGCAGATGCTGCGATTGCAGGCCAGAGACTAAGAACTGAAATCCGAGAGGCACTGCTGTGGTTGTAGGTAACCAACAGTCAGTAAGCAGTTGGCCATGCCTTGTACTGCTCCGGCCACACAACCTCCCACTTGCTCTCTCTCGTCGAAGTGTGGTCTCGATTCTTGGTTTTGCACTCCTTTTATACTACTCATGACATCATGACGCCCAGTCAATCAGCAGGCGATCTGTAGACAATCAGCGTGCAGACAGGAAGGGTGAGGATGCTATCACGTGATAGACATCCTTCCCATTCACTTAGTACATACACGTGGTTACGACCTTGTAATATTTTGAAAATAATTTCAACGGGCCAAATTAGGATAACTCGACCATTTCTGGTCCGATTTTAAAAAGGTAAATAGTTTTAGAATCCTCCTCTCATTCCGGTCCTGATAGGACGACGAGAATACGTGAATTTAAGGAAATCACGTGCACCAACACGGTACACTTTAGTATGCATTCTCTCCCAATGCTGACACGTGTTGTCAGGGAAGCTCTGACACGTGCACATGCACGCTACATGATCTCACGGACTTGGACGTTTCACAGAAACCTCTCATTTGGCTTTATATATGCATACCCATCTGGCCGATCCGCGCTACACCACCCCCTCATAGTTTGACAGCCATGGCAAATGATACCGCATCGCGGATCGAAAGCACGGGAGCACGCTGGGCGAGAATTAAAGACTTCTCGAGTAGGCACGTAGTCGAGAGGAGTAGTGACGCGAGAGATGCGTAGCTTCTCAGAGAAGAGCACACAGAGGTGCGAAAGAGTTTGGGAGGGAGGCATACTTTGGTTTTGATTTTTGGCCAGGTATTTATTTTTCTAGGCCTTTTCTTTTTTTGTTTTCATATTGGGGTGCATGATTTTTATTTGCTTTATTACCATGATTAGGCTAAACAATAGCTAGCATGGGCGTTCTCTTGGTAGATGGATAATTAAATTTCTGCCGAGAACGTCCAAGCTCCAACGTACCTGAATTAAGATATATAAAAATATATATATATATAAAGTATAAAGTTATGACAATGACATATCACAGTATAAGTAATATCAATTACGTATACATATCAATTATATGAGGGTATGCATACAGTGCGGCCCGTTTTTGGTGGGTCCACACGGATAGCTCTCGCCATCCCAAATCCATCTCATCATGCTAACATGAGAAGAAAAATAATAAGAAAAATAAATATAATGATAATAACTGGTTTATCAGGCAGCCCCCGCCCCCGCAATAGCTGGGATGGCATGACGGGAAATAAGACATATTAGTGGCTGTGTTTTGTGTACATACACCACACATGGTGTATTTACAACATAGGAGTCCGCAGCAATTATTTTGCTGAGACAGCTAGCAGTAATTTGCGTAGCTGTGTAGGATGACCATAGTCAGTCAAGGGACAGGGGTTTTAATTTTAAAAAGATATTATAATAAGAAAAAGATTTCAAAAATAAAAATATAATAGTTCACTTCTCCCACACACCTAGTCAAACATTCTGTTGCATCCACGACAATAATGGCCACAAGTGTCTGCTGAAAAGTTGCCCCAGCGGGTCTGAGTTCCAGGATCCAAACATGACGCTTGTGGGAGATGATCTACTGGTGCTGATATTATATTGCCCATGTTGATGTTCTCTATGCTCAGGTTTGATGAAGTTGCAGATAAGTTGGCTAATGCACTTGTTGCTGTGGTGACAATAATGTGTGGAGTCCTGATGGTGACTGATTCCGAGGTTGCTGTCATCACTGTGGTGGTGGTAGTGGTGCTTTCGTGTTGTCTGCTGGATGTTGCGGAAATGCTTCACGAAGGTGTTGCTCCACTGGGTGCAGATAGTTTTTTAATTTTTACTGCCTGAATAAGTCTACTTGCGGATGTTCTAGGTACCACTCGGATGTCGGCTTGCTAAGCAAAACAACGTTTTCCCGAGAACGGTCTGTCCGGTGTGGTAGCTTTTTGGATGGCAGGATCTACTGACATGATAGTGCTGCCCGTGGATGTCGGAGTGCTGGCATGCGGTGCGGAAGCGGTGATGGTGGTTTCCATGAGACTTATCTCCTCGTCGATAACTAAATTGAAAGGAGATATAGAACTGTCAGAAATGTCCTGTAACACTAGATCATGAATTGTCACAGGGGTGGTTATCACTCCCGAAATTGGCTGTCTGATCACAGATGTGGATGTTGTTGCAGTGATGAGTGCTGCCGGTGTGGTTACTGTGGGTGCTGCCGGTGCAGATGTTGCAATTAGTGTTGATGCCGATGCTGCAGGTGGTGCTAGTGTTAATATTACGGGTGCTGTCAGTGTTGTGGTGATGGTTGCTGGAGTGCTGGTGCTGGCTGACTGTGTTGTGGATGCGGATGCTGAAGCTATTTGCAGAAAGTCAGGTTGTTGTCTCTTCGTGCGTTTAGTTTTGGCCATCTTCCTGGTCGGAATTAATAGTGGGTGCTGCCGGTGCGAACGTTACAGTTGGTCTCGATACCGATGCTGCAGGCGTTGCTGGTGCTGTTTTTATGGGTGCTGCCTGTGCTGTGGTGATGGTGGCTGGAGTGCTGGAGCTGGCTGGTTGTGTTGCGGATGCGGATGCTACTTGCGGAAAGTCAGGTTGTCGTCTTTTTGTACATTTAATTTTGGCCATCCTCCCAGTCGGAATTACTACAATTGGAAGTCTAATTTCGAAGCCTGGTGTGAGGACGTCTATATCCTCACTCCGTTCACCATGTTTTAAAATGACAACACACGATGTTTGAAAGATAATGCGTGTGTAACACCGTACCGCGTGGCATAAGATAAGTATTTGCAGTTCGCACAGTATGAGTATGCCCTCTGAAGTAGATGGTCGCGATTGACGTGAAGTTTCAAGTCCAAATTTCTGGAAAATGCATGGTTGCATGGCTGTCCGTCGCACGAAGTTGAGGTACACAAATATTTCTTGCCAGTGTTCACAGGTGCCAATTCTTCCGAGCTGTCAGACAACGTGAGATCTTCCGCAAGCGACATACTACTCCTGCATGATTGTTATATGCGGAACTGCATGCACCTAACTAAACTTTTCCTAACTTTCTTAACTCTTCATAATACTTTCCTGCCCAATTATAACATGAAATTAATAATAATAATAATAATAACAACAGAATTTGGTTTGTGACACGAAAATGACCTAGTGCCTGATCTTCCCTGGTGTCGAGTTTGAAGGGAAGATGAAGTTTCAGTGCATGCTCTCCTCCTTTTAAACTTTATGGTGACATCACAGGCGGGTAGAGGACCACGCCCGAAAGTGTCAGAGTGAGTCGGTCATTTCATATATGGAATTATTTAACTTTCGTTCTCCTGGAGTCCGATTATATATTCCCTTCGTTACTTGTAACGGTGCGTAATGGCGCTGGCCAACAGCATGTCTTTGGCATGGGACACATTTGGCAACCCATGCCTTGACACTATCGCATATGTCGATCCAGTGGAATATCTGTTTGGTGCGATCCGCTGTTCTTTCTACGGCCAAATGTCCAGCATTGTCGTGAAGTTGTTCTAAAATCACGACCATATAATGCTCAGGAATCACTATCCCATTATTAATGTAGAGGATGACACCTTGCATATGACACTCTCCAAACCTTTGATAGTAATATTTAGCCATCGCAGAAAGTGGGTTAACAGATTCCTTAGGAGGACGCACCCACTCCTGGATCCACATGTATATATTCTGTGATTGCACATCTGTTGATTGTTCGTGAGTGCCTGTCTCTGGATCCCACTCTGCGCTCTTTAGTTCGGGGAACACAGGAGATGGCTGTTTTATATATGTCATGGTAGTGGCCACTTCTTGTACATCCTTGAGCCTGATTCTGCAGATTGCCGGGTCTATGGACAACATTGAAGTTAAAGGCATGCAGGGATTCCTGCCACCTCGCTACCTGGCCCTCCAGATTTTTTAGGTTTCTGAGCCAGCGTGATTGCACATCTGTTGCTTGTTCGTGAGTGACTGTCTCTGGATCCCACTCTGCGCTCTGCAGTTCGGGGAACACAGGAGATGGCTGTGTTCTATATGTCATGGTAGTGGCCACTTCTTGTACATCCTTGAGCCCGAGTCTGCAGATTGCCGGGTCTATGGACAACATTGAAGTTAAAGGCATGCAGGGATTCCTGCCACCTCGCTACCTGGCCCTCCAGATTTTTTAGGTTTCTGAGCCAGCGTAGTGAGGTGTGATCTGTACATAGGTTAAATGGGTGCCCGTACAGAAAGTGTTTGTAATATTTGACAAAATACACAGCAGCTAACAATTCCCTCTTAGTGGTCGCTTAATGTTTCTCTGTCTTGTTCAGAGTATGCAAACCATAACCCAGTACCTGCTCCATTCCATATTTCTGTGACCTGAGATAGAACTGCACCTATTGCATAAGCAGATGCATCAGTGTCTAAGATGAAATCGAGGTTAGGGTTAGGATGAGCAAGAATTGCTGTGGTCATCAAATGTTCCTTCAGCACCCTGAAGGAACCTTGACACTCACTCATCCACTCGAATGGTCGATCCTTCTCAGTGATCTGGAATAATGGTGATGCAATCTCGCTAATGTGATGGATGTATGGACGATAGTACTGGCAGAGACCGAGCAAACTCCGAGTGACTGAAGTGGAGGGTTGCCACTGCTAGTGCTTTAGTTTTTGAAGGTTGAGTAGCCACTCCATCGCCGGATATGACGTGTCCCAGGAACTCAACGCTCTGTCTGAAAAGATGACACTTCTTGGGTTTGAGCTTGAGGTTGGCGGTATGGAACCGTATTAAGACCTTGTCCAGGTTGGACAGAGTCTCCTCAAACAAAGAGCCAAAGACGATTACGTCGTCGATGTAACAGAGACAGATCTCCCATTGCAGGGTAGTTAATACCTGCTCAATGAGACGCTCGAACATTCCAGGAGCGTTGCACAAGCCATAGGGCATCTTGTGGAATTGGAAAAGACCATCTACAGACCAAGGTGGTCTTCTCCCTGTCAGCCTCATCCATGGCTACCTGCCAGTACCCACTAGCCAAGCCAAGGGTACAAAACCACTTGGCTCCGGACAAGGAATCTGAGGCCTGATCGATCCGCAGTAGCGGATGCGCCTGTCCACAACATGTCGTTTACTTGTTGATTTGCCTCCGCCTCCTTGTGAATGGTAAGACGTCGTACGGGTTGTCAAACAGGTCAGTTGTTTCCAGTGTCTATGGAGTGTTGCACGGGATGAGTTTCCCCCCAGATCCGTGTCTCTGGCCAAGAAATTTCATGATACTTATATAATATTTTCCGTATGTCACGTCTGTGAGCTTGCGCCAATCCAGCTGTGGTGCGCAAATATATGTCATGCAGATGTTCCAGTAAATCATCAGAAGTTGTTGCTGGTGTAGGTGTGGTTGGGCCTGTCTCCAGTGATATCACATCCACCAGATGGCCACAACGAACTGCCAGTAGTATTGTTATTTGGTCCACTGTGCCATTGAATACTCGAAATGGTATACGATCCTTATTGATGGTGTCCACGATCATCCGAGGACTGGCGCATTGTGAGGTGATCATGTAATCAGGGTCGGGTTCCAGCAAAGCTGTGTGTGTGTTGCTTCCTAACTGTGGTGCGGTGGCCCATAAGATTTCCTCTTGTCCCGGCTCAACTGCAATGGTGGTGTTGTTGATACTGGTGTGGTGTACCGTGAATTTGTGTAGACAGCAGTCTGGACAGGACTAGTGTGGTCGCGAATAAGGACCACCTGTATTAGCCACTTCTGACAATGCATCATGGGATGTTTAGTGGATGCATAAAAGAAGCAGTGACGGCGCTGCGTTTTGCCGTTCTTAGGATGATGCTTCTTCTCGCGGATCCATGATGCCGAATGCTGACTGCAGTCTGTGTCACTGTTACTGCTGCTGGATGCGGTGGGTGATGCTGTCAGGACTTGTGAGTTGCATACCACCGGGTGTTAAGTGCTTTGGCAGTGGGTCGTGGTGCTTGTATAAACGTTGTTTCAGTGGAGGTGCTACAACCAACCACTGCCATTTTACATAGGAAAGAAGGTTTGTGAGATACGGAGGTTGCGGGGTCACAACCTCTCGCAGAGGGAACTGTCAGTGTCGTGGATGCAATGTGCATCATTGGTACTGATGCATATGAAGCCGGTGGGTATGATTGCATACTGTCATGGAAGTGTGATTTGTAGTGTTGGCCACCTGACATTGTTCGGAGGCCGCAGTTGAGCCGGGTTGCGAGAGCGGGCACCGAAGTGACTCTGTAATCGGTGCCCATTCTAGTTTAACGAAGGCTAAGGTTGCAGTGTACGTCGATCAGCGGTCGGAGTTGTAGATGGAGGGTGATTTGGACATCGCTCCTTCCAGTGGCCTGGCTGACCACATCCATAACACGTGTTTGGTAGCTGTGTAGGTGTTACCATATTTGTTCTCGACTGTGTCGCGATGTGGTGCCAAGCGTGGTGACTAAATTGGTAAGTGCGGAGATCTGCTTAGTAATCTCTTCCAACCTTTTGTGCATATTTTGTCTATTGTTATTGTTGTGCTAATTCCCGTCTCCGGGGACGTAGTCGGCAATATTTTGTAGATAATCAAGAAGGGTTTTCCGTGGATAACTCAGCCATTTCTTAACCGATTTTAAAATGATTTGCAGGTTTGGAAAGCCCGTCGAATTCTGGTCTTGATTAATGCCAGATTCGGCGGGAACACGTAATTAAAAAGGATTACATGGTACCATCTCGGTAAACTAGAAGCGTCATCCCATCTTGGTCGTAAACTATGTGCTCTGTCAAAAATAGGATCTAAGCATGTGCATCCGCACTATGCGCTTTAACGAACTTAGTCGTTATTATAACGCGACCTCTCTCATAGGCTTATATATGCTTATAGCTCTACCAAGGGGGCGGGGGCGTGTTCAGGGAACGAATCTAGGATGGGTGGCACATACCCAGCTTGGTTTGTACGGCCGGTACCCGCCCAGTCGATCCGAACTACACCATTAGAGTAAGCGCTTTTTGGCCAATACTCTTCTCCAGCTTTAAGCGATGGTGATATTTTTCTGTGACGGAGGCCCGCGCAAGGCACTTGCCTCTCGCAAGGATTCAGTGGCGACGGCCCATGCGAGGATAATACTCCTCACCCAAACTAGCACTAGGAGTAGTAAGCATGTGAGGCACATGCTTTTTCGACACTATAAAAGATAATTTTCTTTCCTTTCAGCTTAGAGGTATAATAGCTTATATTAAGTTAATTAGTTATCTCGTGTGCAGGAGCCTCCCTTACGGGGATACCTCTGCGGACCTACGAGTCTGTGTGGTACCTCCAGGAGCCCCAGGTTTAAAAGTTCATCAGGCTGTCTCTACGTCTTGTATTTTCGTATGCTCATTATATTTATCTAGCATACTTGACGGTCTGTTTTAGGTAAAATCATTGTATAGACTTATTTTAATTAGGTCATCAATCAAATCTTGTGTAAGTCCATAGATCACGAAATTGCTATGGACAGGCATACTGGTGACAAACTCTTGGGATGAGACTGTAGTGTTTAATGTTCGCGACGATGGTCGCATGGCCCCACCGGAACGATTGAATTCCACCGGCCTTAGGAGCCGGTCTTTGTTACCCATAGGGCAGTATCGCACAGGATCCGTAACCCCGAGACCGGAGGCTAACCAGAGTCCTCACTCGCCGTGCACATGTGGCGCGGCGAGTCAACACCAGACACCGGAATGGCCCGATACTACCCCGCGAGCTACAATCCACCAAATTTGTCTAAAAATGAACATCAGTTCATCTTTCAATTTAATTTGAAAATTTCAAATCTTGACTCGAGTGGAAAGAGTTAAGCGATATACCAGTCTGTTGTTATCCCATGAAATTCACAAATGTCGAATTGCTCACTGCAATACGGGTACAATTTGTATGTAAACAGCCAAATGAGTTAAACATGAAAAGCAAGTGAATTATGTTAATCCTTTGAATCTGAAAGGCCAACACAAAAAGCATGACTAGTCACATAACAATTCTCTAGAAGACCTTTTGCTAACGTGACCTGAAGCTGTTGCTGCCTATGACAGCAACAGGTTCCTGTCAAATTAGTATTGAGTTAATTGTGGTTATCTATCTCGCTCAAACTATGTCATTCTTGAGTTCTTAAACAGTTAACCATCACCCTATCTAATTATAGATGGTATACCACGCTGTTGTTGGTACATCAAGTTCACAAGTGTGAAATTACTGCAATACAGGTATGTAAACAGCCAAATGTATTGAACATGGAAAGCAAGTGAATTATATTAACCCTTTGAATTATTTTCCATCAATCTCCATTTTTTTCTCACCTGATAACTTTTCCTTTGTTGCCAGTACTGATTATATATTAATGTGCTACTTTGTGTATTAATCATGTAAGTCGACTAATAATCACAGCAGACCTGAAATTATACATAGTATATTTACTCATGCCCATGGTCTACAGAATGCGGATTTGATGAATACTACTTATAATTATTGATGTCTGTTATTCTGGTAATAAGCCCATATGAAAGCACTTATGACAGAGAGGCTCCAAATTTAATACTTGTTGTATCAACAGATTAAGCTTGATACTGATCTACTTCACCCAAACCATGTCATTCGTGCTTTCTTAAACAGCAAACTGGTTAGCTGGTTCATGTATACCAGACGTGTTGTTCCATGAAATTCACTGCAATACAGGTACATTATTTTTGTAAACAGTCAAATTTGTTGAACATGGAAAGCAATTGAATTATGTTAATCTTTTGCATCTGAAAGACCAACACAAAACACATGACTAGTCACATAGCAATTCTCTTGAAGACATTTTTGCTAACTTGACCTGAAGCTGTTGCTGCTTATGACAGCTACAGATTCCTGCCAAGTTAGTATTGAGGTAACTGTAGTGATCTATCTCGCTCAAACCATGTCATTCCTGATTTCTTAAACAGCCAGATTATGGCTGATATACCAGACTGTTGTTGGTACATCAAGTTCATAAGTGTGAATAGGTATGTAAATAACCAAATGTGTTGAACATGGAACGCAAGTGAATTATATTAACCCTTTGATTATGAAATTCTCTTGAGACTTTTTGTTGACTTGACCAGAAGCTGTTGCTGCCTGTAGTTCGGATCGACCGGGTGGGTACCGGCCGTACCAGCTAAGCTGGGTACGTGCCGCCTGTCCTGGATTCGTTCCCTGAACACGCCCCCCCTGGGTAGAGCCATGGGCATATATGGGCCTATGAGAGAGATCGCGTTATAAAAACGACTAAGTTCGTTAAAGCGCATAGTGCGCATGCGCACGCTTAGATGCTAATCTTTGATAGAGCACGTAGTTTACGACCAAGATAGGATGACGATTTTAGTGGACCGAGATGGTACCTTGTAATCCTTTTGAATTACCTGTTCCCGCCGAATCTGGCATTAATCAAGAGCAGAATTCGACGGGCTTTTCAAATCTGTAAACCATTTCAAAATCAAGAAATGGCTGAGTTATCCACAGAAAACCCTTCTTGATTATCTTCAAAATATTGCTGTAACGTCATAACCACGTGGAACGCAGAACTTCTAGAATGTTCTAGAACATTTGACTGCGTTATTATCAGCTACGCGCTGATTGGCTGTTGCTTGAACGATGATTGGCTGGAGCCTGCGCCTGTGACATCACGAGTAATATAAAAGGAGACACGATCCAGAGATCGAGAGGATGCAGTCTTCTCGGATGGGACTTTAAATTGAGGTCCCGTCATACAGTGCTCATCACTGTGTGAACGTGAGCTAGGGTTAGGTAGGCAAGAAATTTCGGCATAATCAAAGTAAACCGGATGCTGAATGGATTCGTCCTTGGATGGAACCACGCAACATACGGATTACAAAATCAAAACAAAATTGCTAGAATTAGAATCTTTCGGACTTTTCGAAGGGACTATGGAGGGATGCAACCCGGATGACTGATCGAGTTCGTCCTCGGACGGATGCCGTCACCATACGGGCTGCATAATCAATCAAAATCAAACAAGTGCACGCTGGTGCCTGCTCGGATGATGGCCAGAAGAGCAAATGGGTCCCAGGACCCGAAAGACCCCACACCCCAACCTCCCCACTCCCCCCAAAGGGGCCGGGAGGTCTCTGACCTAAAGCCCCCCCCCCCCCCCCTTGGGTACATCAGGTCATAAGACCGCACGCACCTACTCCCCCCCCCCCCCGACCCAGCACCTACCCCATCCCTTCCCCACCCCCGTTAGGTCCAGGTTAGGCCCTCCCCATCCCCCACGCCCAAGCATGAGGAGCAACAGAAAAGCCATGGACAAGAACAGCAACATGAGATAAAATCGAGAGACAACGATCAACACACACCCAGAGAGACACAAGCTAATGCACAAACCGACGTCACAAGAATTCACAAGAATTCAACAGAAACCATAAAGGCCAGGCGTGAGTCTAGACCCTAGCATTGGGAACTAGCATATAAACGCCTTAAATATTACAACACACACACACACGAGATCGAGAGCATCCTCGGCCAGGGGCCGAATAGGTTGAACCTGTACCAGCTACTTTCGTCTCGACAGACAATACGCAGATCACGTCGCTTTCTGTGTTTTTTCTCCCGTAGCTAGCAGTCACACAACCCACCGCACTAAAGCAATTTTGTAACTCCCGTCTTGCTGGAGCAATTTGGAACTTTCTAGTCATTGTTCACGAATATCAAGAGGTACTTCGGAACACAAACTTGCGGTGAGGCCTTTACGGCCTGAAAATGTGATTCTACAGATGTAGAGGCAGCGATGTTCTTTGATGGATGACTCGCCGGATCTGCCGGCCACGCCAAAAAGTGGTTATTTAACCATCCCCGCACTGATGTTGTGCAGGTTCATCTAGACTTTTCAACCGCAGCAAGTAAACTTTGCCCGGTATGTTTTCAAAGCTGGCTGACATACCCCGCACCGTTAAGCTTAAATTGTGTATCTTCATCTGCATCTCACAACCCCCGCTTGTGATCGGGTTGTTGTCAACTTCCATCCATACCATCGGTGTACGGGAACTTTCTTCACAGCAGTAATGCTATTGTATCTCTTACTGACTACTCGTTAGACATTCTATATTGTGCTTACAGTCCTGAGTTCGATCCGCTCCCGTCATGAGCAGCTTGCAGGAATCCTGTTTGCGGGAACTTTCCAGCTTCCCGAGAATGCATCAACTCACGTCAAGCTAAGAATGACGTATCAATTTCAGTAACACGATAGCCAAACTTAAGAATGGCTACCGAGCATTCAAGTAACTATACTTAACATTTTAATTATTCCGCTACTTATATTTCTGATAATTATATTGTATCCGTATAAACGGTTCCGATAACTAAAGGGTACCGTAACGGTCTTAGGACTGCTAGTTATAATTTCTGTATATGTTTATAGTTATTCTCATTTTCTGTAAGGTGTTTGCACTAACCGCACCGTAGTAGGTTCGTTAACCTGTGCTAAAGATATATAATTCTGATCATTTTACACTGTATTGATTGTTCTGGTTAGTTTATATATATATATATTTTTACTGAGGTCGCTGTCCGTGCTATAACTCTGTTTAGCCCGGCATGCTACCGACTAAAACCTTTTCTATTCAGCTCGATAGGATAGGTTTAATATGATTAGAGACAATTTCTTCGTTAGGAAATCTGTAGTATACTCCTCTCTTCCGGTGGTTGGGATAATTTAGTCCCGCACTCCGGCAAGACTCATAACTCTAAGATATTGTCTCTCTTCATGTTCCACTCAGCCTTGTGGCTTCTTAATTGTTTGGATGTTCCTGTCCTCACCATGGGATGATCCGACCCTGGCAAACTGTTGGGGTTTCCGAGCGGTGATGGCCAGGGTGTGCTCCCATATCTTCGGATACTTAGTAGCTAACACATTTGCCAATGTAGGAAAGCACTGCGAAAAACATATCTTAATTATTATTTTATTTGCTGAACAATCCTCCCGCACCGCATTGCAAAACTGGGCAACTTGTATATTGAAACAAGATTGGATTTGTTATTAGAAATTCTCTAATCTGGTTGACAACTGTGCTATCAGTGGTGCTGAAAGTCGTTGATGTTTAGGGCTGCAACGGCTTCCAGTCTTAATGGTTTCAAATATTTGAGCGTAATTGCCACTTGTACAAATTTAAAGAGTGCATTTTGGCTGTTGTGAATTGAATAATTATCGAATAAATTTGCCACAATTTTACGCTGAACTGTAGATCATAATAATAGCGCTAATCAGGTACAGTCAACGTTATGCCGTGTTAAAAGTTATTCAACTTTAAGCCATATTCTGAAGCCACTCTATTTGCCATTCTGCCATTTCAATGATGATACGATGTTGCTGACATTATTTCATAAATTATTAGTAATAATTTAGCAACATATGGGCATCATGTAATTGTTGTATGATCATTCAGCAACATGGGGTATTTGGCCGTATTGAGCGTATGGTTAAAACTTCTACGCTTGAATAATTCCTCGCGCGATACGGTGGCAGTATAGGGGCCTAACGCTTTTACGCCCAATTCACAGTGAATTGAAATTTGGTCATCAAATCCGTGAAGTAAGCGGTAGTTTGTAAGAATTTGATTGCTGAATTACGTTGCTGAAAGTGTGTGCGCTTATGACATTTAAAGATCATTTTCCCCGTTTATTGATTTTTGAAATCATCTGGGCTGGCGATCTTTGATTTTGGGAATGAGCGGGTCTGTCTTTAAAATACGAGCCGGGTATTGCTGCTGCTTTACATAAGATGTCCGCTAATTCACTATTCCAATCACGACAGCGTTTTTAGTTATTCTTCAATATTTCATGTTCCCGTGTTTCTTTTGATAGTCAATGTTTCAGAATATGGTTGCTCTTTCCCATAGCAACATCAAACAGCAACATTGTATAGAGGAAATTATGGCCATTTCGTTTGGGTGATGTGAGAAATTGTGCATTTTGTAAATGTTGCAATGTATTAGAATCTGCATTCCTGTCAATTTAGCGTCGTCAGATTTTCCACATACATAACCCTATTAGCGTATTACAGTCCGGTGCATTTGCACTCCGTACCAATGCCTAATCTATTGTTATGTTAATGTTTAAACGAGTGGGCCATCACAATGGTGATGTTTAAACCAGCAATCTTTTGATATAGTAATCTGACAATCTATTCACCTATTGCTATGTTAAAAATTAGCACTTTTTGCCAAGGATTTTCTACACGGGCGTCTGGATTTTTGGTGCATGCAACACTTTTTGGGTATAAATTCCAGGTAAAAATTGGACTCTGGGTCCGACCTTGAATTGCCCTAGCTGGTGTAGGGCGCTGAACTCAGAGTAGTCTCTTAGTTGTTGTGCTTGTCCGAATTTCTGTCAGTTTGCTTAATACTTAGGTTACTAATACGCGAGTACGTTGTTCAGATAAAGTGTACATTGAGATATAATGTAGCTGTGATTTGAGTAGTGTAGTATTCCGTGTTGAGCTTTGGGCTCCAGGAGGGATCTTTAATTTTGTTGTTTAGCATGTAATGATTCTTAATTCAAGTGCTCCGTACTATATCATTTTTGGTTTATGGTTAGAAACTGGCAGCAATGAGGACCGGCATTTCAACCGATTGACGACTTCATAAGCCACCGTGGCTAACTTCTAAAGAACAGGAGCTGATGTAAGTGTATAGTGTAAGTCTTAGGGCTTAGTTAATAATATTCCCACTATCTAATTAACCACTTACTTGATTAAATTCTAGAGTTCCTGTTTTTCTTAAGTTAAGGATATGCCCTCGAGTAATTGATATTATTCGGACTTCTGGATTTCTGAAACTACCCATTTGAGTCTGTAGCCATTTATATACCTGATTCCCCAAACTGTCTGTCCAGGTGACCATGATATTAGGTAAATCCAGTGCACTCCATGTTTGAGATCTCATAGTGGTAATAGTTGCTATTTCATATCACATATCATTCCTCTCGGCTACCCCTAACAACCACTGTCGATACTTGTACAATTTCTGATTTACTGTCTTGACAATGTGCAAAACTTGTTTCAAAGCCAGAAAATCATGAAATTGTAAACATAGCTTCGCCAGAACCAAATAAAACTGCTAGTTCTTTTTATAGACGAGAGCAAATTTTCATTAAAATTGGTATCTGCCAATTTCTATTTCATGTAAGTCGACATTTGACCAGTTATCATTTAACTGTGGCTTCTTAATCATTGTAACCTTAATTCAGTATAAATGATCAGTTAACATTCAGTTCCCTTAGTAGTTAATAACTTGGGAACCTATTGACATTACAACTGTTTCACGGCTTATATCATTTAATTGAATCTTTGTAACCTTAATTCAGTATAAATGATCAGTTAACATTCAGTTCCCTTAGCAGATAATAACTTGGGAACCTATTGACATTATAACTGTTTCACGGCTTATATTATTTAATTGAATCTTTGTAACCTTAATTCAGTATAAATGATCAGTTAACGTTCAGTTCCCTTAGTAGTTAATAACTTGGGAACCTATTGACATTACAACTGTTTCACGGCTTATATCATTTAATTGAATCTTTGTAATCTTAATTCAGTATAAATGATCAGTTAACGTTCAGTTCCCTTGGTAGTTAATAACTTGGGAACCTATTGACATTATAACTGTTTCACGGCTTATATCATTTAATTGAATCTTTGTAACCTTAATTCAGTATAAATGATCAGTTAACATTCAGTTCCCTTAGCAGTTAATAACTTGGGAACCTATTGTCATTACAACTGTTTCACGGCTTATATCATTTAATTGGATCTTTGTGACCTTAATTCAGTATAAATGATCAGTTAACATTCAGTTCCCTTAGCAGATAATAACTTGGGAACCTATTGACATTACAACTGTTTCACGGCTTATATCATTTAATTGAATCTTTGTAATCTTAATTCAGTATAAATGATCAGTTAACATTCAGTTCCCTTAGCAGTTAATAACTTGGGAACCTATTGACATTACAACTGTTTCACGGCTTATATCATTTAATTGAATCTTTGTAATCTTAATTCAGTATAAATGATCAGTTAACATTCGGTTCCCTTAGCAGTTAATAACTTGGGAACCTATTGACATTACAACTGTTTCACGGCTTATATCATTTAATTGAATCATTGTAACCGTAATTCAGTATAAATGATCAGTTAACAGTCAGTTCCCTTAGCCGTTAATAACTTTGGAACCTATTGACATTACAACTGTTTCACGGCTTATATCATTTAATTGACTCTTTGTAATCTTAATTCAGTATAAATGATCAGTTAACATTCAGTTCTCTTAGCAGTTAATAACTTGGGAACCTATTGACATTACAACTGTTTCACGGCTTATATCATCTAATTGAATCATTTCAACCTTAATTCAGTATAAATGATCAGTTAACATTCAGTTCCCTTAGCAGTTAATAACTTGGGAACCTATTGACATTACAACTATTTCACGGCTTATATCATTTAATTGAATCTTTGTAATCTTAATTCAGCATAAATGATCAGTTAACATTCAGTTCCCTTAGCCGTTAATAACTTGGGAACCTATTGACATTACAACTGTTTCACGGCTTATATCATTTAATTGAATCATTGTAACCTTAATTCAGTATAAATGATCAGTTAACATTTAGTTCCCTTAGCCGTTAATAACTTGGGAACCTATTGACATTACAACTGTTTCACGGCTTATCATTTAATTGAATCTTTGTAATCTTAATTCAGTATAAATGATCAGTTAACATTCAGTTCCCTTAGCAGTTAATAACTTGGGAACCTATTGACATTACAACTGTTTCACTCACGGCTTATATCATTTAATTCAATCTTTGTAATCTTAATTCAGTATAAATGATCAGTTAACATTCAGTTCCCTTAGCAGTTAATAACTTGGGAACCTATTGACATTACAACTGTTTCACGGCTTATATCATTTAATTGAATCTTTGTAATCTTAATTCAGTATAAATGATCAGTTAACATTCAGTTCCCTTAGCAGTTAATAACTTGGGAACCTATTGACATTACAACTGTTTCACGGCTTATATCATTTAATTGAATCTTTGTAATCTTAATTCAGTATAAATGATCAGTTAACAGTCAGTTCCCTTAGCCGTTAATAACTTGGGAACCTATTGACATTACAACTGTTTCACGGCTTATATCATTTAATTGAATCATTGTAAGTTTTATTAGACACAACTGATTGGATAATTGTCTTAGCAGTTATAATACTTGAACTATTCTTACTTACTACTGTTTACCAGCATAATGGCATCCATTTAATTTTAAATTATTAAGTTCTGAAATAGGGCTTTTGTCAAACACATTTCTTCCGTACCAACAGAGCATACATTACAGCAGTTATTGAATTTCATTCACACTTACATTAGGAGTTAGTGTTATGACATGTCCTTAAGCCGTAGGTGTTAAACACTGAGCTATGCTAGGGTCAGGTCTTTATTAATTGCATTTCTACCTTGTCAGTGAATGATCCAAACTTGTATTTAATTATTCTTTGTGAAAGGAAATTATTACGCCCCCACTACTGTGAATTGCCACTTCACGTTGGCTTTAATTTCCTGAAGCAATTTATGGCCTGTTCTTAATATTACAGTGTTACTATCGGTGATCGTACCTTAAGTTCAGATCATTAACGAGTTAGCAACTCGTTAAATAGTGGTTTTTCTACACTGTTTGGATTCCTAGGATCCATAATACAACTGTGGTAATCCAAGGTAAAATCACTTAATGATTAATTATCTGGCTTTAAGATAGAATCTTGTATTCCATATAGTCTAGAATTGGCATTTGTTAATAGGCAAGATCCTGTCTTAGGCCACATAAGTTATCACACAGAGGCATTCTAAAATTGACATTGTGGAGTAGATCCAAAATGGCGGAATATTCGCTAACAAACACTGTCCCCAGTGCATTAGAGCACCTTAGTGACGATGCATTTGCGCATCCTAGTACACACACCCCATTAGCAATTGAGATGCGACCTCAACACAGCATCTCAGAATCACATGTGACCTTTCAAGATGGCGTCACTATATACGATAAGGATCACTTTGAAGATGGGTATGACACTGATTACAGCAATGACGGCTGGAGTACTAATGAAGAAGATGCAAATTCAAATGTTAATTCTTTGGACAGTTTCCAGGATAGTCACACTAGTGGAGCTAATTTTCCTTCCAGTGATTTTTCTGTTCCTGCAACTGATTTTTCTGTTCCTCCTTGTGGAAATGTGTCTACCCCTTTGGTTGCCACTCTTTCTCAGGTTGCTTCAGGCCAGCAGCCGGCCCTCTTTTACAGACACTGTGGTGCCGAACCACTGTGAGTCTTCTGGCTATCCAGAGCCTCCTGGTGGTCCATCTCCCCAGTCTCCTGTAGTGAGCGTGAGTGAGTTATACAAGATGAGGGAACGTGTGGATGAGTTAATTAACCAACTGTGTGATAGTCACACGGAAAATACAGTTCCGAAGCCAAATCCGGGCTTGAATACAAATTTTCATTTACAGGATCACCCTGTACCGCGCCTTCAAACAACGTTTACGCGAGAGAAGCAGTCTTTGAATCTGCATTCAGAGAATGTAGAACCAAAGAATGCTTCTCAAATAACGGCTGTGCGACCACCACCCGGTTTTTCTCAATTAAATCAACCTCAGATTCAAACTCAGAACCACCACCAAAACTCGCTACAAATGGCGCCCGATGTGGGGATCGAAAGAGTGCTGACTACCTTGGGGGGGGGGGGGAACAAACACCTATTACTACTCAGGTTTATTACTCAGCACCTGTAAGGGTGTCCATTGGCACCCAGACTTTCAAATCCAGTGATTCAACTGTTGGAAATGTTGGTCATCGTCATGATGGTGAGAATTATATGTTCGCAGGAGTTGACCCAACTTCAGCCTCAAATGACACTCGTTTGTTTACTAATTGTGGTCTAACCCAGCAAAGAGATCAAACTGGTAATTATCGTAATAGTCGGGTACTGCCAGGAGCTGCTTCCACTCCTGGTCCAAGTGCCTTTGCAAAGCTTAATAATAAGAAAAATAGACATCCTATTCTAAAAAAAATCCCAAGGTCGTCCACAACAACCAACTATACACCTGTGCAAAAGTTAAGCACCAGCAAAAACAATAGAACGTAGAAACATGATGGTACAACTAGGCTGCCATACTTTTTGTCCCCGCGTTAGCTGACATAATTCCAAGTACGAAATGCACATGCATGCATGACTTCACGCCGCTTGATGTCCGTGCGTGGCGGGAAACAGCACACGTGTTCAGTTATGTAAAAGTCCAGTTTGAGGTGTAGAACATTACATACAGATTTAGGCGACAAGATTAGGAATTTTGTGTTCATGACCGTGGTTTATTTGTACAGAGAGAATTAGCTCTTGATTGTGAACCGCTATGGCAAGACGAAGGTTAAGTGATCGTGTGAAATGGCAAATCATAGGCATGCATACCACTGGTATGTCATGCAGAGAGATTGGCAGACAGCTGAACATTAACCATACTGTAATCAGTCGTTTGATTGCAAAACATGGGCAAACTAACGAGGTGAAGGACAGGCCTAGATCTGGAAGACCGAAGAAGACTACTGCCCGTGATGATCGAGCCCTAGTACGCCTTGTTAGGAGATCTCCATTCACCAACAGCAGAGTGCTCAGCCAGCAATGGGAAACGCGCAATAGAGTGTCAATGTCTACCGTCAAAAGGAGACTGTATGCTGCTGGCATGAAAGCTAGGAGACCTGTCAGACGTCCTCTCCTCACTGCACACCACAAAGAGGAGCGTCTGAGGTGGTGCAACGAAAGAAGACACTGGAACATGAGATCCTGGAGACGGGTACACTGGTCCGATGAAAGTCGGTTCCTGCTTCATGCCACAGATGGTCGAACTCGTGTATGGAGGTCCAGACGCACGGCGTACGACCAACGTAACATCATGGAAGAAGTTCCATTTGGTGGAGGTTCCGTTATGATATGGGGGTGCATCTCACTTGATTGTAAGCTGGATCTGTTGACTGTACCTGGAACACTAAATGGACAAAGATATCAAGATTCCATACTGGATAGAGTTGTGGTCCCTCATTTTGTAAATCATGCACCTGGAACCCACCCTATATTCATGGATGACAACGCCCGACCACATCGTGCTAGAGCTGTGCATGAATACCTCCGCCAGAATGCCATCGAAACCCTACCATGGCCAGCAAGGAGCCCTGACATGAACCCTATTGAGCATATCTGGGACATTCTGGGAAACATGGTGAGAAGGAGGGATCCTCCTGTGCAGAACCTACAGGAATTAACAGACGCACTCCATCTTGAATGGCAACGAATACCACAATGGCGTATCAGTCGGTTGGTGACCAGCATGAGACGTCGTGTCCAGGCCGTCATCCAGGCACAAGGTGGATATACCCGGTATTAATAATGACAGTCTCAAACTCGTGCACAGATGTTAAACTTCGTTTTCAGACACCATTAATGACAATCTAGCCACGTGTGTCAACTGTAGGGCAATAGTTGTCAGTTGTGTCAACGTAACCATATTCAGGCCTCGTTTTCAAGTTCAAACAAAAACATACAGTGTTTCCCCACCATCATAATCAGCATTCCTCTAGTTGCATTATTACCTCTTGCACTAAGATGGATGGGTACATAAATGTTTATGCTATTGCTTTCTTCATAGCACATGAATATACCCTCGCATGTGCTTAAAAATAGGGTGGTGCTTAACTTTTGCACAGGTGTATATAATGAGATCTGGACTAGGTCGGAAAGTCATGCTTCCACAGGATTTTTCTGGTGAAACTTCTTTAGAAGAATACTTAGTCCAGTTTGATATAATCTCAAATATTAATTGCTGGAGTGATGAAGAGAAAGGAGCATATATAGCCTCCAAACTGAAAGGTGCTGCATTGAAGGTTTTAATTGATATGCCAACCATGAATCGAGTCTCCTATCATCTCGTAGCAGCTCTCCATGAACGCTTTGGGATCCAATGGAATCAGAAAATAGTAGACTGGCTCTTAGAAGTCTACGTAGGGCACCAAAACAAACCCTACAAGAACTTGGTCAGACAGTGAGGAAAATGGTAGTTAAAGCTTATCCTACAGTTGATGCTGTACAAGAAATAGTATGCAAGTTGATACTTTCATGGAATCTCTGTCAGGAAATCCAGTCCTAAAGGATACACTATTTCAACTTAACTTGAGCAACCTTGCTGATCTCATTAGAGCAGGGCTCCGAATAGAAGGTTATCTACAAAGACAAAAACATGTACAGCAAGAAATTCGCCCAGTGCAAGCTGTTGATAATGCATCTGAGCCTTCAAATGAAAATACTGAAAACCGACCAAAGAAATCTGCACCATTAAAGAAGAATCGACAACAGATGCAAAGATTAAAGGCGGAGTCAGAAGTTAAGCCAGACACAGCAGAGTCAGAAGTTAGGCCAGAAACTGCTATTTCCACTTCTACTTCATCAGCAATTCAGCCTATTGCAAATGCTATCAATCCTACTGGTATTGCAGTAGAAGTGTCGCAATTACGTCAGGAAGTGGCTCAATTAACAAATTTAGTCAGAACTCAAATGAATGTTAGCCAAGCACCCCATCCTTTAATGGTACAGCGTAGGGCGACTTGTTTCTCATGTGGCAAGTTTGGGCATTTTGCTCGAATGTGGGCTTCGACCGATTGGCAATCCATACCTTAATCAGACTTACATGCCTGTTAGTCAGACTCCATCAGTGGCCCCTCCAGTTGAGCGATTAGCCATAACTATTGGGGAGGTGGGGATTGTTCCTAAATCTTCTTTCCCATCTTTAAACTAAGTCAGGCTACTGTGGATGAGCGACCAGTAGCCTTTCATAAATACAAAGCTCATACTTTTGAATCCAAACAAGCTAGCGGCTCTGATCGCTCCCACAATTCACCTGCGGATGTTTTTGCCTGGCATACTGTTATGCCATCCATGACAAGGCCTTGCAGTTCATGTAAAAAATTTGGACATAGCTTTCATCATTGCCCAAAACGAACAATAGCCCGTCTAGAGGAAAAATTGCAACAGTTAGAGAGGCTTCATCAACAGGAATGAGTCAATTTGCCTCTGCTCTCCTTCGATCACAGTCTACTGAACCCTGCCCAAAGAAAGCTGTTACTTATAATAACTCAGTGCAGCAAAAGCGTAAGGTGGGACTTTTTATCTCTGCAAACCCAACATTACAACAAGAAGCAGTCTATATGTATTCAATTAGAGCAGCAGTACAACACTTCCAATATAATTCCCAACCAGGAACCAGATTGGAAGCAGCCAGTTGTAACCATACGTTTACCACAGTCAAGCCACATGTTGACTTGTCCATGTCTTGTTGCAGGAGTGGAGGCTCTGGCTACCATTGATACTGGTGCCAGTGTCGCCATAATTAAGACTTCCATTTTTAATAGTCTCCCTGAAAAAGAACGTCCATGCTTGTCCACACGCTCTTCCAAATTATGTGAGGCAAGTGGAGCATCTTTAACATGGATTGGTGAGGGGGTCATGTCTATCAACATCGAAGGCATGTCCTTTCAACATCTTGTTTTTGTGGCAGACATTCAGCAGAATGTTCTATTTGGGGCTGATTTCCTAGAGTCAATCAATCCAGTTATTCATTGTCAACATGGTGAAATGGAAGTAAGTGGTTGCCGCATTCCTATAAATCATAGAAGTCCCCTTTATGGTACTGCTGCTTTAACAATCACTAACGATATTACCATTCCTCCTTCCAGTGAAGTGGTCATGTGGGCAAGCACAAATCCACATCTTATATTATTATAATTAACTACTAATAACCTAATTATGTTTTTGTGTGCATTACGTGTAGTGTTGTAATGTTGTTATTTGTAATATGTATAGTAATTTAATGTTGTAATGTCTCCGTCTAATATATGTTAGGGGTCCATCACCACATAGGCTTTGCCTTTGATAGACTACCTGTCCTTTGTAATATAAAGATAAGATTGATTTGCAGAACGCAGGCTAAAAAGCCTCTATGTTCCGTTTTGTGTTAGGATGCTATAGAGTTAGGCTGCTATGATAGTTAAATCTTAGGTCTTGGTTTGCCCAGTATGTGTCTAATCTATTCTTGAAGATGTTAAAATTTTTCGATGTTACAATGTGATCAGATAGTGAATTCCAGGCATCGATTATTCTATTGGTAAAGTAATGTTTTCTGAAATCATGTGAAAAGCGATGTTTCTTTAGTTTATGTGTGTCCTCTTGCTATTGAATTGTTTAATGTGAAAAGATGTTTTGTTAGATGTGTGTCGTAATAACCATGTATGATTTTATATAAATGTGAAATGCTACTATAAAATAATAACAAAATTTGAATTGAATTGAATAACATTACATTTGTATGTAGCAGTTACTAGCCACAGTTCTCATACGACAGGAGGAATTTACAGAGCAAGAAGAAGCTGGACTGTAAAGCCAAAGAAAATCATTCAGCAGTATGAACTACCTTCCGCATACTCCCTTCTATCAAACACCCCTGCTAAGGCAACATGGAAGAAGACAGTCACGTTAAATGTAAACAACTACTGGGAAAACAACCTAGAGGACGAAGCTGCAAATAAAAGCACTCTACAGTACTTGAACGTGGATACCTATAAGATCGGTGTACCACACATATAATGGAGAAGCTGCGAGACAGATAAAACCTCAGTCTACAAAGCTACAGTGAAAGTAAGACTACTCGTGCAGATATCGTCTCTTCGGATGCCTAACCAGGAACAGAGGAAGAGCAGTAAAATGTCAACTATGCAGCCACCACAGAGAAGATCTGCAGCACTTCCTTATCGACTGCCAAGTGCTAGGGCATGCCAGACCGCCATATCTCGTAAAAATACGAAAAGTACTAAAGCGACTCAACATCAGCATGAACAGTGAGCACTATATGCAGGCTATTCTAGATGCTAGCAAGCTATCAGACACAAATCTAGAAACATTCCAAAAATTATTAAGAGAACTATGCTACAGTCTACACTTAAAACCACATCATCTGTTGGAACTCTATCAAGCCATTAAAATCATTCTAAAAACTCTACTGAACTACACATTTAAAGTCACAACACATGGTAAATCCTGCAGTTTGAACATTGACATTCGACGAAAATTAAAGTCAATTCCTTGCGCATAGATCTATATACCTAGCGCGATGTGTACAGTTAGTCTGATATGTACAGTTAAAGTTATAATATAATAGGAACTACTCCGTCGCGGAGGTTCGCCTAAAGGATTCTGAATCCCTGGATCATATTCGAGAGGCGGTATCTACACAACAAGAAGAGTTTCTCTGGTAGGTAAATTTTAACTTATTGTTTAGATTAGTAATTATTATATTTCACGAACACTGCAAATAAAAGGTAGTATTGACTCGCATAGGCCAATATCATTTAGAAAAAATGACTTTTATGGATCATTTCTCTCGACACCTGTTTTCGTTTTTAACATTCATAGTAAAAGTTAAAACTGGAGTACATTGCACAGTCACTTGTAGCCGGTCAAATTCATTTCAAAGTTGTTTATTTTACGGCATAATAGTATATTGTAGTGAAACTGGGGGACACAATGCTCTGCTGGTCATGGTGTGATGCTAATTTGGTGTACGTGTAGGGTTAGGGTAGTGGAGGGTATTTTCAATCGGAGGTAGTTTTCAATCGGGTTATTTTAGACACTCAAAATTAACAGTAAAATTCAAAGAACTATAACGCTACATTTCTATAATTTTTAATTGTTTATTCTTAGTGCTGTAGTAACTTAGCTACGTATAAAAGTGTAGTAACTTAGCTATGTATAAACGGTTACTCACCCAACAGAGGTCTCGAATCGGCCCGTGGAACCAGCGGCAGATATGCGCAGGTCAAGTTCCAAGGTACGACTGCCGGGCATCCGTAGAAACGGCGGGAATCAGCTAGCCCGGCAGCCACGAACTCCGGGATTGCGGGATACCGCCAGCACCACACTCTCCCCCATTTATAAAAACATGGTTATGTAATTAAAAATCTTATCTAAAAATCTCAAATCTTTAAAAATTTACACACCATAAAAAACACACAGGCATTGACGCTCAGGTGTTAACGGTAGAATTAGAATCAACCACACGTACAAAAAAGAATTTGACCATAGTAGGTGTCGAACCATCCAGAAAGAATGAGCAGCTAATGATAACAGATGGATAGCTCAACAGCCGCCGGACGAGGGCCATCGTTACAGATTTTAAAATAGCATAGCATCCTAACTAAAATTAAGGACAGTGGCTTTCCACCACAGCAGAAAACTGACGGAATTGCCGAATTCATAAAGTAATAAAAATAATCTCGCATGAATTTAGTGGAAGTGTTATCTGAAATTAACATATGTGAGATTCGAGGAAAACCTATGAACATTGCATATTTTTAATTTTAGTGAACATTTTTAACCGTAACATTTCTGATATACCTCTTATATAATTGAAACGGATCTGAATCCACAAATTTAGGAAATCCGGAAAACCACTATCCCTATCACAATAAAGATATCTGAATTAAACTAAATGGAACGGATAATACAGCAGAAGAAAGAAACATGAATTTGCGCTATGACTAACGCGCCAATTTCTTCGCGCATTATGAAATGGTAAGCGCAAGAAATGAATCTGTACGATTTATGCAGTCTTTGCTAAATGCATATTATAAATATGCTGTCATATGCAGGACTTCTGCATTATAGAATACTGCACATTATAAATATGCCCGAGTTATGCATTATAGAGTAATAATGCATCATTGCATCATTTTAACATGTAATTGCTACACGTTTAATAAATGAAATACCTAGGTATGGCAGTATATAATATGTTGGCCTAATATTATCTGAATATCTGAATAATATCTGAACTGGCCTATGTAGAATTAATATATCTGGGCTATCCTATGAAATATCTGTGCTTACCTAATAAAACTATATATATATAATATATTTGAACTACCCTATAAAATATCTGAGCTGACAAATGTAGAACTGGCATTAAATAGCTAACCTAAACTGAATTTCACTACATAGATGAGTTTGCATCATAACATATGATGCATATACTTATAAAAGCGTGTACATGGATTTAATCCATATACACATAAACAGAGAGCATTATTATGACTACACGTCATGACAGACAAAAAATACAGTTAACATTACAATGCGTATGATTAATGCGTAACGATTTACACATCATTTGACAACGCATATTTGGACTGCATGATCAAGGAATGCGTAAATATAACCACGCATTAAGTACTACGCGCAATTATTCACGCGTCATTTGAAAAACGCGTAATTATAATAACGCGTTCTGTGAGTCATACAGCGATGGACCCCTGTTGGTTTTTGGTATCTCAAGGAGTATTATTGCTGGAAAAAGCCACTATGTGCTTATATGTCCAACTAATTTAGTTTCCCAAAAACTTACAAAGAATAGAACATCACGATTTTGATGTTGCTGAAACTAAAGCTAAGATGGAAAACGGAACATAAGCCAATGATTATAAATGCTTTCCGGACAAGTTGAATGTCTTCAGTGTCATGCAGAATGTTACAATTTGAAGTCATAATTTCATATCTTCTGGATTACAGTAATTCTTTTAATATTGAATTACTGTTACCATTGTACATTATCACATTACTATTGTAGTACTGTACTACAACCGATAAGCTAACTGCAGTCCGCAACAATACCATGACCAAATGAATCTGTAATAAGACGAAATCAGAGGAACGTTTATTCAGGTGGACAAGTAGGGTCCATGAAGACTTACATAGTCTAATTCACGAATGCTTAAAGAGCATTCTAATACAGTTCATAATCTAGGAACCTGTTGGGAAGACGGCACTGCCTTCCTGTTCGACTCTGAATGGTGTGAGTTTGGAGTTGGTCATCTCTAGGAGATGTGTGATGTATATCCCCTCGGACCTGACACCTCATGCGCCTAGGGGAAAAAGTGGTGCGGTTCCCCTCGGACCTGACACCTCATGCGCCTAGGGGAAGTGTTATGCGCTTCTCCTCGAACCTGACACCTCATGCGCCTAGGAGTGATGCTGTGTTTGTGGGACGATATCCAGGTCATCTGTCAAAACGGCATCTAGATCATTATGCAGAATTGATGAGGATGGATCAATACCATATGGAATGGTTTTATCCAAATCTTCTTAAAAAATGGAAACACTGTTATCATCAGATAACCTACGGCCATTATCAGGGGATAATAAGTCATCATCACCATGATCTTCAGAGCTTATAGCACGTCTCATTCGCAATATCCTGAGAGGTAAATCACGATCTCTGCATAGCTTTAATCTATCATGGGGAACAACTAGTTCCCGGCATTGGTTTTTGATACCAAACAGTGCCTCTGACAACTTTTTATAAATAATAAATGGACCAGTCCAAGGAGGTTGTAGTTTACTGGACTGACCTATTTTAGTTGCAGAATTAGCAAGGTAAACTAGATCACCAACAGGATAGGCATGCTCATGCAAACGTAGGTCATACTCTTTTTCTGGCGCTTCTGATCCATTTTAAGGTTATCTCGTGCTATCTCATGAGTTCCATGCAATGTTTGCTGTAGCTGTTGGACTAAGTCACTGGCATCTGAAGGGGCATCCTCTGTAGTCGCAGACACGGGGCATTTGCACATTATGTCAATAGGCTGTAGCACTTCTCGACCAAGCATCATCTTGTTGGGAGTATACCCCGTCTGTCGGCTTACAGTAGATCGTATAGCTCCAGCGATGAAAGGAATACACTTGTCCCAATCTTTCTGTCTGTCATGCTCTTGCAGGTAACACTGTATACACTGCAAGACAGTACGGTTTATACGTTCAATCTGTCCATTTGAACATGGTCTATAAGCTGTGGTGCGTGTTTTTAAAATCTATAGTGGATGGCACAGTTCCGTAAATAGGTTGCGCTCAAAGTTACGACCCTGGTCGGTGTGTAAGAAATATGAACAGCCAAATGTGGTGACAAAACGCTCCACATACGTTTTGGCCACCTGTTCTGCCCCTTGTTCAGTGATCGCATAGCACTCAACCCATTTAGTGAACTGATCTATGATCATCAACACATCTGTTTCCCAGTGCAGATGTGATAAAGGGGCCCAAAATATCCATATGTACCCGTTCCAAGGGAAAACCAGCATGGAACTCGCCCAGAGCAGCTCTAGGTCGGATGGAAGCTTTTTTGCTACAGCTACAAATCCGACAGGATTTCACATACGCCACCACATCACGAGAGTATCCGTGCCAGATATATTTAGCCTTCACTCTCTCTAATGTCTTCTGCTCACCCATGTGACTGGCAAGCTTGGAATCATGACAATTTTCCAAAACCGGCTTCTGGAGAGACTTTGGGACTACCAGCAGATTCCGTGTGGTATTTGCTTCTACCCAGAGATAGTGCAAAATGCTATCGACAAAAATCAATTGATCACAACGAGCCCACCAAAACCTGACAGCTGGACTAACTAAATATAGCGCCGCATCAGGTGTGTGTGTGTGTGATTGCTCATTCTCCTTCGATCAATACTCACCATTCTGTTACTTCTGATATACAGCTGGCCTTGACAGCGGCTCTAGGATTATAGACTTAGAAAGCTTTACCGACTCCTGGGAACCGGGTACTCGGCTCCCCACTGCCGAGTACCCGTTTACCATAGAGCTCATTCTTGTTTGCATAGCAACAAGAGCAATACATGCTTTTTGCATTAAGGATTTTAGTGTTTTAAAATAATCTAAGTCTTTAATCAGTGATAGTTTGTGTGTTCTGAAAGGATAACTAAGGACTATGGAGAATACCGCCCAAGACAACCAGGTTGTATTGTTCTTTATTATCCATAGTTAAAAGACTTAGGTCTCTAAATTTCGTTGTGTCGCATGTTCCAATTTCTGACCCCATAGAATCTGGGACGTGTGCTAACAACGATATATGCCAGACGATCGCCTTCTTTAAACCCCAACAGGCGATCGGCAGATATGAAAATAGGTGTTTGCTACGGTATTTCTAACACGAATATCGGCTGACGTCGTTCTCCGTAGAATCCGAGCGGGTGACGTCACACCCGGTCGCTCGGATGTTTATGTGAAGAAAAATTTTTTCATTAATTCGCGCATCTTGTTCTGGGTGATGCGTACTAAAAATGGTACCGGAAACTTTAGAATGATCAAGTTTACGTGCGATCACGATCGGTTTGCAATGATCGGTGGTTTCAAAATTCTTGAGTAGATGTGTGGTCTGCGGTTTTACTGTGTGAGACAGCAGTTGTTATACATTTTGTTGTTTTCTTCACATATCGTGCTGCGTTCGTTAGGAGTATAATTTATATTGATTAGTAAATATACCCTGAATGCTATGCGATATGATTCCTGGAGCCGTTACACATCCTGTAGGATCTATTATGGGTGTGTTGTGCCCGCCGCGTACTTGTCGTCATAATCAATGCGATCGTTGTTGTAACGTGGCGGGGTGGGGTGCGGGGAGGTTACGGTTAATTTATGAGTCAAAATATTTGAAAATTAATTGTCTGCCTTCCATCCGTGTCGTTCCGCTTGTTTATTGTAGGTTTGTGCTTATTTTATAGGCCAAGCCAGCCCCGCCATCATGTGACGACTGCCATAAGTTTGTCCGTGTAATGTTTAAGGACCATGTCTGTTTTAGGTGTGCCCTGTGTAATATAGATCATAGGTGTAATGTTTGTGCAGTGTGGTCCGTCGAAACGATGGTTAAGTTCCTTGCCCAGAAGGACTTGGCTGGGTCTGACGCGGGGTCAGGCGGTCCGAGAGGAAATCGTGGAGCGCCCGGTTCGGCCGGTGGGGGTGCTCCACGTCCCCAGCTGGAGGTGGCGGAGATGGCACCGCCGGCGTGGTTTGGTCCGACTATGCAGGGTTTTCTGCATAGCGTTCTGCCCACGCTGGTGTCGTCCCTGCTACCAAAGGTTGGGGGGGCAGTTTCTCCCCATGCCTGGTACGGATCCTGTCCTCGGACAGGATTCTGGACTGGTTACCGAGGGGGCCGTCTCGTACGGCCCCCCTGGCGGTCCCGTCTGGCTTCGGCCAGACGGGTTCTGTCTCTCTGCGGCCACCTCCGGGTGGTCCAGTAGCGGTGGCCGGTCTGTCAGGTGTGGGAGCCGTCCGCCAGGACGGCTCCACGGTTTATTCGTCTAGTGACGGCTCTTCGGAGTCTGAAGATGATGAGGCCGAGGAGGAGAGGTTGCTGCGGCCCGTGAAGCCGCAGGTGGAGAATATGGAGGTTGATTCCGTCCTGGACGGAACCGGCCTCCATTTGTCTGGTTTGGCGCAAGCCAGGTCAGCGGCTCCACCTGCGGCTGAGGCCAATCCGTTACCGTGCACCGGTTCCGCGCGGCTTGGTTTGTCACCAGCCGTCAGGGGAACGGGTGTGCCGGGCCAGGCGTGGTACTCACCTATCTCGCCTGGTCCGGCAGCCGGACATGGGGTGCCGTTGGCGCCCGTGTCCGGCTATGGTTCCGCGACGGTTACGGGTCCGTACGGTTTTCCGTGCGGACCTACCCCATGGACCGGAGTGTTTCATGGGGTGGCGGCGGAACCGTGTGGTAGCGGAGTGCCTGGCGTGTCAGCCGTGGCTCCTTGCCGGGAGGCCATGGCTGGCAGACCCGTGAGCACGTCAACGGGTGACGTGTTTGCGGGGGTATCTTCTTCGGAGGTAGATTGGTCTGATGCTCTGGCGTGGCTAGCCAGAGTGGACCCGTCTGTGGTTTCGGCCACGGCCGATGAAGATGCGCTCCGTCCGTCGGTTGCGTCGATTAGGACGGGGATTTTGCCCGCGGCCCGGATCCAGTCAGTGGGACTGGATCCACGGTTCATTGATTTGTTGGATGCTATTTATAGTAAACAACTAATGACCAAGGGTCAGCTCCCTGCGGCCTCCAGGGAGGTGCGGGCAAGATGTCGTATTCCGCGGGGTGAATACGACAGGTATGGTGTAGTCCCGTCGGTCACGGAGGATGACCGATGGGTACTGGGCGTCCAGAGTGTCCAGAGTGCTGGGTCGGGTTGTCCCGGTCCGGCACTAGTGGATAAGGCCCAGGTACACCAGGAAGAAGTCCTGGCCCTATGCGATGAGGGTGTGAGGGCAGCGATGAGCGCTGTCAATCACTCCTATCGTCTACTTCAGTCGGTGTGGGCTGAAGCGGGGGCAGGCCACCCTGTGCCACCTGTGGCACTATCGTGCGTTAATGATGGCTTGGTGCTGTCAATGGACGCATTGGCAAGGGTGCAAGCGCGTGTGACGAAGTCCAGGAGGCAAATGGTCATTGACCATATGCGTCCAGCTACGGCAGTCAGGGAACGTCTTCTTGGGACGCCCCTGACAGGGCCTAGCATCTTTGGTGGCCAAGCGCGGGCCATCTTAGAGGACACCGCCAGTATTGCGCAGAATCGGTTAGCGGTAAATCTAGAGCTAGTGCGGCAAGCGTAGGGGCTGTGGGCAAGCCGCTAACGGGACAGCCTTCAAAGAAACAGAAAAAGCATAAGAGCAAGGCGAAAGCCAGGCCTATTGCGACGTCTGTTTCGGCTGGGTTCTCGGAGCCGCCGCCGGCGAAGAAACCCAGGAAGGTTGTAGAGGCGCCTACCCTCCCCAATGTTGCTCCTGACCGCCCTAGAGGTGGGAAGGGCAAGGGGAAGGGTAAGGGTAAGGCCTCAAAGGGCGGACAGAAGGGGCCGAAGCGTACCTGAGGGTACGCAAGCTCCCTTCATATCCGCCTGGACCGCACCTGTGCGACAGGAACAGAGGTGCCAGTTATACCCGTCGTGCCTAGAACGAAATGGTTCTCACTCTCTCTAGTTAAGAAAGGGGGGGGGGGGAGCGGACTGCGAGCCGGACAACCCCGTTAGACGTCGAGGCGTCTATGGTGGGTCGAAGGCTCATGCGTTTCGTCGAGGCTTGGCGAGGTGTGACGTCAGACAGTCTGGTCCTGGGATGGTTATCCCAGGGTTACATGCCGGAGTGGTGGGACTTTCCGCCACAAAATCTGTCTTTGGCACCTGTCTGGACACCCGTACCAAAGGAGCCAGACAAGTTAGAAGCCGTTCAAAAGGAAGTGTCGGGTTTGCTTCTGAAGGGAGCAATAAAACCAGCAAACCGGAACACTCCAGGCTTCTATTCAATCATGTTCCTTGTCCCCAAGAGCACAGGGGGATGGAGACCCATACTCAATCTCAGGCCATTAAATTGGTTTATCCATACGCCTCGGTTCCAGATGGAAACGCCGAGGTCGGTAATGGCGGGATTGAGGAAAGGAATGTGGTGTGTATCGATCGATCTGAACGATGCATATTTCCACATTCCGATAAATCGGAGTTGGCACAGGTTTCTGAGATTTGCGTTTCAGAATCAAGTATGGGAGTTTACAGTTCTCCCGTTTGGCCTGTCGACAGCTCCGAGGGTTTTCACAAGAGTGGTCCTTGCGGTGACAGCGTTTCTCAGAAAAGAGAACGTGGCGCTACACACCTACATAGACGACTGGCTGCTCAAGGCAGATTCGGCAGCCAGGTTGAACGTGGATACTGCTCTGACTCTGAAGTTACTTTCAGATCTAGGCTGGATAGTCAACGAGGAGAAATCCGAGTTGACGCCCACTCAACATTTCGTTTATTTGGGGATGCGATTCGACCTCGAGGAGGGCAGGGTTTACCCATCAGAGCCCAGAGTGGTGTCTCTGTTAGCCATCCTCAGGAGTTTTCGAGTGGGAAACCACATTCAGGCGAGGCGGTTCCTTCAGATGCTGGGCATGATGGTCTCCATGGAGCAGGTTATCCCGTACGCTGCTCTAATGCGAAGACCTATCCAGTTGTATCTGATGTCTCTGTGGAAACAGAGAACAGAACCCCTGTCAAAACTGGTGCCAGTTTTGGAGCCGATAATATCGCATCTTCTATGGTGGAAACAGCGTCAGAATCTCCTAATAGGGGTTTCGCTGCACCTACCCCACCCCCAGCTGTCCGTTTACACGGATGCATCGCTGGAAGGGTGGAGTGCCTGCCTGGGAGAACACCAGGTCTCGGGCACATGGACTCTCCCGGAGAGTCAGCTGCATATCAATCTGTTGGAAATGATGGCAGTGGAACTGGCGTTGGAAGAGTTCCTTCCGATGATCAGGGGCAAGGTGATATTGATACGGTCGGACAATTCGACAGTAGTATCATATATAAATCGCCAAGGAGGGACCAGGTCGCCCACCCTGTGCATCAGGGTGTGGCACTTGATTCAATGGTGCAGGAATTACTCGGTTGTTTTGAAAGCAGCTCATATTCCTGGCCGATTGAACATTCTGGCGGATGCTTTGTCTCGCAGACAGAGAATCTTGCCAACAGAATGGTCCCTCAACCCTCCAGTTCTGCGACGGATCTTCGAGCATTGGGGCAAACCCAACGTGGACTTGTTCGCCACAAAGGAAAATGCTCAAATCATGACATATGTCTCGCCGATTCCAGATCCAAATGCCGTCGATACAGACACTCTGGCTATAAGCTGGAGAGGGATGCACGCGTACGCGTACCCACCCACCATTCTTCTTCCGAAGGTATTGGTGAAGGTCAGGGAGGAGCCGTCTCTGGTCCTGCTAATAGCGCCGTATTGGCCGAGCAGGGCGTGGTTCACGGATCTTCTGGATCTGCTGGTGGAAAATCCTGTGCAGTTGCCCGAGATTCCGAACATAATTTCCCAGGCCAAGGGACGCTTCCTACACGAGCGTCCCGAAATGTTCAAATTGACTGCGTGGATGTTGTCAAACAACGTTCCACGTCGGAAGGCTTTTCTCGACAGGCTGCTGAGTTCATCGCGGCTGCGAGAAGGAGGTCAACCTTCAAGTCATATAACAACAAGGTTAACAGATTTGCAGACTGGTGTGAAGAAAAGGGTATTGATACCTTTCAATCCACTATTCAGCAAATAGCAGACTTTCTCTGTGAGCTGTTCTTTACAGGACTAGCTCCCGTCACAATTGCTGGATACAAGTCAGCTTTGGCATCAGTTATCCCTTGTCTAGCCAACAGGGATAGTCCAGAGGTGGCCCAGTTAAACGTGATGTTGAAGGGAATGAGCAATCTCCGCCCGAGACAACCGGTAGTCATTCCGGCCTGGAGTCTATCTTTAGTGCTTAATGTACTGGCCAAGCACCCATTCGAACCGTTGCGTTCGACTAGTCTAAAGCATTTGACTCTAAAGGCGGTCTTTCTATTGGCAGCTTCCTCAGCTAGAAGGCGCAGTGAGATCCATGCGCTTTCGGCAGAGAGGAACCGATTTATTGTTTCTGGAGAAGGTCTGCGTCTTCTGCCAAGAGCAGAATTTATGTCAAAGAACCAATCTTTGAGATATCCCGGCAAACCGATCATTATACCGAAGTTAACCAGGTTTGATCGTGATGCCAGTGTCTGGTGCCCGGTCCGTGCTTTGACTAAGTACAAGAAACGGACTGACTCGTTACGGTCGAATGATAGACATCTGTGGATCTGCCATAAAAAGCCTTATGGCGCCGCATCCATGGATACTATCTCTCGTTGGGTGGTCGAATGCATTCAGACTACTCATGAGATGGCGACTGGGCACCAGGTGCAGGGCGTAAGGGCACACGATGTTAGAGGAATAGCCGCCTCGACCGCCCTTTACAATGGTGTTCCGTTAGAGGACATCATGGCCGTTGCACAATGGCACTGTGAGTCCTCATTTACGGATTACTATATGAGGGATGTGTCAGACTCAGCCAATCCACTCGCTTTAGCTGTTTTGAAACGATAGTTAGTGACCACACTGCTTTTCCCCTTTTTTCACTTTGGTAAGAAAAGAACCTAAAGCAGGCATGGTCAAGCGAGAGGATGTCAACCAGATTGTGTCACTGATGGCCGAACCGGTGAATGGTTGTAGGCGGTACGTCTGAAGTCCTGTTATCATAAGGTAATTCAACAAGTGAGAGTTTTTTGTATTATGTATATGTATCATGTTCATTCATCTTATATATTCATGCTCATTCCCAGGCTAATACAAGCGATATGCAGGGAGTAGTTAACCCTCTTGGCATATTGGTGTTTCAGGCGAGATACATGTTCCTTAGTTCTCTCCCTTTTCTTAGGAGGAAAAAGGGGGGGGGGCTCTGACGCGAATGTGATTCGGTTCCGTGAACTTGACGGTCCTTTTAGGTCTCCGTTAGTCAAGTTTGAAGTCTAAAATCTTTCTCCAAGGGGCAAAATTAGCATGTATGGCTTGCCCCTTCCCACCAGGTTACTGATCAAATCTGGTGTATATCAGAAGTAACAGAATGGTGAGTATTGATCGAAGGAGAATGCAGGAAATGTCAATTTCCCTTTCTCCGAGATCTAACAATACTCACCATTCTGTTACGGACCCAGCCTCCCAGCCCCACGGAGGCAAGCCATAGTTTTCTCTTGTTTGGTGGCTATGCAAACAATAGGAGCTCTATGGTAAACGGGTACTCGGCAGTGGGGAGCCGAGTACCCGGTTCCCAGGAGTCGGTAAAGCTTTCTAAGTCTATAATCCTAGAGCCGCTGTCAAGGCCAGCTGTATATCAGAAGTAACAGAATGGTGAGTATTGTTAGATCTCGGAGAAAGGGAAATTGACATTTCCTGCAATCCATGACACAACTGTCTTCAGATCAGGATCCTCCAACTGACGCTCCCTTAGATCTTCCGATAACCCGGTCTGTTTGGGGGACACCATTCATCTGGATCATCTGTGTCGCTGTCTGATAGGTCATTATTACTCAATGGAAGGGCCCTTATGGTTTGAAAAGCCAAAGGAATTACATCATCAACATCTTGTTCAAATTGAGACCATTGCTGCTGAAGCTTGGTACAATATTTGCACCCACCACATGGTAATGAACTAAGTGATTGGCCAGCTTTATAACGGTGGCAAGGTGAAGAATCACTTGGAACTCGTGATAGACTATCAGCATTAGAGTGCTGTTTACCGGGCCTGTACTGCATCGTCATATTATATTGGGACAGTTCTTCTTGCCATCTAGCTAGTTGTCCATCGATGTGCTTGAAACTGAGCAGCCACGTGAGACTGATGGTCAGTCCACACAATAAATGACTGTCCTACCAAATACATACAGTACTGCCTAGTAAATGCTACCACGGCTAGCAACTCTTTGCGTGTAACACAATATTTACGCTGAGGCGGTGTCAACGTTCGGCTCGCAAAACCAATAAGCACCTTTCCCATTCTGAATGTGGGATAACTCTGCACCAAAAGCAGCCTCTGAAGCATCAGTACCCAGTATGAAGGTACCATCTGGTGTCGGATAACCTAACACTGCAGGGTTGGCCATAGCACCATGAAGTGTTTTGAAAGCTACCTGATGCTCTAGAGTCCAGTCATACTCTACTTTGGAACTGGTAAGTGCAGAGAGGAGCAGAAATACCAGCAAAACCCTGTATGTGCTCTCGGTGGTAATTCATGAACCCTAGAAAGATTCCAGCTCTTTCCTGGTCTTAGGAACAGGCCAATTAGCGACGCTTTCCATATTGTTTGGCTTAACAGCGATTCCCTTATCACTCACCAACTTACCTAAGAAACAGTTCTGTACGGAACAAATTACACTTCTTAGGTTTTAATTTAAGGTTGTGCAACAGGAATCTGGAAAGGACAGCTTTCAATTTGGTCATATGACTGTCAAAGTCAGTCCCTGTCACTACCACATCATCTAAATACGCAAGACACTCGCACCAGTTAAGACCTTGCAACACCAGCTGAACAACTCTCTGAAAGGTAGCCGGGCTGTTGCACGTACCAAATGGCATCCGGACAAATTCAAAGAGCCCATATCTTGTGTGATAAATGCGAGCTTGTGGCGGTCCTCTGGGTCAACCTCGACCTGCCAATACCCGGCTGCCATATCAAGTGTGCTGATGAACTTAGCACCACCAAGTGCATCCAGACATGTCTCAATGTTTGGTAGGGGATAAATGTCTTTGCGAGTTAGACTGTTCAGAGCTCGAAAATCTACGCAGTACTGCACTGTACTATCTTTCTTCCGAACTAATACCGGGGCTGATGACCACTCAGATTTTGATGGAACTCTGATACCTTTCTCCAACATTTCTGCAAGGTGTTTCTCTTCCTCATTCTCAAAACCAAGCAGGGTTGGAAAAAAATCGATTTTTTTCAAAAAAATCAAATCAATCGATTTTTTGATTTAAATCGATTTCAATGATTTAAATCGATTTTTATTCGCGACATCCCAGGAAATTACGTAAAACTTATACAGTGAAACCTGTATTAAGACACTGGCTGTGGGAGTCGCAGAAGGTGGTCTCTTAAGACAGGTGGTCTCTTAATACAGGTCCAGATGCATTGCTAAACTGTATTTTGGAACTGAATAAAGTGGTATTTTTATGACTTATTTTTAACTGAATTTTAAGCTTGCTGGTTTCTTAATACAAAAAAACTTTGTTCGCTTAAGCAGTTTTAACAGTATTATTATTGCATCATTTTTTATTGCATCATTTTTTTATTGCATCATTTTTCTATTGCATCATTTTTTTTAAATGATGCAATAGAAAAGCATTTTTTCATTCTTGAAAAATACAGTCAAAACTGCTTAAGTGACAAAGGCTATGAAATATTTTCAATTCCATAATTAGCAAAATGTCTAACTCCGGCCGAAAACAAGATCCAATATGGATTCATTATGAGAAAGTGAAGACCCCAGATAAGGCCGGTGTCCGGGCTGTCTGCAAGGTCTGCCGACACGAACTCCAAGGTATCCCAGAGCGGTTAAAAAAACATGCAGCCAATTGCACAGGTCCACCAACACCAGCACTTCAAGGTCTAGCTGTAGCCGCAACAGAAACGGGGACTTCATCTCAATCTGAGCAGCAGCAGCGCGTTGAAACTGTTGTTGATCAAAACGATGTGGTGGTGATGGAAGTTGAACCTCTGTCAACTTCAAGTTCTGCTTCAGCGGCAGTGAAGCGCCCAGTGCACGGTCAATTAGCTGCTGGTACATTGGCCGCTAAGATACCCAAGCTGAATTATGGTCTACAGAATTATGTCATCAGAACTTCAGCAGAAAAACGTGGTGAATTAGATCGTGATGTAGCTAGGATGGTGTATGCTACGAACTCCCCATTTCGCTTAGTAGAAAATAGACATTTTATAAACCTTGTAAAAGATTTACGACCAGGCTATCAACCACCATCCAGAAAGGACATAGGGGGGAAATATTTGGATGTTATCTACACAGAAGAGCGGGAGAAGGCGAGAAAAAATTTGGAAGGTGAACTTGTCTGTCTAGCATTAGACGGTTGGAGCAATATTCATAACGAGCCTATCGTATGTGCTACAGTGACGACCTGCTTAGGTGATATTTACTTAGTGGATACTACGGACACCTCTGGACATCCTCACACAGCGGAATATCTTTATGACATTGCGAAGCAGACAATTGAAAACACGCACAATGATTTTGGGTGCATTATATGTAGTATCGTCACAGACAATGCTGCTAATGTAGCAAAGATGCGAGAGTTCTTGAAAGAACGACTGGGTTTCAACATGATTGCGTATGGATGCACGCCTCATCTTCTAAATCTGACTTCAAAGGACTTAGAAATGGGTAATGTTAAGGAGCATGTCACACAAGTTGTGAAGTATTTCCGAAATAACCACTTTGCTAGTGCCCAAATACGCCAATCATCGTGCAGAAAGTTAGTGATGCCAGCAGATACAAGGTGGAACACAATGTACGATTGTTTAAACTCGTATTGTGAGGCATGGCCGACACTTGTGACAATCTGTGATGGACATACTGACCGCATAGATGTTGCCATTGCCAATAAAGTTCGTAATGTAGTAATCAAACGTTCTGCAGATGAATACCGACTTTGTTTGAAACCAGTAGCTTGCGCTCTCGATAAAGCTCAATCGGACAATTGCACAATAGCAGAAGCAGTTGAATTATGGAAAGATGTAAAAACGGCCCTGCATAATGACACTAATAATTCAACAAAGCGTGCGGCCGATAAGCGTTATCAACAAGCTGTGACACCTCACCACATGCTGGCCAATCTACTCCACCCTAAATACCGTGGTCGAAACTTGACTCAGCAAGAACGTGAAACTGCACTCACCGTAGCATCCGAAATCCCTGGTTTGATGACTTTGGTAATCAAATTCGAGGCCATGGCACCACCATTTCACATTCTTAAATTTAACGACGAAGTTGTTAATGGAGTAACCTCTCTTCATTGGTGGAAGTCGCACAGACGTGACTTCGAGGATGATCTGCTGGAAGCATTTGAATTCACTCAGCGTCTGATGTCAGCTGTGGCGGCGTCAGCTGGTGTCGAGCGCGTGTTCTCCAGCTATGGGCTCGTGCAGAGTAAGTTGAGAAACAAACTTGGAACTTTAAAAGCGGCTAAACTAGTATTTCTTTTTCGGTCCCTAAACTGTGACAAAGAAAATGACTTCCGGTTTCAGTTGAATGATGATTGTTGACTAGACTAGTGAAGTACAATTGCAGCATTATTGAAAACTGAAAGTGAAAAGTGATGACAGACACATCTATCTGTGACTCAGTTAGGTTTGCGCGATATTGCTTGAGAGAATATCGATATCGTTATTATAAAAAAATTGCGGTATCTCAATAGTCAATATATCGAGTGTTCTGGTTAATCACTTAATTGTGAATAATTAAAGAATATGCATCCCATCATTCATAACATATTGAATATTTTGAAAGCAATTTCACTGGAAGCCGTTGCTGCCTAAGTCAGCAACGGTTTTCAGTGAAATTTCTTTCAAAATATTCAATATGTTTATTATGTTACGAATGATGGGATGTCTATTCTTTAATTATCACTGTTTGAACTAATAATATATAGAGTTCAAAATTTATATATTACGTCATATTAGCAACGATTTTTCAATTTTGTTCACAATTGCATCACAGATACAGTGAGTAGCAATAGGACAGAAATGATGCAATGCATAAATCTAACGAATTAGCCCTAATTAGATGCACAAAATCTATGAAGGTATGCAAAAGTCATCATTGTCTAAGTCTATCAACCTTGTTAACTTCTGTCTTTAAAAATATGCTCAAATTAAAATTGATAAACTGGTGTACATTTTTCAACAATTTTGGTGGACGATGTTGCTGTCTGCGACAGCTCTATCATCCACCAAATTTGTTGAAAAATGTACACCAGTTTATCTTTAACCCTTAGCACACTGATGTCGAAATTTTTAGATTTCAAATTAAATTTAAAGATAAACTGGTGTACGTTTTTCAACAAATTTTGTGGAAGATGGTGCTGTCACAGACAGCAGCATCGTCCACAAAAATTGTTGCAAATTGTACACCAGTTTATCTTTAAATTTAATTTGAAAATTTAAATTATCATGCTCCAGAGTGCTAGGGGTTATGTTTATTTTGAAAAATTAAAACTCCTACATCAGTGTGCTAAGGGTTAATGTAATGTAATGATGTGTTTACGTGTTACAATGTATATAGTTTCTTGCCAGTTTCAGCAATTACTGATTTTGATTTTTGAAGTTGTAGTAAACTACTTAATTTAATAACATTTCAATCTTTATTGTTTTAGTGTTAAATAAAATGGAGCCCAAAAGTCCAACTTGATAAGCACTAGCCAATAGTAATCGAGACACTCAATGACACTCCAGAGTGACTCCAGACGCATGTCATAGCTGAAAAAAGAGACAGTGTCTTGCTTTAAAAGAGTGTGCTTTTGGAATTAGACTAATAGTAATAGCCATACTGGCCCATACATGACTTTTCATGTACACTATTGCTTTAATGGTCATGTAGTGACATGTACGCACATGGAATTCTCCTCTTCTTTACAGCTTACACATACTTAATGATCATACTTTGTACACATGTGTGATGTACTGTGTACATGAACCTCAAGTATGTAGATTGTAGATGTGGACTCGTGCACTGGGTCTAGTCTTGCTGATGACAAATATGAGCAATTAAGTGTATAATTCTATTTTGTGTTGATGTTCAAGTGCCATGGAAGCAGTAAAATAATTATGTTACTTTAATTTAACAAAATTACTGTTAATTGTATTAATTACTTGAAAATTCCTCTATTTTTGCAAAACTGATTTAAATCACGATTTTTTCGATAAAAATCGAGTGATTTAAATCATGATTTAAATCATGATATAAATCAATTGATTTAAATCAAGCCAACCCTGAAACCAAGAGGAGTTCGTCTAAGTTTAGAACGAACAGGTTGTGCATTACCTGTGTCAACCTTATGTCTTTTCCCCTTGAACAAACCCAAATCAAGATCATCTTTTGCAAATGCATCCTGATACTCGATTAACATGGATTTAACTTGCAAAGACTGCGTCTCCGATAAACCCGATGTCGACCTCATACAGATCCTGTAAGAACACAGGGATGTCCACCTCGGTGGCTGTAGAAGTCTAAACCATCCTGGTTTATGGGGTTACCAGCAAGTTGAAATTCTGTTTTAGGGTCTAAAACCTCAATTTCTGTGACAATACCAAGGTTGTGGTCTTGTTCCAGAGTAATATATTGGGCCGACAGGTTCCTTAACAAAATAGGAATCTGCGAATCTTTGGCAGTGGCCACTGTATGAGGTGTTACCAGACCCTCCAGTTCAGATGAGGGATGGAGCACAACATCATTCTGTACCTCCCAATCCAGAATGTCTGTGGTCTTCACGGCCTCAAAAGGACCAACGACCACTTTCTGCTTCAATGTTACCCGAGCTATTTGGGCTTCCTTCCCATGAGCTCTCAACATTGATGCTGAAACCGGTTCTCCATTAATTGTCAGACAGTCTAGTCAGATCAATGGTGGCCTTGTGTGCCTTCAAGAAATCCAGGCCTAATATAATCGGATCATTGATATTGGCAAGAAGGACTGGCCAGTTGAACATCATAGAGCCTAATGCAATTGTGACTGGCTCAACACTTTCCACAGGGATAATATTGTCTCTACCTGCACCCTTCAATGAAATAGACTCCAACTTCTTTAAAGGGTAAGGTAATTTCTTTGCAAAGAAATTGCCAATTACTGTCACTTGTGCTGCAGTGTCCACTACTGGATCAACGGAAACACCATTTACTTTAATGGGAATGACTAGTGTCATAGGGTCACGATTAAACTCATACATGCGAAAATCATGTGATTGCACAGGCGAAGATCTCAGTGAAGCAGAAGGTGATGGCGACCATGTACGCCTCGGCTCTGGACACTCACGGGAAAAATGCCCCTCTAAATTGCAGTTAAAGCACTTTCCCGATCTGAGAGGAGGAGAAGGGGAACGCGATGGAACGACCTTCCCTCTTGGAGGAGACCGACCTCGACCGAATTGACCAGATATAAGATTCAAAATCTTAGCAACATCTACCTTCATCACAGCCATATCCTTCCTAAGTCCTTCGACATCTTTCTCCAATTTATCTATCCTGCTTGGAGCCGTTATGCCTCAACTGCTCATGATTATCTGCCTCCATCAAACCAGAAGCATCGTCCGGAAAACGGACCTTTCGAACATCAGGTCTTCTGGAACCCATGATCAATCTTTGATTATGGATAGCTGCATTGACCATTTGTACAGCCTCCTCCAGGGTGCTCGGATCTTTATCCATAGCTATCAGAGCGGCTCGTTTATGCTCAACACCCCGTAGGAATGCATCAATGGCAATTGTCTCGCCCAAACTCTCTGATGCATCAGGGTAGCCATCTAAAGTGAGCTCCTGAATGATATCTGCAAATTCTTCTGAAGAGTTACCCTGTTGTCGAATATCTTGCATTTTTTTCTGATGATGTGGGACAGATCTTTCTTCCCGAATCGCAACCTTAATTTGTCGCATAAACTAAAGTAATCATTCTGGATTTGCACAGGACAGATGCAGTAAAACTTTAAGGCCTCTTCCCTTAAAGCTGAGATGAGCATGTCTAATTTATATATATCAGACCAATGGTACCTTGAAGCAGTATGCTCAAACTGTATGAAAAATGGTTTCCACTCACATTTTCCATCAAAAGTTGACATTTTAGGTGGAGGAGGACCATCAGAGTAGCTTCTACGACCGGGTGATGACATTCTAGAGTCATTGTATGAAGAGCCATCCAAGTAAGCGCTACGAACTGGTGATGACATCCTAGTGTCATGGTGAGAAACTGATCGCGACTCCCTCTTAGGTTCTCTAGGGGTATATAACCCCCTAGGAGCCAGGTTATCAACTAGGGTCTGATCATCCCTTTGTTGGCTAGTTGAGTCAAGGAGTGCCTTGTATTTGATACCTTGAGCTAGCAGTTCCATGTTCAGTCTAGCTACTTGCTCTTCCAGGGATTCTTCCTTTGGGTGCGGGTCGACCCCACCAACAGCGCCTTCATCATTGATGTCGAATACGACGTCCCCAGCTTGGAGCAATCGTTCAAGGGCTGTAGCTGTGGCAGGCAGATCAGGATCTGCCGTAATGTCGGCCAGAGATATGGAACCTCCTCTGGACTCCACGGTTGCAGTGTTAATACACAAAGGTTTCGGCATTATGGGTCACCTGTTGATTTATACCAAGGAAGCGAAATTAATATTCGCTACAAAAGTAATATTACTTACTGAAATAAGTTGTAAGCGTATGCTTACTGAAAAATATAACTCACTAAGTAGTGATGGTGGTGCAACTCCGGAGAACGTCTAAATGAATCTTCCGAAGCCAAACCAGATTCAGTAGCGTACCTGCATGCAAACCATCCTTCAGAAACTCGAAAGTATAATGATAACGGAGGCGTTTACGTGCACTAGATTTTTTACGGAGTATTAACTCTACACTGCATTTGATGGTGTGTACACCAATATCTGCATTAATTTTCTCAATTCTATCATTGAGAAGAGAGAGTTGGTCATGCAGTTGCAGCTCTTAGTCTTTGAAGGAACAGGGATTCAAATGGTGAAGTTGCTCATTATACAGGACCAGAGAATACGCCGGGATATCGATAAATTTGGCCGTAATGCCTTACTATGTCTATTGCACGTTGATAGTGTTGGCAAATGCAGTCTACCGCGAGTTCATCATCGGCCGTCCTTAAATAGACAAAAACCGTCGCCTCGTTTCTCGGTACGGTCGCAGGTTCCGGCCCAGATATAGAAAACAATACAGTGAAATTTCTGAATGGTGTTGGCTATTCTCGACTGCAAAATATTAACCAGGTCTTGTGTAGTGCCACCGCTTTTACACCAATGCTCAACAAACCCAGTTTGATCAGCCCTTTTCAAAATGAAACCTTTACTTGTACCCAACAAAATTGCTTTGTGGGTAAAGGATTGATCCAATGAAAACTGGGTACTGGGAGCCAAAAACTCAGATTTAACTTGAAAAGAAGGCATAAGCTGAGTAGTGTTTGAACGGAGTAACTAGCAATGTGATAATGAACTTTTTGAATTAATAATAACAAGAAAAAACAATGTTCAGCGTAATTAGTAAACCTAATATTACAATTGAAACATATTTGTTGATTAGAAGGGAGATTACCCTCTAATGTTCAAAAAGATAATAATAATGATAATAATAATAATAATAACAAGTGATTTATCTCACTTCTTTATTTCAAATAATTCGAAAATAAACAACGAAATTGAACTGTAATTAAAGTATAAAGAAATATCCAAAAACCGGCGGTTAAATTACAGCTCAGAATCGCGGTTTCCTACATATGACACTGAAGACAACTAACAATAACAATCCAGAAACTATAGGGTTGTCATTTCACGGAATACTGATATAGATGATAGAAACTTAGCACGAAAATATACCTCGATTCATTACATTTCAAATAAATAACATTGAATCTTGAATTTATGACGTGTATGACGTATGTATGTAAGGTATATTAATCTATATACCCGACATTTGCATGCTATAGTATAAATAAATAATATATATTTTACTATAACTCATCTATCATCTGTAATTTATTAGATAAAAATCTATAAAATAATCAAAATGGTGGCCAGAGTCTGTCAAATTGATGTTTGGGCAGGACTAGAGTAGTCCTTATAGTTCCGAGAATTCTATCTTTTTTTAACAGTAAAATCGTGAGTAGAATTTAGAAATAACTAATAATAATTTAGGGCCCAAAGTACTCCTGACACCATTTGTAGTAACTTAGCTACGTATAAAAGGTTACTCACCCAACAGAGGTCTCGAATCGGCCCGTGGAACCAGCGGCAGATATGCGCAGTTCAAGTTCCATGGTACGACTACCGGGCGTCCGTAGAAACGGCGGGAATCAGCTAGCCCGGCAGCCGCGAAACGCGAACTCCGGGATTGTGGGATACCGCCAGCACCACAGTGCTCGGCAAAAAACATGTTCACTGTGCAATAGATTATTATTAATATCAAGTTATTTAAGTAGTCACCATCATCTTAGGTGACTAATCTGCCTGTGTTTAAGAGGTAGCTATCACATAAATGATTCAGTGAAGACAAAAAGTAAAGTACAAGGAAATTTACACATGCTTGCTTCAACAGAATGAATCGAGCAACTATTTGATGCCATCTTTGACTTAATCTTGCAATTTTAATTCTGTGACTGATTTTGTGTGAAATGAACCTTTAGTTAAAATCATTAAATAATGGAGGTAGTTTTCAATCGCCTGATGAGAAATACCAAAATTCTAATTATTCCATTAAGATTATAACTCGTGTCATAATTAAATAATATTAGCAAGCTATTCTTTGTAAATTCTATATAAAATCTTTCCTGTATTCTCCAAGGTAACACTGAAATTGTTCGATGATTGTTACCTGTGCTTAGCCACAGACCCACGGGAGTCACTATTTGCCTGTCACTGCAGTAAGAAATGATTTGGAAACTACCAGAAAAGCAAATGATTTAGTTAAACGTAAAAATTTAATCTATAACACACTCCGCATATAATATTGAAATACTAAAATATGATTTATAATTGCAAAGTTCAAATAAAAACAAAAAAAGCAAGCGATTGAAAACTACCTCCACCGATTGAAAACTGCCTCTATCGCGTTGCTGTATTTCAGCAATTATTAATTCTATGTCAGTATGTAGAGGTGGACCCAGATAATTTAAAGTGTTTAACAGTATTATGACCTTCCATTCAGCATTTAATTGTGCACTGAAAATATTCTTTGAACAAGGAGAAATAACATGATTCCTTAAGCGATTGAAAACTACCTCCTCTCCCCTAAGTGTGATGCATTCGGTATGTAGTCAATCCGTACTATAGCAAATCCGTACCCGTCATGAGGGGATTACATTGACCAATCTTGCTTTCTCCTTCGATCAATACTCACCATTCTGTTACTTCTGATATACAGCTGGCCCTGACAGCTGGCTCTAGGACTATAGACTTAGAAAGCTTTACCGACTCCTTGGAACCGGGTACTCGGCTCCCAACTGCCGAGTACCCGTCTACCATAGAGCTCATTCTTGTTTGCATAGCGACAAGAGAATACATGCTTTTTGCAGTTGGAAAGTCTTAAGATTGTTTAAGCCTAAGGTTTTTTACTGTGATTAATTGTGATAGCTTGTGCGTTCTCAAAAGGATATTTTGGATTAATATGGACGCTTCCGATGATAACCAGGTCGTATATTTCCATGTTATTCCATAGTTAAAAGACTTAGGTCTCTAAAATTTCGTCTGTGTCGCATGTTCCAATTTCTAACCCCAAAGAATCTGGGACGTGTGTTAACAACGAAATATGCCAGATGATCGCCTACCTTTAAATCCCCAACAGGCGATCGGCAGATATGAAATTAGGTGTTGGCTTATCTGTGTTTTAACACGATTATCGGCTGACGTCGTTCTCCGTAAGATCCGAGCGGGTGTCGTCACACCCGTGTTTCTCGGATGTTTATGTGAAGAAAATGTTTCATTAATTCGCGCATCTGATTCTGGGTGCTGCGTACTTTAATTGGTACCAGAAAAACTTTGGAATTTTCAAGTTTTGCGTGTTATCACGATCTGTTTGCAATGATCAGTGGTTTCAAAATTCTTGATTTAGATGTGTGGTCTGCGATTTTACCGTGTGCTACAGCAGTTTGTTTACATTTTGTTGTTTCTTCACATCGTTTTGGCCTTCGTTAGGAGTATAATTTATATTTATTAGTAAATATACCCCGAATGCTATGCGATATGATTCCTGGTTCCGTTATACATCCTTGAGGATCAGTGTATGGGTGTATTATTGCCCGCTTCGTTCTTGTCGTCATAATCAATGCAATCTTTGCTGTAACGTTGCGGGGTGGGGTGCGGGAGGGTGACAGTTAATTTATGGTCAAAATATTTGAAAATTAATTGTCTGCCTTCCATTTTTGTTTCGTTCCGCTGGCTTATTGTAGGTTTGGCTTTTTATAGGCCAAGCCAGCCCCGCCATCATGTGTCGAGTGCCACATATCGTACGGGTTCTATGCAAGGACCATGTCTGTTTCCGCTGTACTAAGTGTAGTCTTGACAGTAGGTGTAACGTTTGCGCTGTGTGGTCGGTCGATATGATGCTTAAGTTCCTTACCAGAAGGACGTGGCAGGGTCTGACGCGGGGTCAGGCGGTCCGAAAGTAAATCGTGGAGCGTCTGTTTTGGCCCGTGGGGGCTTTCCACGTCTGCAACCGGAGGTGGCGGAGATGGCACCGCCGGCGTGGTTTGGTCCGGCTAGGCAAGGTTTCTTGCATAGCGTTCGGCCCACGCTGGTGTCGTCCCTGCTGCCAAAAGTTGTAGGGCAGTCTCTCCCCATGTTTGATTCAGACTCTGTCCTTGGACAGGGTTCTGGACTGGCCACCGAGGGAGCCGTCTCGTACGGCCCCCTGGCAGTCCCGTCGGGCTCCGGCCTGATGGGTTCTGTTTCTCTGCGGCCACCTCCGGGTGGTCCAGTAGCGGTGGCCGGTCCGTCAGGTGTGGGAGCTGTCCGCCAGGACGGTTCCACGGTTGACTCGTCTAGTGACGACTCTTCGGAGTCTGAAGACGAGGAGGCCGAGGAGGAGAGGTTGCTGCGGCCCATGAAGCCGCAGGTGGAGAATATGGAGGTTGATTCCGTCCTGGACGGAACCGGCCTCCATTTGTCTGGTTTGGCGCAAGCCAGGGCAGCGGCTCCGCCTGTGGCTGAGGCCAATCTGGTACCGCGCACCGGTTCCGTGCGGCTTGGTTTGGCACCAGCCGTCACGGGAACGGGTGTGCCGGGCCGGGGGTGGTACTCACCTATCTCGCCTGGTCCGGCAGTCGGACATGGGGTGCCGTTGGCGCCCGTGTCCGGCTATGGTTCCGTGACTGCTACGGGTCCGTACGGTTTTGCGTGCGGACCTACCCCATGGACCGGAGTGTTTCATGGGGTGGCGGCGGAACCGGGTGGCACCGGAGTGCCTGGCGTGTCAGCCGTGGCTCCTTGCCGGGAGGCCGTGGCTGGCAGGCCCGTGAACACGTCAACGGGTGACGTGTTTGCGGGTGTCTCTTCATCGGAGGTAGATTGGTCAGAGGCTCTGCCGTGGCTAGCCAGGGTTGACCCGTCTGTGGTTTCGGCCACGGCCGATGAAGATGCGCCCCGGCCGTCGGTTGCGTCGATCAGGACGGGGATTTTGCCCGCGGCCCGGATCCAGTCGGTGGGACTGGATCCACGGTTCATAGATTTGTTGGAGGCTATTTATAGCAAACAACTTATGACCAAGGGTCAGCTCCCTGCGGCCTCCAGGGAGGTGCGGGCAAGATGTCGTATTCCGCGGGGGGAATACGACAGATATGGTGTAGTCCCGTCGGTCACTGAGGATGACCGATGGGTACTGGGCGTCCAGAGTGCCGTGGTGGGTGGCCCCGGTCCGGCACTTGTGGACAAGTCTCAGGTACACCAAGAGGAAGTCCTGTCCCTATGCGATGAGGGTGTGAGGGCAGCTATGAGCGCTGTCAACCACTCGTATCGTCTCCTTCAGTCGGTGTAGGCTGAAGCGGGGTCAGGCCACCCTGTGCCACCTGTGGCGCTTTCGTGTGTCAATGACGGCCTGGTGCTGTCTATGGATGCATTGGCAAGGGTGCAAGCGCGAGTGACGAAATCCAGGAGGCAAATGGTCATTGACCATATGCGTCCGGCTACTGCAGTCAGGGAGCATCTTCTTGGGACACCCCTGACAGGGCCTAGCATCTTCGGTGGCCAAGCGCGGGCCATCTTAGAGGATACTGCCAGTATCGCGCAGAATCGGTTAGCGGTAAACCTGCAGCTAGAGCTAGTGCGGCAAGCGCACGCACTAGGGGCTGTGGGGAAACCCGCTAACGGGACAACCTTCAAAGAAGCAGAAGAAGCATAAGGGCAAGCCTGTTGCGACTTCTGCTTCAGCTGGGTTTTCGGAGCCGCCGCCGGCGAAGAAATCCAGGAAGGTTGTAGAGGCGCCTACCCTCCCCAATGTTTCTCCTGACCGCCCTAGAGGCGGGAAGGGTAAGGCCTCAAAGGGCGGACAGAAGGGGCCGAAGCGTACCTGAGGGTACGAAAGCTCCCTTCATATCCGCCTGGACCGCGCCTGTGCGACAGGAACAGCGGTGCCAGTTATACCCATCGTGCCTAGAACGAAATGGTTCTCTCTCTCGTTAAGAAAGAGGGGGGAGCGGACTGCGAGCCGGACAACTCCGTTAGACGTCTAGGCTTCTATGGTGGGTGGAAGGCTCATGCGTTTCGTCGAGGCCTGGCGAGGTGTGACGTCAGACAGTCTGGTCCTGGGATGGTTATCCCAGGGTTACATGCCGGAGTGGTGGGACTTTCCACCACAAAATCTGTCTTTGGCACCTGTCTGGACACCCGTACCAAGGGAGCCAGACAAGTTAGAAGCCGTTCAAAAGGAAGTGTCGGGTTTGCTTCTGAAGGGAGCAATAAAACCAGCAAACCGAAACACTCCAGGCTTCTATTCAAACATGTACCTTGTCCCCAAGAGCACTGGGGGATGGAGACCCATACTCAATCTCAGGCCATTAAATTGGTTTATCCATACGCCTCGGTTCCAGATGGAAATGCCGAGGTCGGTAATGGCGGGATTGAGGAAAGGAATGTGGTGTGTATCGATCGATCTGAAAGATGCATATTTCCACATTCCTATGAATCGGAGTTGGCACAGGTTTCTGAGATTTGCGTTTCAGAATCAAGTATGGGAGTTTACAGTTCTCCCATTTGGCCTGTCGACAGCTCCGAGGGTTTTCACAAGAGTGGTCCTTGCGGTGACAGCGTTTCTCAGAAAAGAGAACGTGGCGCTACACACCTACATAGACGACTGGCTGCTCAAGGCAGACTCGGCAGCCAGGTTGAACGTGGATACTGCTTTGACTCTGAAGTTACTTTCAGATCTAGGCTGGATAGTCAACAAGGAGAAATCCGAGTTGACACCCACTCAACATTTCGTTTATTTGGGGATGCGATTCGACCTCGAGGAGGGCAGGGTTTACCCGTCAGAGCCCAGAGTGGTGTCTCTGTTAGCCATCCTCAAGAGTTTTCGAGTGGGAAACCACATTCAGGCGAGGCGGTTTCTTCAGATGCTGGGCATGATGGTCTCCATGGAGCAAGTGATTCCGTTCGCTGCTCTAATGCGAAGACCTATCCAGTTGTATCTGATGTCTGATAATATCGCATCTTCTATTGTGGAAACAGCGTCAGAATCCCCTATTAGGAGTTTCGCTGCACCTACCCCACCCCCAGCTGTCCGTCTACACGGATGCATCGCTGGAAGGGTGGGGTGTCTGCCTGGGAGAACACCAGGTCTCGGGCACATGGACTCTCCCGGAGAGTCAGCTGCATATCAATCTGTTGGAAATGATGGCAGTGGAACTGGCGTTGGAAGAGTTCCTTCCACTGATCAGGGGCAAGGTGATATTGATACGGTCGGACAATTCGACAGTAGTATCATATATAAATCGCCAAGGCGGGACCAGGTCACCCACTCTGTGTATCAGAGTGTGGCACTTGATTCAATGGTGCAGGAATTACTCGGTTGTTTTGAAAGCAGCTCACATTCCTGGCCGATTGAACATTCTGGCGGATGCTTTGTCTCGCAGACAGAGAATTCTGCCAACAGAATGGTCCCTCAACCCTCCAGTTCTGCGACGGATCTTCGAGCATTGGTGCAATCCCAACGTGGACTTGTTCGCCCCAAAGGAAAATGCTCAAATCATGACGTATGTCTCGCCGATTCCAGATCCAAATGCAGTCGATACAGACGCTCTGGCGATAAGCTGGAGAGGGATGCACGCTTACGCGTACCCACCCACCATTCTTCTACCGAAGGTATTGGTGAAGGTCAGGGAGGAACCGTGTCTGGTCCTGCTAATAGCGCCGTATTGGCCGAGCAGGGCATGGTTCACGGATCTTCTAGATCTGCTGGTGGAAAATCCTGTGCAGTTGCCCGAGATTCCGAACATAATCTCCCGGGCCAAGGGATGCTTCCTACACGAGCGTCCCGAAATGTTCAAATTGACTGCGTGGATGTTATCAAACAACGTTCCACGTCGGAAGGCTTTTCTCGACAGGCTGCTGATTTCATCGCGGCTGCGAGAAAGAGGTCAACCTTCAAGTCATATAACAACAAGGTTAACAGATTTGCAGACTGGTGTGAAGAAAAGGGTATTGATACCTTTCAATCCACTATTCAGCAAATAGCAGACTTTCTCTGTGAGCTGTTCTTTTCAGGACTAGCTCCCGTCACAGTTGCTGGATACAAGTCAGCTTTGGCATCAGTTATCCCTTGTCTAGCCAACAGGGATAGTCCAGAGGTGGCCCAGTTAAATGTGATGTTGAAGGGAATGAGCAATCTCCGACCGAGACAACCGGTAGTCATTCCGGCCTGGAGTCTATCTTTAGTGCTTAATGTACTGGCCAAGCACCCTTTCGAACCGTTGCGTTCGGCTAGTCTAAAGCATTTGACTCTAAAGGCGGTCTTTCTATTGGCAGCTTCCTCAGCTAGAAGGCGCAGTGAGATACATGCGCTTTCTGCAGAGAGGGACCGATTTATTGTTTCTGGAGAGGGTCTGCGTCTTCTGCCTAGAGCAGAGTTTATGTCAAAGAACCAATCTTTGAGATATCCCGGCAAACCGATCATTATACCGAGGTTAACTAGGTTTGATCGTGATGCCAGTGTCTGGTGCCCGGTCCGTGCTTTGACTAAGTACAAGAAACGGACTGACTCGTTACGGTCGAACGATAGACATCTGTGAATCTGTCATAAGAAACCTTATGGCGCCGCATCCATGGATACTATCTCTCGTTGGGTGGTCGAATGCATTCAGACGACTCACGAGATGGCGACTGGGCACCAGGTGCAGGGCGTAAGGGCACACAATGTCAGAGGAATAGCCGCCTCGACCGCCCTTTACAATGGTGTTCCGTTAGAGGATATCATGGCCGTTGCACAATGGCACTGTGGGTCCTCATTCACGGATTACTATATGAGGGATGTGTCAGACTCAGCCAATCCACTCGCCTTAGCTGTTTTGAAACGATAGTTAGTGACCACACTGCCCTTCACCCTTTTTTCACTTTGGTAAGAAAAGAACCTAGAGCAGGCGTGGTCAGGCGAGAGGATGTCAACCAGATTGTGTCACTGATGGCCGAACCGGTGAATGGTGGAGGCGGTACGTCTGAAGTCCAATTATCATAAGGTAATTCAATGGTGAGAGTTTTTTGTATTATGTATATGTATCATGTTCATTCATCTTATATATTCATGCTCATTCCCAGGCTAATACATGGAATATGCAGGGAGTAGTTAACCCTCTTGGCATATTTGTGTTTTCAGGCGAGATACATGTTCGTGAGTTCTCTCCCTTTTCTTAGGAGGAAAAAGGGGGGGGGGGCGTGACGCGAATGTGATTCGGTTCCGTGAACTTGACGGTCCTTTTAGGTCTCCGTTAGTCAAGTTTGAAGTCTAAAATCTTTCTCCAAGTGGCAAAATTAGCATTTATGGCTTGCCCCTTCCCACCAGGTTACTGATCAAATCTGGTGTATATCAGAAGTAACAGAATGGTGAGTATTGATCGAAGGAGAATGCAGGAAATGTCAATTTCCCTTTCTCCGAGATCTAACAATACTCAGCATTCTGTTACGGACCCAGCCTCCCAGCCCCACGGAGGCAAGCCATAGTTTTCTCTTGTTTGGAGGCTATGCAAACAATATGAGCTCTATGGTAAGCGGGTACTCGGCTGTTGGGAGCCGAGTACCCGGTTCCCAGGAGTCGGTAAAGCTTTCTAAGTCTATAATCCTAGAGCCGCTGTCAAGGCCAACTGTATATATTCTATCAGCTTAATGCCTTAATCCCAAATTTGCATAAGATCTTATGTAAACATAGCTAATGTGTGTACTGAGTAGTGCATTCTAAAATAGCCTTAGAGAGCAAGGGTCATCAGTTAATTGTTGAAACAACATCTTAGCAGACTATATTTTCTCTGAGTTTAAGATTCTTCCATAGGCCATGAACATTTTGCAAGAAATAGATTTAGACACAGAGATGGTTGCATCGCTTAGGACGGGGATCTTGCCCGCAGCCCTGATCCAGTCTGTTGGACTGGATCCATGGTTTATGGTGTTGCTTGATGCTATTATAGCAAACAACGCATGAACAAGGGCCAGCTTCTTGCGGCCTCCAGGGAGGTGCGGGCGAGGGGTCATATTCCACAGGGGGAATACGACAGGTATGGTGTTGTCCCGTCGGTCACCGAGGATGACCGCTGGGTACTGGGTGTCCAGAGTGCTGGAGCAGGTGGCCCTGCCCGGCACTGGTGGACAAAGCTCAGGTACACCATAATGAAGTCCTGTCCCTATGTGCTGTCAACCACTCTTATCGTCTTCTTCAGTCGGTGTGCGCTGAAGCGGGGACAGGCCACCCTGTGCCACCTGTGGCGCTTTCGTGCGTTAATGATGCCCTGCTGCTGTCTATGGATGCATTGGCAAGGGTGCAGGCACGTGTGACCGTCCAGGAGGCAGATGGTCCTTGACCATATGCGTCCAGCTACTGCCGTCGGGGAGCGTCTTCTTGGGACGCCCCAGACAGGCCTTAGCATCTTTGGTGGCCAGGCTCTGGCCATCTTGAGGACACGGCCAGCATTGCGCAGAATCGGTTGGCGGTTAATTTGACTGTAGTCAGGCCGCTGACCGGGCAACCTTCAAGAAACAGAGAAAAAGCAAGGTGAAAGCTAAAAGCATAGTGCTGCTTCTGTTTTCTGCTGGGTTTTCTCAGCCGCCTCGGCGAAGAAAGCCAAGAGGGTTGTGGGGTTCTCTACCCTCCCCAATGTTGCTCCTGATCGCTCGAGAGGCGGGAAGGGGAGGGGTAAATCCTCAAAGGGCGGATCGTACCCGAGGGTACGAGGGCTCCATTCGCTTCTGCCTGGACCGCACCTGTATGACAGGAACAGCGGTGCCAGTTAGACCGGCCAAGCCAAGACCAATATAGTTCTCTCTCTCTCGGCAAGAGAGGGGGGGGGGGGGGAAGCGGATACGCGAGGCAGACACCCCCATTAGGCGTTGAGGCGTCTATAGTGGGTGGAAGGCTCAAGCGTTTTCGTCGAGGTTTGGCGAGGTGTGACGTCAGACAGTCTGGTCCTGGTATGGTTATCCCAGGGGTACATACCAGAATCTGTCTTTGGCACCTGTCTGGACACCCGTTCAACGGAACCAGACAGGTTAGAAGCTGTTCAAAACGAAGTGTCAGGTTTGCTTCTGAAGGGAGCAATAAACCAGCAAACCGGAACACTCCAGGCTTCTATTCAAACATGTTCCTTGTCCCCAAGAGCACAGGGGGTGGAGACCCATACTCAGTCTCAGGCCATTGAATTGGTTTATCCATACGCCTCGGTTTCAGATGGAAACTCCGAGGTCGGTAATGGCAGGATTGAGGAAGGGGGTGTGGTGTGTATCGATCGATCTGAGAGATGCATGTTTCCACATTCCTATGAACAGGAGTTGTCACAGGTTTCTGAGAGTTGCGTTTCAGAATCAAGTATGGGAGTTTAAATCCTCCCATTCGGCCTGTCGACAGCTCCAAGGGGTTTTCACCAGAGTGGTCCTTGTGGTGACAGCGTTTCTCAGAAAAGAGAACGTGGCGCTTCACACCTACATAGACGATTGGCTGATCATCAGCCAGGTTAGAGGTGGATACTGCTCTGACTCTGACTTTTTTTACCCGTCAGAGCCCAGAGTGGTGTCTCTGTTAGCCATCCTCAAGAGTTTCGATTGGGAAACCACATTCAGGCGAGGCGGTTTCTTCAGATGCTAGGCATGATGGTCTCCATGGAGCAGGTAAACCCATACACTGCTCGGATTGTGCAATGCGCAAGGCCACAATGTTAGAGGAATAGCCGCCTCTTCCGCCCTTTTACAATGGTGTTCCGTTTAAGGACATCCTGGCTGTTGCACAATGGCACTGTGAGTCCTCTTTCACGGATTACTATATGAGGGATGTGTCAGACTTCGCCATTCCACTCGCTTTAGCTGTTTTGAGACGATAGCTATATGACCACACTGCTCTTCTTCCTTTTTTGGCATTTGTAAGAAAGAATTAAGAAGCAGACATGGTCGAGTGAGAGGATATCAACCAGATTGTGTCACTGATGGCCGGACAAGTGAATGGTTGGAGGCTCCAGGTCTGAAATCCAAATATCATGAGGTAATTCAGGATTGAGTGTTTTGTATTATGTCTATATATCATGATCATTCATCTTATATATTCATGCTCATTCCCAGGCTAATATATGCAAAGAGCAGTTTACCCTCTTGGCATATTTGTGTTTTCAGGCGAGATGCATGTTCGTGAGTTCTCTCCCTTTTCTTAGGAGAAAAAAGGGGGATGCAGTGATGCGAATGTGGTTCGGTTCCGTTGACTTGATGGGCCTTTTAGGTCTCCATTAGTCAAGTTTAAGTCTAGCTCTTTCTCCAAGGGGCAAAAGTAGCAGTTATGGCTTGCCCCTTCCCACCAGGTTACTGACCAAATCTGGTGTATATCGGAAGTAATAGAATGATGAGTATTGATCGAAGGAGAATGAAGGAAATTTCAATTTGCCTGACCAATTATAATTTTGCTCACGTAAATATCGCCAGAGATATCAGCAAATGAATTAACATTTTGACATAAAATCTGGGGATTTTCATCGCCGATCAATATTGCCCAGCAAGCTGTAGTATGTTCAATAATTAAGATATTTTGATGGAATTTTCCCGTTGTGTGATAACATTGTAAAGCTTGAGCACAGCAAATTCTGTCATTGTAGCTGTAATACCCATTCTGATATGGGATGATGGATCGAGCGCATCCTGAAATCTTTTTTAAAAATTTTTGCTGGCTTAGTTTTTCCCGCAAAGTGTATCTTTTTAACCACTAGGCCGATTCTAACATCCCTAGCATTGGAAAAATCTTGGAATTCGCAGCTATAGGTAGGTATCAGAATTATTACAATCGGTTCTGTGGTTCCGGCAATATTATCATATCATATGTTTTCTTGGAATATTTATTTACACTGCCTGCGACGCACGTTATAACGATATCTTGAGTCGGCTGAGTAATTTGACAATATGCACGTGTCAAGTGTGCCACTTCATTTAACCCTTATCGCATGGTGTAAAATGCATAATAGCCTACTTACAGAGATAGTACCGAGACTCATTTTGGAAAAAAAATGTTGCTGAAACGTGTTGCTGTCGTGCACAGCAATGACTTACAGCAGCATTGTTACCAAATTGAAAACCTATCACATTCTGATAGGATAGAGAAAATGGAATCTATGCTTCAGCGGTCTAGGGGTTAACGATTCCCCACCGACTTCGAATACTAGAATTACTTGAAAAACTTACTGGCTTAACTGGACAATCTCCTAACGATTACAAATTAGTACATGTTAGGCCTCCATGCATACACATATTTACTGTACAGCCTTCGTGATCGGCAAAGATAGTTTTGGTGCGGGGATGACGTCAGGATCTCGTGAAATCTCGCTCTCGTTGCAAGAATATGGCGTTGCCCGGGAGATAAAATAATCCCATGTTTATGATGGTATAATTACTCGTATTATTTGTCTATTGTTTTTATTTCGGATCCAATATGTTAGTGATACAAGTCTTTCAAATAAAGTACACTTTTACCAATCCCGGAACTGTCCTTTAATGCACATTAGTGTCTCAAATGTTGAATCAGTCAACCTGCAACGCTTTCCACCCACACTGAACAAGCGTTCCACAGGAGCAGAAGAGGCAGGAACTCCTAGATAACTTTGTGCAAGAGTTGATACGGTCAGATATGTGGTTTTGTTATTTTGCCAGAACAACAGTGGGTCATACAGGCAGAATTTGTGTGGTCTTGTACTTCCTTCTCCAGATCAGAAGATGTTCGCATCATCTGTGCTGGAGGCGCCATGAAACTAAATAACTTACTACGCTTCTTTGGAGGAGATTGGTCATCACATTAGCTGATTAATGCTATGGTCCATGCTCTCTGAAGGCGATTGCACAACTGATGCTTTGTTCATCAGTCTTGACAGGTTAGCAGTAGGGCTGCGCGATATACCGATACCTTTTTTAAAAACCGATATCCTGCACTGATGGTTTCATAACCGATTAATTAAAAATAAATATCGAAAAACCGAATACGAACATATTTTCTTTTTTTTGTATCAGGATTGTTAAAAATAAAAGGTACTAACGAGCATGAAAAGCGTAATGAATAATAATGTGCATACTTTCCATTAAGCTACGTTCGGGGCAACTAATAATTGAACGTGGCCCCAATTGCGCATATTGTGTAACTCCATGTAACTCGCTGTACGCCGAGAGAAATCAAGCAGCGAATTAATTAAATAAATATCCACTCGTCTTTTCTCTGGTAGTCTCGTGTTTTATATTGCAAATTTATCTAATACTAGCGCGGGAATTTGTCACTGAAATTTGTATCGGGGAAAACATTTCTAAACAATGGCATCCATTTTATTTACGTCACTGGCTAATTAACATAATGCAATGTCGTCCCAAAACTAAATCGCCCGAATGCATAAAAATCTCGCCAAAAAATATAATGCTGAATACATTTTGCTGATTAGGATATAAATAAAATTATTACTCAAACCGTTTTTAAAACGTTATCTTCTATACACAATATCATATTTCAACTTATGAAATTCGTGTTCGCAATATTACAGTTAATATTTTCTTCAAGGTATGATTTCGTCCTCGGGCCGAATTGGAAATGAAAGAAGGGAGATAAATACATCATAATTAATTACAATCACATGATTTACGTCTTTTCGCAACCTGTTTTGCTGATTTATGATTAATTTTGACAAAATAAACGATGTTTATTTAATTGTGCGTAATATTTAGGCGGTCTAATTAATAATTTCCCTCCCACGATGATGGATATTATAAGGTATATTAAGCTTTAAAGGCGTGAAATGTTACGAATGTATCAGGGCGTGAAAATACATTCTGTTTTCGTGCTATTTTTTATCATTTAAATTGTGTTTCATGTCCATAAAACCGATATTCGGTTAAAACCGATATGAAAAGTCATTTCGAAACTGATATGGATGTAAGCCAAACCACGCAGCCCTAGTTAGCAGTCATTGCCTTGCTGTTTGATGCACACCACTGAAGTTTGAATCTTGGATCCGGGGCTGCAGCAAGCACAAATATGTCACATTATTCATAGGAGGATAGACGTTTATTTACTGAGTTCTTAAGTGCAGTGACTAGTTTATAATTACACCAAGACTTCATAGAAGCGAGTTCTGCCTTAAGCCCAAGAACGCATGGAATTACATAGCTTGAAGAAACAGAATTTTGACGCTGGCCATAATCAGTGGCCTCCTCAAAAGGGGTCAAAATTGCACACAAATCTTTCATGAGATTGCATTCATGAATGGTCAATTTAGTTCCATCAAGTTTCTCAGTAGGAATAGCAAGGACAGATCGCAACAGTTCTTTCTCTGCTGTAGAAATGTGGAAACTGATGGTTGATCTTCCTCTGTCACATCGGGTCTGTTTCTCTTCTTAAGCTCAATCGGGTGTTAATAATAACACTGAGAAATGTACAAGCCAGTCACTCCAGTGGTAAATTTTTAAAATATACTATTTTTGAAAATTTACCACGAATGACTGGCTCAATAACCAAACCAGTCATTCCAGTGGTAAATTTCAAAGAAACTATTTTTGAAAATTTACCACAGGAATGACTGGCTCGATAACCAAGTCAGTCATTCCAGTGGTAGATTTTAAAGAAGCTATTTTTGAAAATTTACCACAGGAATGACTGGCTCGATAACCAAGCCAGTCATTCGAGTGGTAAATTTTAAAGAAAATATTTTAGAAAATTTACCACCGGAATGACTGTCTCGATAACCAAGCCAGTCATTCCAGTGCTAGATTCAGCACTAACTGACGGTCGCTGGCAACGGCACTCTGGTCAGTTCTTGTGGAGTCACGTGACAGCATGGACTGGTAGACTGCTGGTATATGGTAGCCCTCGTCTCTGTTCATGGTTGGTTGATGCTTGTAGATTTCTATGGCCTCTTTAACCTTCCGTTTGAATAAGTTGGTCTCAATGTTGATGACCGAGGCACTGCTCGCGGAGATGACGTGGCCAGTGGATTCTGTATGTTCTACCGCAGCTGAGTTGGAATTGGTTTTAAGATGTTCTTTGACTCTGGTGCTGAGAGGCCTTTTGGTTTTGCCTATGTATGTCCCCTCACGTTGCAATGCTTAGCCAGGGGTTAAATTTATCCGACTAACATGTAGTGTAAAGTGCACAGTTTGAAGATTTTAAGGGTGTCTTTTCCTTACAAGCTGTCGCTCCTAATCTACTCTAACTATTTCTTGAATTCAGAAAGGTTATTCCTGTCTTATCTACTCACAAACAACTAAAACTATTATCTAGAAAATATAATTTGAATACTTTTATTGATTTACAATTTAGACTTGTAGCCGTATTGCAGGCTTGTACAACTTATTTAAACTCTATACAAATATGATTTCAATACTCAACGAAGCGGTCATTTCATTCGCTAAGGAATCGAGATGTTAAAATGATTGCACATATACACCTGTGCAAAAATTAAGCACCACCCTATTTTTACGCACATGCGAGGGTATATTCATGTGCTATGAAGAAAGCAATAGCATAAACATTTATGTACCCATCCATCTTAGTGCAAGAGGTAATAATGCAACTAGAGGAATGCTGATTATGATGGTGGGGAAACACTGTATGTTTTTGTTTGAACTTGAAAACGAGGCCTGAATATGGTTACGTTGACACAACTGACAACTATTGCCCTACAGTTGACACACGTGGCTAGATTGTCATTAATGGTGTCTGAAAACGAAGTTTAACATCTGTGCACGAGTTTGAGACTGTCATTATTAATACCGGGTATATCCACCTTGTGCCTGGATGACGGCCTGGACACGACGTCTCATGCTGGTCACCAACCGACTGATACGCCATTGTGGTATTCGTTGCCATTCAAGATGGAGTGCATCTGTTAATTCCTGTAGGTTCTGCACAGGAGGATCCCTCCTTCTCACCATGTTTCCCAGAATGTCCCAGATATGCTCAATAGGGTTCATGTCAGGGCTCCTTGCTGGCCATGGTAGGGTTTCGATGGCATTCTGGCGGAGGTATTCATGCACAGCTCTAGCATGATGTTGTCGGGCGTTGTCATCCATGAATATAGGGTGGGTTCCAAGTGCATGATTTACAAAATGAGGGACCACAACTCTATCCAGTATGGAATCTTGATATCTTTGTCCATTTAGTGTTCCAGGTACAGTCAACAGATCCAGCTTACAATCAAATGAGATGCACCCCCATATCATAACGGAACCTCCACCAAATGGAACTTCTTCCATGATGTTACGTTGGTCGTACGCCGTGCGTCTGGACCTCCATACACGAGTTCGACCATCTGTGGCATGAAGCAGGAACCGACTTTCATCGGACCAGTGTACCCGTCTCCAGGATCTCATGTTCCAGTGTCTTCTTTCGTTGCACCACCTCAGACGCTCCTCTTTGTGGTGTGCAGTGAGGAGAGGACGTCTGACAGGTCTCCTAGCTTTCATGCCAGCAGCATACAGTCTCCTTTTGACGGTAGACATTGACACTCTATTGCGCGTTTCCCATTGCTGGCTGAGCACTCTGCTGTTGGTGAATGGAGATCTCCTAACAAGGCGTACTAGGGCTCGATCATCACGGGCAGTAGTCTTCTTCGGTCTTCCAGATCTAGGCCTGTCGTTCACCTCGTTAGTTTGCCCATGTTTTGCAATCAAACGACTGATTACAGTATGGTTAATGTTCAGCTGTCTGCCAATCTCTCTGCATGACATACCAGTGGTATGCATGCCTATGATTTGCCATTTCACACGATCACTTAACCTTCGTCTTGCCATGGCGGTTCACAATCAAGAGCTAATGCTCTCTGTACAAATAAACCACGGTCATGAACACAAAATTCCTAATCTTGTCGCCTAAATCTGTATGTAATGTTCTACACCTCAAACTGGACTTTTACATAACTGAACACGTGTGCTGTTTCCCGCCACGCACGGACATCAAGCGGCGTGAAGTCATGCATGCATGTGCATTTCGTACTTGGAATTATGTCAGCTAACGCGGGGACAAAAAGTATGGCAGCCTAGTTGTACCATCATGTTTCTACGTTCTATTGTTTTTGCTGGTGCTTAACTTTTGCACAGGTGTATATATGGTGCACAGGTATTATATAGGACTCATTCTATGTAGGCGTATGACGCTCTACAATGACGTCAAACAGGGCTTCCCCTGTGATTCCGTGTATTTCCAGTAGAGCTTGGCGATATTGATATTTACATGACGGTATCGGTACCATGAAAAAATACCGCGGTACCCCGGTATACTGTCATCTGAGCTTGAGGCATGCGACGAAATTAGAACAATTTTTTCCATTTCCTTTTCACTTCCATCTCCAATCAACGGTAAATATAGGTAAAATAAATAAATCGGCTTCCTGATTTAGAGAAGAAAAACATGGCTATTGCGACTGTTTAGTTTCACGATTTTATTAGGTCACTATTTTTATTGACGTAATATCATTCACGGGAATATCGGTCAAAGGGTGTGGTCGACTCGCTAACTATAACCCGCTGTTTGAGACATTGGGGTGCACTATTTTCAATCTGGATTGTTCTTGCTATTAATGCGTGCGACCAGCAAACGGTAAATTTTATTTTGGCAGTCGAGTGCTTTGATAAACAGAGTCCAGACAAAATCCGCAAGTATTTAAATGGGGGCGAGTGTTGTACTCTTTTATTTCTGTTGGAGTCGTATATTCTGTTACTCGCGAAAACAGGCCTATACACATACATATAACACGACATTGAATATAGGCGATTCCAAAGCTTCTGATAATTACCGAGTACCCGATGTGCAGACTCATTACTCGCCATGCTACACGTGAACAATGCATGTAAAAAGCTATTTCAGCGAACTTCCGACGTGTAGCCAGATGAAAAATGAATTACAAAAACTAAAACACTAATTTTTAGGTGTCGTTACTTAAACTCGATTTAATCCTTAAAGAAATCTCTTAAAACTAGCAGAAAGGTAAGAAATAACAACTTCACCGCTGCTTGTTGTTAATAAATTAGCACGTGATCAAAACGGCGCGAGCAAATACTACGTTTTAATAAATTTTCATTGATAAATTCAGCATAGTAATGTATTTTCCCACGGTCGAGTTCATGAACAACCAATCAGATACGTCTTTGCGAGATTGCTGTTGCGTTTGAATAGCACGCAGTTTGTATGTTATTTTGTTATTCTAGCATGTTTGTTCGGTGACAAAATGCTTGGAGTAATAAATTACAATTAATAGAAACGGGAATAAGGAATATATTATAGTGTAATTACTACCGGCAGACGGCCAGAGAATGAGTTTAGATGTTTTAAATAAAGCAATTTTACCGTGAGACTTTCAAGACATACGTTTGACATACAATTCTGTCTGTCATTATTTTGTAATTGACGTCTTGATGTTTGTTTTTACAACGACCCTTTCACCTCAACTCGGCTAATAGTTAAGGATGCCTGTATTTTTTGCACTATTAGCACTTATTTACCCTTGGTCAAGTCAGATTTTATGAATATATTTCTCAAATATTGCTCAAACATTATGGACGGTATTCACAGTATTTGGAAATGTCAACGGTCACGGTATTGGTTCACGGTATACCGCGGTCCTCATGGTACTCCCGTCAGACCGCCCAGCTCTAATTTCCAGCGATCCGATTGGTCGCCCACGTCTCCCGATCGATCAAATTAAGACAGTTTCAACCGGCTTGATTATGACAAAGATTGACGGCTTTTCCAAAACATTTGTTGTTTGACAAGCTCGTCAATCAAGCATTCTAGTCATAGTTTCGCATTCTTCGAATTCTGTTCTGTTGTGACGACCCTGCTGATAACTTTAATTCTGCATCGTTACGATTGCCTCGTAGTGATGGATAAGCGTATTTAGCCACCGGTGCCAACAGTCCTCATCCCTCAAGCTACACCGCAATCTGATCCCTGACCCATCACGTGCAAATAGACGCGGTCATAGAAATCCCCATATATTCCAGCAGTGCTTGCCTGAATTCGTCATCCCAATAATTTACCAGAAACAGAACTGGTTTATTGAGCATGCTATTACAGCCAGCCAAATACTGTGTTCACCTTTCAAAATAATCCTTTATGTCTTCGCCCTGCAAGATACTGATATATTATATACCGAGAAAACATCCTTAAGACATCCTCGTATCTAATCTATCTGTGTCTTGCCGTTCAACCTCTTATTCTGCATTTTATGTTTAACCCTTCCTAAAGACAGAGGTCTTATTTCACAGGTGATACACAGCATCAGTATTGGCAACATACTAGCTTAACGCTTATATGGCTCTTTGTCACAGCGACCAAACCGCTATCATACCAAAACGGACTCAATTCAAATAGAGTACCGGTACAAAGTAATTTACATTTATACGTGAATCTGCAACATAGCAACAGCATCGAGTAACGGCTCACGGTAAGCCACCTTCTATTGCTAAATAATATCGCGCCATTGCCTAGAACAGTCCTTCCTAATTCGCCAAATAGCCATCCATAACCCACGCATTAAACACACCATTGCCTACTGTTATGCAATTATTATGTAACATTGATGACTAACCTAATTCTCTAAATACACTTTATACATTCAGTGCCCATCCAATGCGACCAGTTACTTATTGGCACGCATTGCTAACTGTACTACAAATATGGTATATGAATATTCATGAATGAGATGACGTATTTACACAAGTTCAAATGCAATGTCAACCACACAGGGTCAAAGGCCATAAGCAAATATTTGTCAGAGTCCCAAAAGATTCTCAAGATTCTCGGTGGGTCTCAAGGTAGCTACTCCTCAAGCCCCATATTTACAAGTTGTATCAAGGACAACTTAACTATAAGTCACTTGAATATTGACCGGATGATTTTGATCAAACTTGGTATAAATTGAAAATAAATGTCAACTGAGCAGCCTATACAATAGCTAACTCAGAGACTAAGTTTGAATCATAAATAATCTGGCAACAGTTAACTATAATAAGAAGTATCTCAGTGCTGGCTCTGCTAATGCTAACTGCAAACTCGATAACTTGCTTCACTACAGCAAACTAGGATTTACTGAACAAAGTAACATCTCAGTGCTGGCTATCTGTAAATTCTTGTATCTGGAAACTGGCTTCTACTGGGTCAGCAAAGCGTTCTCAAAATTTTCTTCAAAGACAGTAAAAATTATGACAAAATCTAACTGACAATATTGCGAGACGCCTCTGTACCAGTTACTTGAAATTGAATCATAAAGGGCCCTATAAAAATGGCCTGTATTTCCACTATCCCTGCTTCTTCGTAAACAGAAGTGGAAATAATGAAAATGGAAGTAAATAAACTTCAGGTTTTATTCTGGATAATTTGGTATAGGAGGCAAATCGGTACAGATATTTACCTGCTGTTCAGCAGTGAAAAGATGCCTCCTAACTTGACATCTTGTCCCGGGTTCGTGTCCTCAAGCTAACACATTTAACTCTGAATGAAATAACTGCATTAGCCACCAATTCACCTTTCCAGAGTATCCATCTATCATCTGACCTCGTATGACATCATAGTCAGCTCGGCGCGTGTATGTTGACGTCACAATCATTACGTCACAAAGGGTTCAATATAGACCATCATAAAATCTCAAATACTCCGACACGTTATAAGAATTGTATGTCTGTAATTCTTTGCTTTCCTGTGTTTTTTTTTGGAAATTGATAGTCAAGGTGTTCAGAGATCGATCGATCCCAACACGAGCGAGGTGGGGGTGGAGCTTAGCAAGAGATGGGCGGAGCATAGCTAAAACGGGACCGGTCCATTAACAAACGTGCGCAATGGTACAATCGACTATGGATTAACCAGTTAGGCAGGCCGAAACTAACAAGTGCCCACACCAGCCAAAAATGCCTTTCACGTTAAACGTGAACAGTAGAAATTAATATGGCGAGAGCACACAAATTATAACTGGCTTCACATTAATCCAAATCGCTACACGAAGCTAAACACTGTCGAAGAATTAATTTCTTTCGACTAGAACTTCTTGTGCACTGAAAACTAGTGGTCCCAAACTGATAGTCTTAGGTTCCCAAACTGAGTTCCAATGAAGTTTTTCTCATCTGTGCTAAATATAGAATGTAACATGGCCTCACAGCTATGAATTATGGGGTTCCATGATAGATTTTGTGGGTATTTTTATGCAAAAACCTATAAGACTAATTAATATTTAATAATCAGACAAGATTTTCCCGGGTACCATGGGATCCACCGCCACTAAGTTTGGTGGTCCTAAGATTTGGCGTCTTTGGCAGAGATCGCGGATCTTTTGCATGCCAAAAACTCCCATACCACAGCACGGGGAAATGAAAAATATCTTCTCAAGAACCACTGACACCATAGGGCATATAGAGATCCACATTTATTGAAAGGAAGCTGATCGGCTAATTTTGCCATTGGCCATCTTGGATTTGGCCAATTCTTAGAAACATCTTTAAAAATCTTCTCCACAATCTCTTGGGAGATCAATTCAAAATTCATAAAACATCATCTGGGGCAACAGCTGAACCAAGTTTGTTCCAGGGAATTTGGTGGTCAAGGATTGCCTGGTTTTCGTGAAAATGATTGCTACTGAACCGCAGAATGGATCAGGACGAAGTTTGGGCGATATCATTAGGGAACAGGGGCCATTAAAGTCCATGGAAGGTTAAGACGTCCAAAACATGCTTTTTTACTGTTTTTTGCAGACATCTGGGATTTTCTGAAAATTTCTGAGAAAATCATAAAAATGCCTACTTACACATGTATTAATCTTTGCGAAATCTTCTTCACAGAAATGATGTTGTTTGCCAGTGGTTATCTCGTTTTGTTCATTTGTGCCAGTGGCCAATAACTCCAGGTGAGGGATACAGGCCCCTTGGGCCATTTGTTATTGTCTGGAGAGGTCTCAATATAAGGTCTTTCCATGCAATAATAACTGCTCCATGCGGCAATGAGCTATGGGTAATGACAACTGGCAAGGAGTGAAGAGAGGCAGATAGATGCATTTGAAATGTGGGTGATTGTGGTGAAGATTTCGTTGCTGGAAAGATAGATAAATAAGGTGGTTCTCAGCCAGATTGGGGAAGAGATTACCTTAGGAAGGAACAGGTTATCGACGATGATGTATCTTTCTACTTCTTATCATGAGGAAGAGAGTAACATAATTTAGTAAACACTGAATTTTACATAAATTTTTAACTTTCCAGGAATATGTTTAAAATAGTGAAATCTCTGATCATCTGATTGGATATACACATGATACCAAATGTTGTTAAATTACTTACAGATCAGTCATCAAGAAGTGTCATTCAAAGGAAATTAAAATTACCATCAGTGGAGACATACACATTATTTATAAACTTGTTTTTGCACAAATTTGCTAATGTTGTACTGCACTGTTGTATTGCTGAGGGGTCGAGTCACTTCTCACTCCATTACCATGTGGACTTGCTCCTAAGCGAAGTGAAAAGAAACAAAGCTGTAGGGCCGGAGAACATTGGTGTAAGTGTACTCTGCGAAGTCAACGAGCTTGCTGTTCTGCTTACAAATATATTAAATTTCTCGTTATCATCCTGCATCATTCCTCATGACTTCGGGAGGGATGCAAACATCACTCCTCTTTTTAAGAAAGGATATCAGTTCACAACAAATAGTTACCGCCCTGTAGCCCGTATTAGCCAAGCTATGTTTTGTTGATATAATTATTGTATCCTAGGTGAACTGCATTGTTGCATTGCAATCAACCTTTTGTTTGAGGTTGTGTTCAAATGTCAACTGGGCAGAAAAACGATGTTCTCCAGCCTATCCATGTGCCCTGTATGCTGTATAATGCAACTAGTTTTATGCGACTAGTTGACTATCCATGTTGACATATTGAATGAAACATTGCCTATCAAAGTCACATTTCTATACCCCCGCAAACCATGGGTATATAGTAATTGTTTTGTCTGTACGTGCATCTATCCCAGATTACACATGTAGTTTTCTGGACTGTATTTTCTTAAATATAGTCACCAAACCTGGTATATGGATGATTTATCGCCTAAAGGTGTGTCATGTATCAAAAGTAGGTCAGCGTAACCTACTTTTTGCGGTTCACTGAACATAAATTATTTTTGTCCAGGCTGTAGTTTCAAGAGTTTTTTATATACAGTGTCCAAATTTGGTTTGTGGATGCATAATGGCCTAAATGTGTGTAGTGTATCAGAACTAGGTCATCGTGACCTACTTTTCATGGTTCACTTAACATCAGAGGTTATTCCTCTCCGGGCTGTAGTTTCAGGACTTTCTTGTGTAACCAAACTTGGTCTATGGATGCATTATAGGTTATTGTTGCATCGCTTATCAAAAGTAGGTCAAGTTGACCTACTTTTCACTGATCACTTAGCACGAGAGTATTTAAATACATGTACATTTAAAAAGCTGCAATGCTGTTTAGAAAAGTTCATTTGCAGGCTAAGAGAAGACTATTTTTGAAAATGTATCACTGGAATGCCAGGCTCGATTCTCGAGCCAGTCTTTCCGGCGATACATTTTCAAAAATAGTCTTCGCTCATATGTCAACTATCTCGAACTAGATTGTAGATTATATTTGAAGAGAATTTGAGTTAAAATTATATAACTATTTTTATTTCAGCCATGAAGCATGGCAGAAAACTCGTTTCCAATAGAGATTCCTTTTCAAGGAGATGGAAGTTTTGAACAAGTAACATGTAAGTATCATTAACCCTATATCGGCCAAAAACAGCTTCTTAGGGGTCTTGAGAAATGTCGATTTGCAGACCAAGAGAAGACTATTTTTTGAAAATTTAAACCACTGGAATGACTGGCTCGATAACTGAGCCAGTCATTCCAGTGATAAATTTTCAAAAATAGGCTTCTCTTGGTCTGCAAATCGACATTTTCTATGAGAAAATTGAAAATGACAGTGCAAGTAGCATTTTTAGCTGACCTTGTAATATGTGTAACATGGCGTGAACAGGCCTGACCAAATTGCTGTACCGGTGACCCATGTTTCGTCCGCGCAAATGTATCGCAAATATTTCTAACACAACCTGTTTTCCGTTCCCGCAATTCCGTTCCTGTTGTACTTGTAATGTATACATATATGAAAATGATACATTACACACATTTTCAATTTGGACTGGCCTGCCTGAAGGAGGTTTGTGCGATTATTGCTTTGCGTGATCGTGATTGATTATTTAAGGATAATTGTGATTACTCGATTATCAGCCCCGGTACAAATTACCCAGACATAACAACAAAATCATATCAATGACGAAAAATGGAGTTTAGAAAAGGCCATTTGCAGGCCAGGAGAAGACTATTTTTGAAAATGCATCACTGGAATGCCTGGCGTGATTCTCGAGCCAGTCATTCCAGTGATACATTTTCAAAAATAGTCTTCTCTCTTGGCCTGCAAATGGACCTACATTCAGTGAGCAAAATGCCAATTTTCATGACTGATCATTAAAAAGTAATTAACAGGTTGGAATTGAAATATTTTATTCAGTAGAAATTATTCGTGATTATTTGATTACCCGGTATATAATTTTTAATCATATAAATTCATGATTTAAAAAATAAACGCGATATTCGATTTAATCATGTAATAGCGCAAGTGTAGCCTGAAGTATGTTTGTTAATCAGTAACAGGCCTCGACAAACAATTTACAATACATGGGAGGTAACCATTACCAATCATCACATATGATACTCTTATTACATAGAGTTTCTCCCCTTGACCAGTTAAATTGCAAAATATTTGCCAGTCTTCTTTTAAACCATTTTACTGACCAAGCCGGCCAATTATCTTTGGAAATGTCCGTTTGCGAATTCTATTATAAGTTTTTCTACAGCGCTCAGTCAAATTGGTTTCAAAATATTCAACGGTATGTTTATTACATAGAAAATCCATTAAAGACATACAATTCGTACATTTAACGGGCTATTGATTCCCGATTCATGACAGAGTATTCGCTGTCAGTTATGATTGTGACCTCAGCCTACATTCGACTTACTTGTAATTGATTATGATGTCATATACGTAACTGACAGATTGGATCCTTTGAAATGAGTTTTGGGGTCCGGTTGTGATCACACATGATGCTCTTTAACCATTTAATGGTCATGCCGGCCAAAACCGGCCTCTGTTATGGTCATGTGGAATGTCCATTTAGAGGCCAAGAGAATACAATTCTTGTAAGTTTACCACTGGAATGACTGGCTCGATGACTGGCTCGATAACCGAGCCAGTCATTCCAATGATAAATTTTCAAAAATTGTATTCTCTTGGCCTCTAAATGGACAGATATTTAAATTTTCTTGACAAAATTTGACCATTAAAGGGTTATGGATGAACACATTATCTTCATGGTTTTTTAGTAAATGCTTTCTAAAATGTGAACCAGGATTTCACTCTTTTATATAAATTTCTGTGATAAATTGGAATCGTATAGTGGAACAGATTTCATGACAGACGCTTATTGTTTTGAAACTGTTAATTTTTGTAAAGATCACAGAATCTAGTATATAAATGTTTACATCAGTAAAGATCTATGCAAGATACTGAAAATCCTTGTATTTTTCCCCTGAAATTACTGCTACAGTACAGCTCAGAAATAATATGTTTTAGACAAAATACAACATGCTGGTGAATATTTTGAGTATAAACTGGATTGGAAGACATTACTGCCTAACCTTTAGCTGTGTCCCACCCATCTCTATCGAAGCTCCACCCACCCCTTGCTCGGGTTGGGAACGATCGATCTCTGAGCTTCCTGACTATCAATTTCCAGAGTACTATACAGATAAGCGGTTGAATATTTAGATACCCAGGCAAATTAGTTTCAAAATATTCAACAGCATGTTTTTTAAATAGCAAAAACATATATAATTCTTACAAGGTGTCAGACTATTAAGCGTTAAAGACAGGCTTAATGGAATCATTTATGACATTGTGTAGTTGATTATGACACAATATGAATGAGTGAGGTAATGGATCCATGAATTATGTTCAAAATAATTCAACAAGAGAGTTCTTACATCGTGTTCAAAATTGTACTAAGTATTCTGTTTCTGACTTTTGGAAACATGTTAAGTTATTTCTGAGCTATACTGTGGTCTGTAGAGTTGTTATGGAAACTTTGTATTATTATTAGCGCACCTGGCCAGAATGGCCAAGTGAGCTTATGCGATGGCGATCGTCCGTCGTCTGAAGGGTCGTCTGTTGTCTGTCGTCCATCGTCTGTCGTCTGTCGCCTGTCGTCCGTCAACTTTTTCTTTAAACGACTTCTTCTCAAGAACCACTGAGCCGATTTCAATTATATTAAGCATCCCTAGGGCATAGAGATTCAAGTTTGTTCAAACGAAGCAGATTGGCCCAAATCCAAGATGGCCGCCGACCAAAATGGCCGATTTTTAGAAACAATTTAAAAAATCTTCTCCGAAACCGTTGGAGGAATTGGTTCAAAACTCATAACACATCATCTATTCCAACGGTAGACCCAAGTTTATTCAAGGCAACCTGATTGGCCAATTTGCCTGGTGGCCATCTTGGATGACCTAGTTTTCGTGAAAACGACTTCTCCCGAACCGCTGAAGTGATAGAGCTGAAATCTTTTAAATATGCTTAGGGACCAAGGGCCTTTGAAGTTTGTTCAAGGGAAGTTTGTACGTTAAAAAACATGGCCGCCATCAACCAATAAAAATTTAGCATTTCTTGGTCATATTGGCTTTTTTGTATTTGATGTATTTTGATGGCGAAAATTGCTTTATATATACTTATCAGTGTGGCCAGTTCACATATCCCACTCTCGAGACTGTCGGATAAACGGTTTTCCTGCCATTTTGGTTTGTTTTCCCGCCATAGTCTCCCATAGTAAAGCAATGGGGAATTCTTTAAACGACTTCTTCTCAATAACCGCTGGGCCGATTTCAATTATATTTGGGAGGAAGCATTCATAGGGCATAGAGATCTAAGTTTGTTCAAACGAAGCGGATCGGTCAAAATCCAAGATGGCCGAAATGGCCGATTTTTAGAAACACTAAAAAATCTTCTCCGAAACCGCAAGAGGAATTGATTCAATACTCATAACACATCATCTATGGCAACGTTGGAGCCAAGTTTGTTCAAGCCAACCTTATTGGCCTATTTGCTTGGTGGCCATCTTGGATGACGTAGTTTTCCCGAAAACAACTCCCGAACCGCTGAAGAAATAGAGCTGAAATTTAGTAAATATGCTTAGGGACCAAGGGCCATTCAAATTTGTTCAAAGGAATTTCGTACATTAAAAAACATGGCCGGCATCAGCCAATCAAAATTTAGCATTTGTTGGTCATATTGGTTTTTTTTGTATTTGATGTATTTTAATGGCGAAAATTGCTCTATATATGCTTATCAGGGTGGCGAGTTCAAATATGCCACTTTCGAGACTGCTTTACCATGGGAGCCTATGGCGGGAAAACAAACCAAGATGGTAGTCACCCCGTTTATCCGACAATGGGCCCATAGTAAAGCAATGGGGAATTCTTTAAACGACTTCTTCTCAAGAACCACTAGGCTGATTTCAATTATATGTGGCAGGAACAATCCTTATGGCATAGATATTCAAGTTTGTTCAAATGAAGCCGGTTGGACAATTCGGGCGGGGGCCATCTTCGATGTTGGCCGATTTTTTAGAAAACTCATTAAATATGATCTAGGGCAACAGCTGAAACAAGTTTGTTCAAGAGAACTTGATTGGCCAAATAGTTCGGCGGCCATCTTGGATGACCTAGTTTTTTTTAAAACGACTTCTCCAGAACCGCTGGAAGGATCGGGCTGAAATTTGGGAGATTTGATTAGGGCCTAAGGGCCATTAAAATTTGTTCAAGGGAAGTTGATCCATCAAAAAATATGGGTGCTGTGGCCCAATCAAAATGTAGCATGTTTGGTGGCCGTATTGAATTTTTTTATTTTGACGAATCTCGAAGCCAAATTTGGTTTTATATGTGTTTGGGCATTCTGATTTCAGATTTGCCATTTTCGAAACTGCCGGATAAACGTTTTAGCGGTCATCATGGATCATTTTCCAACTAGAAACTCCCATGTACTAAAGCAATAGAAAATTTCAAGTGTATTTGGCAGAAAACATACTTAGGGCATAGAGATAAATGTTTGTTCAAATGAAGCTGATCTCTAATTTGCCTGGCAGCCATCCTGGATTTGTGAAATGCCTTTAAAAATCTTCTTTTCCGAATCCGCATGGGGGATTGATTCAAAACTCATGACAGGTTATTTACGTAAACAGCTAAATCCAGTTTGTTCAATGGAACTTGATTGCCTAATGCTTTAGCAGTCATCTTGGATGACCTGGTTTTCATGAAAACAACTTCGTATCCAGAATCGCTGAACGGATTGGGCCGAAATTTGGGAGGTATGATAAGGGCTAAGGGCCGTTAAATGTCTTGTGAGGGCTTGCGGTCGATAACGAGTTTCAATTAATTTTATGGTCTACTACACTATTTAAACACAATAGCATCACTTTGGAGTGAGAAAAATATGTTAGGCAGCCCAAATAACGAGATTAAATGACGCCTCAATCTGAACCACATCACCACTCACTGTGAATTTACACCAGGAACGGCGCTGTGAGCTGGGTCTCTGTCTGTAGTACAAAGGTAACATATTTTAAAACGTGCATTTAACAGGATAGACTTTACCTACTACCATAACATAAATTATGTCAGGTTGAAGCTAAGTCTTCAAGAAATGAAAAATCATGATTTAAAAAAATCTATTATGATATTTACTCATTTTAATGGTTTCATGGATAGCTATATTCGCATAATAATAGGCCTATAACTACGGTAAACCATGGGCAATGCTGAAAATCGGCAATATTTCAATGCATGTGACAAATACTCTGTAGTCTAGTAGACCTAATTGCGGATTCATTACCATTCTTGATGGATGTGAGTTTGATGATCGAGGTGGGTGGGAGAGCTTGACGATGGCTATAATTGTACTATTATTCATATCTAAATGTATAGGCTACAGGCTTTTTCTGATGATTACGAATGTACAATAAGTGTGTCAGTGTGTCCTATGTGAAATTTCCCGTGATTACTGATTAGAATGTAATTTTTACCTATAAGTTTTTGGCAATGTGTTTTATAATAATAATATAGAGGCATGTACGGGTCAACACATACGTTGGTGTGTGTTTGTGTGTGTGTGGAGAGGGGGGGGGGGGCATCACGCCTGTGACAACCATATGAACTATATCGTTTTCAAACCAACTTCCTCCATGTATGGAAGTAGCATACACTCATATTTCAAGTTTATGGAAAAGCAAAACTGTAGCAGATGAACAAATTTTCAATAGGTAGGTGAACTGACAGATGTTCAGTGGTCGCTAGCGAATCATCTTTACTTGCAGTGCAGCTCATAAATAAGTTTAAATGCTTCCAAAGCAAAAACACAAATATGGTAGTTAAAACCATATGAACATGATACAAGAAACGTTATGTTGAATATTTTGAACACAATTTGGGTTGAAATCCAACCCAATTATGTTCAAAACATTCAACAGTATATGTTATTTAAGTTGTACTATAAGCGTGCGGATGGCAGTGAAAGCCTCGCTACGCACCTCTACCGCTGCCTAAATTGTAAACAAACCGTGTACTGTCAATAATATGTCAATGTAGACTATACGCAAATAGATTAATTTAGATTAGATTTATATTTACTCGACATTTTAGTTAATTTTAAACACATAACTGGAGTAACTGCTATATTGCAATCATAAATTTATTCATAAGCCTACACAATGGTAAATTGCGATCGTACGTGCACTGAGCGGTGTAGGCCGACTTAACTACCGTTTAAAAAGTTGTGTACATGCATGCCTATCATCTATGCAAAATCTCTGCAGTCAATCCAGAAAGATAAGATATATATGCATTTGCAGAATTGTATTCCAAGAAGTGTGTGGGTGGGTTTGATTAAATATAGCTTAATTCACGTACACGAAATCCGATGTGACTCTCACCTCTAGCTCTTAGAATTGTGATGTCAGGCACTGTGACCATGAGGTCTGTCCTTTAAGTTTAATCAACAAAAATATCATCAACTTCGATATTATTGAACCTTTGTGCATCTCAAACAATGTCGTGTCCGTGTGTGAACAATGAATTGTCAAAGAATAGGCGCATAGGTGCCTAATATGTGTAGCAGTAGAGAGCCTAGCTATGCTCCCCGAAATAATAATCTAGACTAATAGGAATTGGTGTCATCCCGGTGTGACGTCACAACTCTAGCGTGATAGCTAAAAACATTTGGTTGTCAAGGTGGTTGCTATATGCTTATCTCGGCTTTGGCTGGGCCGATTACAAAAATTAAAAAAGCATTTTGTTCTTCTAGTAAAGGAGAATCTGTATTATGATTGTCAAGTTAAGCAGAGCGATCGGGTATCTAGTCCTCACAACATCTTTAAGTTTTGTTCAAAAGTAGTTGATACATAAAGAAACATGGCTTCTGTTTTCTTGTTATAATTCTGCTCAGCTCTGTAGGGTTCTACTTATTGTTGATGGCCTTTCTGGTTGAAATGCCTATGATGCAGGTGAGCGATACAGGCCCCTTGGGCCTCTTGTGTAAATTCTAGAATGTGTAAAACTACTTGTTGTCTATTGTTGTTGTTCTAATAATGTCCATGTTGTGTTATACAGTGATGGATAGTGACTTGAAGCTAGAGGCCACTAGTCCTACGGCGAGCAATCGTTTCACGTTTTCTCGAGCAGGCAGCACCGGCTCTATCCCTGGTGGTTGTGCATCCTCAGCATCATCGGCACAAAACACTGGTAAGTTAGACCATCTGTAAATAATAGACAAAATAAATAAACAACCCACCCGTTATCAAAATTCCAATATACTAAAACAGTCAACCGATTTCCCAACCTACATACATGCCACACTGGCAGAACCACTCATCACTGGACGTCAGTTTCCTAGACAATGCCTACAACTAGCCAATCAGAGAAGAACAGGAAAACACAATCAAGACTGACAACACGCCATACTCGGTGATAGAAAGCTCCCCAGAAGCCCTTGATCCATTCCAAGATTTTCTCGCACTAAGCTTCTCACCTCAACCAGCAAGAAAACGTGGGAGAAAAAGTCTTCCACGAAGCTATACTAGAGGAAGAAGACTTTCCACTACCAGGAACACCAGATAGTGGAATCCACAGGACAACACTAGGCCCGGATCCAATAGACCACCTGGACGAAGACTACTTATATTTGGAGCAACGTGGTGAAAGTTATGTTATTCGACATACCAGCTAGAAATGCGTACCAAGGCAGAAACATTTCAAAACTCATGAAACATCATTTGGAGCAACAGTTGAACAAACTTTGTTCGAGGGAACTTGATTGGCCAAATGCTTACGCGACCGTCTTGGATGACCTAGTTTTCGCGAAAATGACTTCTGCAGAAGGGGCCTAAATGCCATAAGTTCGTCCATGGAAAGGTGATACGTCAAAAAAATATGTCTGCCATGAATCAATAAAAATTTAGCGATTCTGGCGGACATCTTGTATTTTCTGCAAATCTTTTAGAATATCATTAAAAGGCGACTTACTAACCACTGGACCAATTTGAATAAAACTTCGCTAAAAATTAGATTCGTAAATTTTTCCAGTGATCCTAGTTTTGTCAGGTTGTGCCAGTGGGCAACAATTCCAGGTGAGCAATACAGGCACAACCTGACAAAACTAGGATCACTGGAAAAATTTACGAATCTAATTTTTAGCGAAGTTTTATTAGAATTGGTCCAGTGGTTAGTAAGTCGCCTTTTAATGATATTCTCAAAAATTTGCGCCTCCTGTTCTTTAAACCCTTTAACACTTGAATTTGTTAAAAAAAATTTCAATTTTCTCATAGAAAATGTCTATTTACAAACCAAAACTGGTCTTGTCTTTGGTCTGCAAATGGACATTTCTCAAGAGCACTTCAGAAGCCGCTTTTGACTGTTACATGTATGAGTAAAGGGTTAAACGCAATAGGAAATTGAAAATGTCTTCCTGAAAACCACTGACTGGACTGATTTCAATTATATGTGGCAGGAAGCATCTTTACGGCATAGAGATTCCAATTTGTACAAATGAAGCCGATGGGCTAATTTAGTCGGTGACCATTTTGGATTTTGGCCCATTTTTAGAAACGTATTTGAAAATCTAATCCGAAACCGTTTCGGGGATTGATTCAAAACTCATGAAGTATCAAGAGCTGAACCAAGTTTGTTCAAAGGAACTTGATTGACCAAATAGTTTGGTGGCCATATTGGATGCCTTAGTTTTCGCGAAAACCACTTCTCCGTAACCGCTGAACGGATTGTGCCAAAATTTGGGAGATATGATTAGGGACTAAGTGCCATTAAGCTTCGTTCAAGGGAAGTTGATCCATAAAAAAAAGTGGCTGCCGTGGACCAATAAAAATGTAGCGTGTTTGGCGGCCATATTGCATTTTCTTATTTGATGGATTGTGAAGCCAAAATTGGTTTTGTTTAGGTTTTAGATATGCTAATTTCAGATTTATCACTTTCGAAACTGTTGGATAAACCGTTTGGCAGCCGTCTTTGATCTTTTTCCCGCCAAAAACTGCCATACTAAAGCAATGGGAAATTGAAAATGTGTTCTTCCCGAGAACCAGTTGCCCGATTTCAAGTATATTTGTCAGAAAGCATCCTTAGAGGCATAGAGATCCAAGTTTTGTCAAACGAAGCCCATTGGCCAATTTGGCTGGCGGTCATCTTCGATTTTGGCCGATTTTTAGAGATGACTAAAAATCTTCTCCGAAACCGCTTGGGGCATCGATTGAAAACTCCTGTAATATCATCTAGGCCAAGAGCTGATCCAAGTTTGTTCAAGGAAACCTGAGTTGCCAAACAGTTCGGCGGCTATCTTAGATGACCTAGTTTTACTGACAGCAACTTATTTTCCAGTACCACTGAACAGATTAGCCTGGAGGGCCATTAAAATTTGTCCCTTGAAAGTTGATACATAAAAAAACATGGTCACGGTTGATCAATTAACATTTAGCGTGTTTGGCGGCCATCTTGGATTTTTGAAAATTTCTGAGAAAATCATATAAAAAGACTACTTATTAACAACTAGGCCAATTTTAATAAAACTTGGCTAAACATTCACAGAAATTAGATTGGTAAATTTTTCCATTGGTCATCTCATTTTGTTCGTCTGTGCCAGTGGCCAATAAGTCCAGGTGAACAATACAGGCCCCTTTGGGCCTCTTGTTATAGTATTTTGTAAAATCTTTAAAGTTCATATTTAAGCAAATCTTTGAAAAGAAGTTGATGAGACCCTAGTTCTATCCCTCTGATTAGTATTTAAGCAGTGACACCTAACCTGGATCTGTTTGAACCATCAAATATTCCTCTCTGCAATTATGTTGAACACTTAGTAATTAGTATTGACTGTAATTGACGACAACACTTGTAAAGTTATTTGTGGACCAGTCGTTTCGGTTAAGGTTACAAGTCCTGTGCAGACTCTGGATTTTACTGAGGTAGGGCCATAATGCACCATTTCGCACTAACAATTTTACAATGGCCCATCAGTACAGTACGTTCACACATGGCATGCATGGGTTAATGACCCATCTAGGATCCAAGGTCATAGCTAACTTCCATATTGACCACATATTTACCCTACACACCCCCACCCCACCCCTGCTTTGAAAAACCCAGGGATTATGCTTTTGATTCCATCCGTCCGTGCCTATGGTATTCACTCAATAGCTTCCACTTAGAATGGATGGATTCATTTAAAATTTGGTGTGTCAACTCCTTATGACAAGCCCTCAGTGGCGACTGAGTATCAGCCATACCCGTCTAGATTCACTGTAGTTATCTCCCCTGAAATAGTTAAAATTCGTAAAAAAAATTCAGTGCATTTGTTTTTTTGCTGAATAACATAACTTAGAAATTGATTGATTTCAAATCTGGTATGACAACTCCTGATCACATGCCCTCGGTGGAAATTGTGTTTCAGTGAAACGCATCTAGATTCACCTGAGTTATCTCCCTTTAAATACTTAAAATCTGTCAAAAATGTCTCTGCATTTGATTTTCAACTTTTCACCCAATAACTTCAATTGTAATAGATATTTGATGATTCGCTTTGTCTACCTACCTGTCTGGTTATTTGTTTGTCTGTTTGTGCACCAGTTCAATCTATCTGTCAATCCCTGTGGCAAACAGGCTTCGTGAATAAGTGATGTTTACGGGGTGGGATGGGGTTGTGTGGGGGTGGGTGGGGGTGGTGGTGGATGTATATCATCTAGTTGACACAATGACTCATGTTTTCTAGAGGGATTTCAACGCTAAATGGCCTATATCTCAATCTCACGGCAACAAAACAAGAAAGCGGTTGAATACTTTGAAATTAATATGACTGGAAACCATTGCTGCCTTAGGCAGCACTGGCTTCCAGTCATATTAATTTCAAAATATTCAACAGTTTAATATGGCATGCTATGTATCGTAAAGAATTTACTTTTTTAGGGATTTGTCATTGAAAGGGCTAACATGGCTAATGTCCCATCAGATGGGCCATGTGTGGGTCTGTCAGTGCATCTTGGAATGTGTGCATTCTTGCCCTTATCTAAGTATCTTGCCCTGTCATGCCTATGTGCACCTGTTTGTGCGTCTAGCAGTATGTTTTGCCATGTGTATGGGTGGGAGGGGTGTGTGTGTTGGGGTGGGGTTGTGGTAGGGTGGGGGTGGGATGGGTGGGCAAAAAGTTAAATTTATTGAAAAAAGTTAGTTATAAGTGTTAAGAAATGTTTTAAACATTAGTATATTGACCATAATTGGAATGCCGCCTTAGGCAACAATGTCAAGCAATCCATTTCTGTACAAAATATTCAACAGTAAGTTTTATATGGTTTTGGAAACATGTTAACTTATTACTACGCACAAATATCTTCTCTTTCACTCTTATGACATATTAGGCAATGCAAGAAATATATGCTAGAAACATAATATGTGGTCTAGGCTTGAAAGGGTTAACAGACGACGAAGGTTACATGTTCCTGCGGTCCAGGGCCAACAACTTTTTACTGCAGGGCAACCAATGTTTAACACATTGGTCTGGGGCCTGGGGGACAACCTAGATAATGTGTTATTTTCAGGGCCTGTATATGTACTCATGGTGAGTATTTATTTTAATTAGTCATAACCGTGGATGTAACGCTCAAATTTGTTAAAGAAAATTTCAATTTTCTCACAGAAAATGTCTATCTGGAGACTAAGAGAAGGGAATTTCCTGCATTCAATGACTGTCTCTTGGTCTGCAAATGGACATTTCTCATGACCACTACAGAAGCCGCTTTTGGCTGATATGAGGGATAAAGGGTTAATATAATGGCTGATATTTACAAGAATTCTGTCGTCTATAAAGGTTATGACAATACATAGAATTTACAGAAATGGAGCAACCTGGAAGTACAGTCTGGCAACCTAATTTAGATGGCATACTTGCCCCTGGGGGCAACACAATATTTGTATAATTTCTGATCCCTGGTTACTCAGATATATCCTGTGATCCGGGTCATGCGTGAGTTATTTTATTAGGACTGCTTTTCTACGTTTTAAATCACAAATCTTGTTTGTGTAAATTTGAAAAAAGCTTTATTTAACAATTTCGATGACAGATGCTTGAAAAAAATAAGTTCTTTGCGATGTATAGCATTCATTTGAATATTTTGACATTAATATGATTAAGGTATCTATAGCTTCTAGTCATATTAATTTAAAAATATTCAACAGATTTCCTATTTGTTTGCCCTGAAATTGAGATATGGGATTTGTCAGTCAAAGAGTTAACCTTTTAACACTCATATCAGTCAAAATGGCTCCAGCAGTGGTTTTGAGAAATGTCCATTTGCCGACCAAGGGAAGACTATTTTTGAAAATAACCGGGCCAGTCATTCCAGTGGTAAATTAAAAAAGTCCTCTCTTAGTCTGTAAATGTATATTTTCTATGTGTTAAAGGGTTAATTATATATATGTATGTGTACGTGTACATATAAAAAATTTCTGGGAAATTCCCTTTTTTTATGTACACAAGTGAGCTACATTGTACTGTCAATGAATCTATCTAGAATTATGTGTTATTTCCTGTTACACACATTGTCAATATAATTTATAGAATACTCGATTTCAAATTACCTAAACAGGTGGACGCTATTTAGTATATTCAAACTAACTTGAGTGGAAGCTGCGAGCTAATTTCAAAATATTCTACAGAATAGTGTTGACAGGGAATCGAAACCACAACCGACAAAAATGGCAAGCATCATAGTCCACAAAATGATTTCACCACACCAACGCCGCAAGACACTCATGATGTCATTTTCTGATACAAAGTGCAATTCTGTGGTAGCTGATTTTGACTAATTACTGTAACTGTCTAGCCAGTTAGTGATTTTGAGCGTCGCGGAGTGTCACAGCCTGTACATACATCACACAGACCATGTATTTTACGCTGCAGAATAGTGAAACAATTCCCGATACTTCATAATGAATTAGCTGCATTAAATTATAGGGATTTAGTTTAAGTCTGCTCTAACCCTGAACAGGTCCTACACAGCAGGGCTAGAAAATTAGAAAAGTATTGTTTTGCCCCCGGGGCAAGTACGCCATTTAAATTATGTTGTCTGACTACACTTTCAGGTTTGCCCATTTCTGTAAATTCTGTTGAAAATATGTGTTGTTGTAAGCTATATAGACTACATAATCCTTGTGGATACCAACTATTATATTAACCCTCTCTCCCTCATATCAGCCAAAAGCGGCTTCTGCAGTTGTCTTGAGAAATGTCCATTTGCAGACCAAGAGAAAACTATTTTTGAAAATATACCACTGGAATACCTGGCTCGGTGACTGGCTCGGTTATCGAGCCAGGCATTCCAGTGGTAAATTTTCAAAAACCATTCTCTTGGTCGGCAAATTAACATTTTCTATGAGAAAATTGAAATTTTCTTGAAAAAATTTAATTATTAAAGGATTAAGATTAAATAAAATAATTAGTCACCGAAGTACAGATGCTGAAAATATCAACTTATCTAGCTTGTCCCCCAGGGCAACCAGTGTGCTAAGATTTCATTGCCTTTCAGTAAAAATGGTTGCCCCGGACTGTAGGAATGTGTAATTTTTGTGACCTGCACATATGAAATGGAAAGGACGCCATGAAGAATTACCTGTGCCATGATTTTCCATAGTAGCTCCTGGGTGGGTGTCACTGATTAGCCATTGTCTACCACGATACAGTACAGCTCCTGGGTGTGTGGAAATGGTTAGCCGTTGTCTACCATAATACAGTACAGCTCCTGGGTGTGTGTCGCTGGTTAGCCATTGGCTAGCATGATACAGTACAGCTCCTGGGTGTGTGGGGCTGGTTAGCCATTGGCTAGCATGATACGGTACAGCTCCTGGGCATGTGGCGCTAGTTAGCCATTTTCTACCATGACACAGTACAGCTCCTGGGTGTGTGCTCCTGGGTGTGCGTCGCTGGTTATCCATTGTCTACCATGATACAGTACAACTCCTGGGTGTGTGCTCCTGGGTGTGTGTCACTGGTTAGCCATTGGCTAGCATGATGCAGTACAGCTCCTGGGTGTGTGGCGCTGGTTAGCCATTGGCTAGCATGATACAGTACAGCTCCTGGGTGTGTGCTCCTGGGTGTGTGTCACTGGTTAGCCATTGGCTAGCATGATACAGTACAGCTCCTGGGTGTGTGGCGCTGGTTAGCCATTGGCTAGCATAATACGGTACAGCTCCTGGGCATGTGGCGCTAGTTAGCCATTGTCTACCATGACACAGTACAGCTCCTGGGTGTGTGCTCCTTGGTGTGTGGCGCTGGTTAGCCATTGTCTACCATGACACAGTACAGCTCCTGGGTGTGTGCTCCTGGGTGTGTGTCGCTGGTTAGCCATTGTCTACTATGATACAGTACAGCTCCTGGGTGTGTGCTCCTTGGTGTGTGTCACTGGTTAGCCATTGTCTACCATGACACAGTACAGCTCCTGGGTGTGTGCTCCTTGGTGTGTGGCACTGGTTAGCCATTGTCTACCATGACACAGTACAGCTCCTGGGTGTGTGCTCCTGGGTGTGTGTCGCTGGTTAGCCATTGTCTACTATGATACAGTACAGCTCCTGGGTGTGTGCTCCTGGGTGTGTGTCACTGGTTAGCCATTGGCTAGCATGATAAGTACAGCGCCTGGGTGTGTGACGCTGGTTAGCCATTGTCTACCATGACACAGTACAGCTCCTGGGTGTGTGCTCCTGGATGTGTGTCACTGGTTAACCATTGGCTAGCATGATAAGTACAGCGCCTGGGTGTGTGACGCTGTTTAGCCATTGTCTACCATGACACAGTACAGCTCCTGGGTGTTTGGCGCTGGTTAGCCATTGTCTACCATGATACAGTACAGCTCCTGGGTGTGGTGCTGGTTAGCCATTGTCTACCATGATACAGCACAGCTCCTTGGTGTGTGGCGCTGGTTAGCCATTGTCTACCATGATACAGTACAGCTTCTGGGTGTGTGGGGCTGGTTACCAATGGCTACCATGATACAGTACAGCTTCTGGGTGTGTGGGGCTGGTTACCAATGGCTACCATGACACAGTACAGGTAAAATATAACTTAATGTGTTTCCAAAGCAAAGAACCAGAAACCAGGGCTTCGTTTAAAGAAATATGTGGTGAGCTATAAATTGATCTCTATGATCAATGCTAGGCGGGTGATCGCTCCTCTGGTAGAATGAAAATGTCAAAATCTATCAATAACATGTTTAGCTCAAAATATTCAAATTTTAGTTTCAGTTTTAAGATTTGAAATGAGTTATTAATTGCTCTCCTGTGATGAAAAGGTAGGCGAGCTATGCGAGCGAGGGTGATAGCGCGCCTCAGAAACGAAGCCCTGAGAAACGTGTTAGTAAGAAATGTTCTATTGAATATTTTGAACATAAATGTATTAGAAGACATTGATTGGTCTCTTCAAATCCAGAACTTTATGTTCATTATGTTTTATTTTGTGTTGTAAACATGTTAAGTTATTTCTGAGCCTCACTGTCGATAAGTTTTTGTTGTATGGCCCAATGGTTATTATAACTCCATCGTCTATCAGGAGTAACCATTGTCTCTCAACCATGGTTGGCCACGGTTAGCCATGATTCTCTGGTAACCATGGACTCAAGCCATGGTGCCACACCCATGTTAACCCTTTAATGATCAAATTTGGTCAAGAAAATTTAAATATTTTCTTATTGTATGTCCATTTACAGGCCAAGAGAATGCAATTTTTGAAAATTCATCACTGGAATGACTGGCTCGGTTATCGAGCCAGTCATTCCAGTGGTAAATTTTCAAAAATTTATTTTTCTTAACCTGTAAATGGACAATCCACAAGACCATAGCAGAGGCCGGTTTTGGCCGGTATGATCATTAAAAGGTTTAATGACCACGGTCAATACCTTGACCATGGCTATATGACATGGGCCGGCTGTGATTTTCTACAGTGATGAAATTTCACGGTATTGGTAATTTGAAACGGGATAGTGATATTCAAATGGAAATCAGCGGAATATTAAATTTTTTCTGAAAATATCTGTAAATCGAAATGGAAGTATGATATTTAACCCTTTCCTTTATCCCTCATATCAGCCAAAAATGACTCCTGCCGTGGTCTTTAGAAATGCCCATTTGCAGGACCAAGAGAAGACTATTTTTCAAAATTGATCGCTGGAATGACTGGCTCGATTTTTCAAAATAGTCTTCTCTTTGTCTGCAGATTGATATTTTCTATGAGAAAATTTTAATTTTCATGAACAGATTTGAGAGTTAAAGGGTTAAATAAAGGCTTTAACTTTACGCAGGTATTTTTATGATGCGTCGTCACTTAAAATAGCGAATTATTACACAGATATTTTCACCCCCTTCTGCTTTCTGACTCGGCTAACAGCACGATGCCAGTGTTATTGCCTTTGTTACGGTTATTGTAGGGGTGTGAATTTGAGGCGAATGTCTGAATGCGTTCGCGTGTAGGTTACGCAAACATTAATTTAGGAGGCCTATATTCAGTCGCCATAAAATATTAATTTCCGTTCGCCATAAATATTCACATTAGGCTCTTGCTAGGGACCTGGAACATCGCTTGTTTTCAAACATAAAACGATGGATTTGCATCATCACGATATGTTCCGTGAACGTAAGTGATTGAATTAAATTCGGTTCTTTTCACGTTTATTATTTCATATGCAGGCGAACGGTTTCAACCACAGTAAACCATGGTCTGATTAGTTTGTGGTAAAATACGGTCTGACTAGCTTGGTAAAGTTGCAACCATGGGAAAACATGGTCTGGTCAGTCTGACCATGGTCAAACATGTTTCAACTAGCTAGACAATGGTTTTAACGCTTTAACCCTCAAATTTGTTTTTTTTAAATTTGTTGTGGAAAATGGCCATTTGCAGACCAGGAGAGGACTATTTTAGAAAATTTGCCACTGGAATGACTGGTTCGGTTATCGAGCCAGTCATTCCAGTGGTAAATTTTCAAGAATAGTCTTGGTCCGCAAATGGATATTTCTCAAGCCCACTGTACAAGCAGTTTTTGGCTCATATGAGTGTTGAAGGGGTAATGGCCAAATTTAGTTCAGAAAGTGAAATATTAGTTTATTGAATATCCATTTACAGACCAAGAGAAAACTATCTTTGAAAATTGCCAAAAAATGTCTTTTGCAGTGATCTTGAGAAATGTCCATTTGCAGACCGAGAGAAGACTATTTTTGAAAATTTACCACTGGAATGACTGGCTCGATAACCGACCCAGTCATTCCAGTGGTAAATCTTCAAAAACACTCTTCTCTTGGTCTGCAAATGGACATTTTCTATGAGAAAATTTAAATTTTCTTGAAAAATTTGATTGTTAAAGGATTAAGACTAAATAAACTAAATCCTCAACATGAGTACATTAGGGTAGTATCAGGGCTGGGGTCAAATACAAAACATATATACAGTACACGCCATGACAATAACAACTTATCTTGAGCTTGTCCCCAGGGCAACCAGTGTGCTAAAATTTGGTTGGCCCGGACCTCAGGAATGTGTAATTTTCGTGGCCTGTAGGGCATGTGTCATGGTGCTATTAGGCCAGGTATAGGAAATTCTGTGTGAAATTGTATATTACTGATTTTATCCAGCATAAATTAGAATGTTCCTAATCATGGCCAGCTGAATCATATGAAATCAAGCGTGACAATTCTAGGAGTATAGTGAATAGAGGACAATAGCCCAATTAATAGCCAGGACAATTAAAGCCACCCAGCCTGCAGTGTGGACATAATAAATCACTGCATTCCAAGACATGTATATGCTGAACTTTTATATATATATAATAACATACTTATGAAAATGCATGTTTATAATCCGTTAACCGTTTTCATTCTGATTTCCCATAAACATGATTTCAAGACATTGGCATAAGAAACCTGCATATTATTTTAGAAATAGTTTGACTGAAAGTTGTTGCTGCCTCAAGGAGAAAACTTTTCCTTTGATTGTTTTCAAAATGGTCATCAGGATTTTCTGAATTTGTCAGAGTAAATTACAGTCACCACGTATACAGAATGAAAGTGGTTAATTATATTTTTCATTGAATTGCATAAATCTGGTATTCACAAAAGTACTATTAGTAAAAACTTGATTCTTTAAACAAATTATTAATGATTTTAGACATGTTCTGACTTTATTTTGAACATGTCTCTTGACTACCTTTTTGTTGACTCTAACGACTAGCTATAAAATGTGCATGAATTTGTATACGAGGGAGATAGATTGAGTGAGAGAAACAGTGAGAGTCAGAGCTAGAGATAGAGAGATAGAATTAGATTGAGAGATAGAATTATACAGTTGTACAGTGAGTTATGTGTCACAGTTACACAAAGTCAAAATCAAAACTGGTTAGATATTGAAGTTATGTACATTTTTGTTTCAAAATTTGTTTTGAAAAAATTAAAATGAAATAAAATAAAGAAGCACGACAACTCTGAGTTATGTGTCTTTGTTGTTCTTTTATTTGTGCTGAAGTCCACGTAGAGGTGCCATATTGAAGAGCATCTTTAAAGGATGCGAGGTGATGACAATGGGTATGACGTCAATGTGTGACGTCTATGGCGATGGTGATGACGTCGCCAAAAAATGCGTAGAAACATATAATCTGGCTGAAGAGATCGATTCTTAAGAACACCGTAGAATTAAAAGAATAATAACAACATACTGGGCGTGTCCACCCGTGGTTGGCGTGTTGGTCCAGGGAAAGGGTGTCCCTTATCCTGCTCGGTTTGTGCCTATAGGCTCCATTGGGTGGAGCTGGTGTATCCAAAGACATTCTTTCTGTGTTCTCCATGAGGTGGAGTTTTCATCGTCCAGGTCTGATGAGAATACCTATGGCGGTTTGGTATCAATCTGAGATGTCATTGGATTCTGAATTTAGAGGGGCGTATTTTCCCCTACATACTTATGGATGGTTATTGCCGGTTCTGCCATTTTTGGCGGTTGGGCAACTTTTTTTGGCGGTTGTGGTCAACTTCACCGGTTGTAATTGTTACCGGTTATTTTTGGTGTCATTCAGGTCTGTGTAGACCTGGCGGCTTGCGTGTCCGAACCTACTGAGTTTAGACTCAGTGTGGACAGCGGAGGTATTGTGATTATCTCCGTTTCCTGTGGCAACAGTTTGCTGGATGAATCAATTGTGAAATGATAGATGATAACAACGTAGTCAGTTATATGAGCTACTCGTCGAAGGTTGTTAAGCTAGATATAGAGATTCTAGAGATAGTTTTCTACAGATAGATAATTGGGGTTTGTGACATTTACTATCACTAGTTGAACTTGAAGTAAAGTTTAGAATCATTAAACATTTAATATCAGTATGTGAAGAATGAGCTTGTTTATTGTTTATTAAAGTATCTTCACTCGCCGTCTCATCCTGAAGTGTAGCAGAGCTATTTCCACCCAGCTAATCCCCCGTATTCAGAAATAGGTGGAAAATAGCCCCGTAACACATGATATGATATACCATTGCTGACCAATGGTCTGACAGTGATGACTGTGCTTGACCATGGTTACATTCACAGCATTTCCGTACCATATAATATATCTCAAAACAAATTTATCTTCTATGCATTTTGCTCGCTGTAGGATTGGGAAGGATAGAATTGTACTTGGAATCTTATTGGTGATTTATTGGCAAAATTGAATTAAATAACGTAAGTCTCCTAAAATTTACTATAAATAAGAAGTGAAATCCTTGTAATCTTCTTTGAACTCTGTATTATATTGTCTCTTTGATCATATTTACTTAGTTTGGGGCATAAGTTCATTAGATTGTCAGATCTTTGTTGTGGAAATATATGTACATGTATATACATGTAGATGTTGGTTTATAACTGATATAGGCCATATATTAATATAAATATATTATGATTGTTTGATGATGATAAATGACTGTTTTCAGGGGCTTGAAGGAGTGAAAAGTTCTGCCTACTGGAATTATTTTTAATCATCCATCTCAACCATGTCTTGTTCTTTGCAAGCAGCCTATAGAAACTCCGATATGTTCTTTTCTGGCTTTAGTTGTCTTCGATTATGTTTTTTGATGTCTGACTGCACACACTTAGCAGCAAGTTGACGCTATAGTGTCCTATGCTTGCCTCATACATCTCGGCATCTGGTACTGAACACCCTCATGTTTTCTGAGCGGGTGTCTTCTCATGAAGAACATTGACCATTGCTGTTGTGCTACTGTCACCGAGACTGGAACTGTGTTGCACTATTTGTAAAATGCAGAGTGGACCGTAGACTGTGACTGGCTGGGGTTATTAGCAATGCTCGCAAGTGTTGACGTTGACCAGCTGTCGCTATTGTATAGCATTATTAGCTAACCTGACCTGAACCGCTGAAGGGATAGAGCTGAAATTTATTAAATATGCTTAGGGACCAAAGGCCATTCAAATTTGTTCAAAGGAATTTCGTACGTTAAAAAACATGGCCAGCATCAACCAATCAAAATTTAGCATTTGTTGGTCATATTGTGTTTTTTTGTATTTGATGTATTTTAATGGCGAAAATTGCTCTATATATGCTTATCAGGGTGGCGAGTTCAAATATGCTACTTTCGAGACTGTCGGATAAACTGTTTGGCTACCATCTTCGTTTGTTATCCCGCCATAGGCTCCCATAGTAAAGCAATGGGCCCATAGTAAAGCAATGGGGAATTCTTTAAACGACTCCTTCTCAAGAACCACTGGGCCGATTTCAATTATATTGGGCAGGAACAATCCTTAGGGCATAGATATTCAAATTTGTTCAAATGAAGCCGGTCGGACAATTTGGGCGGTGGCCATCTTGGATGTTGGCCGATTTTTAGAAAAGTCATTAAATATGATCTAGGGCTGAAACAAGTCTGCTCAAGAGAACTTGATTGGCCAAATAGTTTGGCGGCCATCTTGGATGACCTAGTTTTTTCGAAAACAACTTCTCCAGAGCCGCTGGAAGGTTCAGGCTGAAATTTGAGAGATTTGATTAGGGCCTAAGGGCCATTAAAATTTGTTCAAGGGAAGTTGATCCATCAAAAAATATGGCTGCCGTGGCCCAATCAAAATGTAGCATGTTTGGTGGCCATATTGAATTTTTTTATTTTGACAATTCTTGAAGCGGAAATGTGTTTGGGCATTCTGATTTCAGATTTGCCATTTTCGAAACTGTCGGATAAACGTTTTAGCGGCCATCATGGATCATTTTCCAACTAGAAACTCCCATGTACTAAAGCAATAGGAAATTTCAAGTTTATTTGGCAGAAAACATACTTAGGGCATAGAGATACACGTTTGTTCAAATGAAGCTGGTCTGTAATTTGCCTGGATTTTTGATTCTTTTCCGAATCCGCAAGGGGGATTGATTCAAAACTCATGACAGGTTATTAACGGACCCAGTTTGTTCAATGGAACTTGATTGCCTAATGCTTTAGTAGTCATCTTGGATGGCCTGGTTTTCATGAAAAACAACTTCGTATCTAGAATCGCTGAACGGATTGGGCTGAAATTTGGGAGATATGATAAGGGACTAAGGGCCATTAAGTTTTGTTCAAAAGTAGTTGGTACATAAAGAAACATGGCTTCTGTTTTCTTGTTATAATTCTGCTCAACTCTGTAGGGTTCCACTTATTGTTGATGGCCTTTCTGGTTGAAATGCCTATGATGCAGGTGATCTTGTTAGCTCACCTGGCCCGAGGGGATCAAGCGAGATTATGCCATGGCAGCCATCCATTGTCCATCTGTCATCTGTCGTCCATCCGTCAAATCACATCCCCTCCTATGGGGATAGGCTCCAGAAACTTTATTCAGAATTTTGATTGGTCAATTGTTTTAGTGAAAATATTAGATTTTATGAGATTTATCAGAAATTGTCAAAATACATCTTCATTAACCGCTTGATGGATTTCAACCAAATTTGGCAGGAATGACCCTATGGTGGTCCACTCCAGAACATCTATTAAGAATTTTGATTAGTCAATTCTTTGGGTGAATGTCTTAGATTTCATGAAAAATTTACTAGAAATTGTCAAAATATATCTTCTCCTTAGCCACTTGGTAGATTTCGACTGAATTTAGCTGGAAGGATTCTATGGTGCTAGGCTCTGAAAATTCTTTTCAGAATTTTGATTTGGAAATTTTTTGGGGTGAAAACCTCAGTAACTACTGTTCAGAATTTCGACTAGTCAAACTTTCCAGTGGCTGTCATCTTAGATTTTAATAACGTCCAGAAATCCTACAGGAAATGAATCGGAACAGGTTTAAATAACTTCTCGAGAACCACCTGGTGGATTTCAATGAAAGTTGAACCCTGTGATGATTGGCTCCAGAATTTCCCTGCAAAACATTGTTTGGTCCCTTTTTTCAGTGTCCATCTTGTTCTTGAAATGGTATTTCAGGAACTGCTGTATGGACCAGGCTGAAACTCATTGGATTTAATTTCATCAATAACTATGGATGATTAAAGTTTGTTCGGGTTCAATTTGATTGTGTGGTCAGCGTCCATAATTTATTTCCCACTAAATATCATTTGTACTAAATCCCAATTTTGTACTTTGTGTCTTGTTACTGCTGAATTTTGGATTTTGGCCAATTTTTTCAAATGTCTTTAAAAATCTTCTCCGAAATGGATTTGGGGATCGATTAAAAACTCAGGAAATATGATCTGGGGCAATAGCTGACCCAAGTTTGTTCAAGGGAACTTGATTGGTCAAATAGTTTGATGGACATCTTGAATGACCTCATTTTCGCCACGAAAACAACTTTTCCAGAACTGTTGAAGGGATCAGGCCGAAATTTTGGTGAAATGAATAGGGTTTAAGGGCCATTAAAATTTGTTCAAGGGAAGTTGATACATCAGAAAACATGGCCGCTGTGAACCAATCAAAATGTATCATGTTTGGTGGCCATATTGGATATTTTTATTTTAGAAAGCTTAGGTCTAACCCTCGAATTCGTTCAATGAGAGTCGAATCTTCTCAGGACTACAAAGTGTCCATGTGTGGATCAAGATGGAATCCAGTGGTAAATTTTCAAAATTTGTCTTATCTTGGTCTGTAAATGGACATTTATCAAGACCACTTCAAAAGTTTCTTTTGGCAGGCGTGAATGTTAAAGGAGTAACCCTTTCATGACGAAACCGGCCAAACCCGTCCTTTGCAATGATCTTTAGTAATGTGTAATTTCAGGTCAAGATAAGAGTATTTTCGAAAGTTTACCACTGGAATGACTGGCTCGGTAACGGAACCAGTCATTCCAGTGATAAATTTTCAATAATAGTCATCTCTTGACCTGCAAGTGGATATTTAATAAGCACACATTAAAATTTTCGTGACAAAATTTAGGCATTGAAAGGTTAATGATTATATTTGGTCAACTAAATTTTAATCTTCTTATATAAAATGTCCATTTACAGGCCATTAACCCTTTAACCCTCATATCAGCCAAAAACTGTGTCTGCAGTGGTCTTGAGAAATGGTAACCGAGCCAGTAATTCCAGCGGTAACTTTTAAAAAATAGTCTTCTCTTGGTCTGCACATGGGCATTTTCTATGAAAGAACATTTTCTTGAACAATTTGAGAATTAAAGGGTTAATCAAGAACAGATCTTACCCTCTCTCTTACCCTCTCTCTTACCCTCTCTCTATCCCATTAGACAAGAACAGATCTTACCCTCTCTCTATCCCATTAGACAAGAACAGATCTTACCCTCTCTCTATCCCATTAGACAAGAACAGATCTTACCCTCTCTCTACCCCATTAGACAAGAACAGATCTTACCCTCTCTCTATCCCATTAGACAAGAACAGATCTTACCCTCTCTCTATCCCATTAGACAAGAACAGATCTTACCCTCTCTATCCCATTAGACAAGAACAGATCTTACCCTCTCTCTATCCCATTAGACAAGAACAGATCTTACCCTCTCTCTATCCCATTAGACAAGAACAGATCTTACCCTCTCTATCCCATTAGACAAGAACAGATCTTACCCTCTCTCTACCCCATTAGACAAGAACAGATCTTACCCTCTCTCTACCCCATTAGACAAGAACAGATCTTACCCTCTCTCTATCCCATTAGACAAGAACAGATCTTACCCTCTCTCTACCCCATTAGACAAGAACAGATCTTACCCTCTCTCTACCCCATTAGACAAGAACAGATCTTACCCTCTCTCTATCCCATTAGACAAGAACAGATCTTACCCTCTCTCTATCCCATTAGACAAGAACAGATCTTACCCTCTCTCTACCCCATTAGACAAGAACAGATCTTACCCTCTCTCTATCCCATTAGACAAGAACAGATCTTACCCTCTCTCTACCCCATTAGACAAGAACAGATCTTACCCTCTCTACCCCATTAGACAAGAACAGATCTTACCCTCTCTCTACCCCATTAGACAAGAACAGATCTTACCCTCTCTCTACCCCATTAGACAAGAACAGATCTTACCCTCTCTCTATCCCATTAGACAAGAACAGATCTTACCCTCTCTCTATCCCATTAGACAAGAACAGATCTTACCCTCTCTCTATCCCATTAGACAAGAACAGATCTTACCCTCTCTCTATCCCATTAGACAAGAACAGATCTTACCCTCTCTCTATCCCATTAGACAAGAACAGATCTTACCCTCTCTCTATCCCATTAGACAAGAACAGATCTTACCCTCTCTCTATCCCATTAGACAAGAACAGATCTTACCCTCTCTCTATCCCATTAGACAAGAACAGATCTTACCCTCTCTCTATCCCATTAGACAAGAACAGATCTTACCCTCTCTCTACCCCATTAGACAAGAACAGATCTTACCCTCTCTCTATCCCATTAGACAAGAACAGATCTTACCCTCTCTCTACCCCATTAGACAAGAACAGATCTTACCCTCTCTCTATCCCATTAGACAAGAACAGATCTTACCCTCTCTCTACCCCATTAGACAAGAACAGATCTTACCCTCTCTCTATCCCATTAGACAAGAACAGATCTTACCCTCTCTCTATCCCATTAGACAAGAACAGATCTTACCCTCTCTCTACCCCATTAGACAAGAACAGATCTTACCCTCTCTCTATCCCATTAGACAAGAACAGATCTTACCCTCTCTCTATCCCATTAGACAAGAACAGATCTTACCCTCTCTCTACCCCATTAGACAAGAACAGATCTTACCCTCTCTCTATCCCATTAGACAAGAACAGATCTTACCCTCTCTCTACCCCATTAGACAAGAACAGATCTTACCCTCTCTCTATCCCATTAGACAAGAACAGATCTTACCCTCTCTCTATCCCATTAGACAAGAACAGATCTTACCCTCTCTCTACCCCATTAGACAAGAACAGATCTTACCCTCTCTCTATCCCATTAGACAAGAACAGATCTTACCCTCTCTCTACCCCATTAGACAAGAACAGATCTTACCCTCTCTCTATCCCATTAGACAAGAACAGATCTTACCCTCTCTCTATCCCATTAGACAAGAACAGATCTTACCCTCTCTCTACCCCATTAGACAAGAACAGATCTTACCCTCTCTCTACCCCATTAGACAAGAACAGATCTTACCCTGTCTATCCCATTAGACAAGAACAGATCTTACCCTCTCTCTATCCCATTAGACAAGAACAGATCTTACCCTCTCTCTATCCCATTAGACAAGAACAGATCTTACCCTCTCTCTACCCCATTAGACAAGAACAGATCTTACCCTCTCTCTATCCCATTAGACAAGAACAGATCTTACCCTCTCTCTACCCCATTAGACAAGAACAGATCTTACCCTCTCTCTATCCCATTAGACAAGAACAGATCTTACCCTCTCTCTACCCCATTAGACAAGAACAGATCTTACCCTATCTCTACCCCATTAGACAAGAACAGATCTTACCCTCTCTCTACCCCATTAGACAAGAACAGATCTTACCCTCTCTCTATCCCATTAGACAAGAACAGATCTTACCCTCTCTCTATCCCATTAGACAAGAACAGATCTTACCCTCTCTCTATCCCATTAGACAAGAACAGATCTTACCCTCTCTCTACCCCATTAGACAAGAACAGATCTTACCCTCTCTCTACCCCATTAGACAAGAACAGATCTTACCCTCTCTCTATCCCATTAGACAAGAACAGATCTTACCCTCTCTCTATCCCATTAGACAAGAACAGATCTTACCCTCTCTCTACCCCATTAGACAAGAACAGATCTTACCCTCTCTCTACCCCATTAGACAAGAACAGATCTTACCCTCTCTCTATCCCATTAGACAAGAACAGATCTTACCCTCTCTCTATCCCATTAGACAAGAACAGATCTTACCCTCTCTCTATCCCATTAGACAAGAACAGATCTTACCCTCTCTCTATCCCATTAGACAAGAACAGATCTTACCCTCTCTCTATCCCATTAGACAAGAACAGATCTTACCCTCTCTCTACCCCATTAGACAAGAACAGATCTTACCCTCTCTCTATCCCATTAGACAAGAACAGATCTTACCCTCTCTCTATCCCATTAGACAAGAACAGATCTTACCCTCTCTCTATCCCATTAGACAAGAACAGATCTTACCCTCTCTCTATCCCATTAGACAAGAACAGATCTTACCCTCTCTCTACCCCATTAGACAAGAACAGATCTTACCCTCTCTCTATCCCATTAGACAAGAACAGATCTTACCCTCTCTATCCCATTAGACAAGAACAGATCTTACCCTCTCTCTATCCCATTAGACAAGAACAGATCTTACCCTCTCTCTATCCCATTAGACAAGAACAGATCTTACCCTCTCTCTATCCCATTAGACAAGAACAGATCTTACCCTCTCTCTATCCCATTAGACAAGAACAGATCTTACCCTCTCTCTACCCCATTAGACAAGAACAGATCTTACCCTCTCTCTATCCCATTAGACAAGAACAGATCTTACCCTCTCTCTACCCCATTAGACAAGAACAGATCTTACCCTCTCTATCCCATTAGACAAGAACAGATCTTACCTCTCTCTATCCCATTAGACAAGAACAGATCTTACCCTCTCTCTATCCCATTAGACAAGAACAGATCTTACCCTCTCTCTATCCCATTAGACAAGAACAGATCTTACCCTCTCTCTATCCCATTAGACAAGAACAGATCTTACCCTCTCTATCCCATTAGACAAGAACAGATCTTACCCTCTCTCTATCCCATTAGACAAGAACAGATCTTACCCTCTCTCTATCCCATTAGACAAGAACAGATCTTACCCTCTCTCTATCCCATTAGACAAGAACAGATCTTACCCTCTCTCTACCCCATTAGACAAGAACAGATCTTACACTCTCTATCCCATTAGACAAGAACAGATCTTACCCTCTCTCTATCCCATTAGACAAGAACAGATCTTACCCTCTCTCTATCCCATTAGACAAGAACAGATCTTACCCTCTCTCTACCCCATTAGACAAGAACAGATCTTACACTCTCTATCCCATTAGACAAGAACAGATCTTACCCTCTCTACCCCATTAGACAAGAACAGATCTTACCCTCTCTCTACCCCATTAGACAAGAACAGATCTTACCCTCTACCCCATTAGACAAGAACAGATCTTACCCTCTCTACCCCATTAGACAAGAACAGATCTTACCCTCTCTCTACCCCATTAGACAAGAACAGATCTTACCCTCTCTCTATCCCATTAGACAAGAACAGATCTTACCCTCTCTCTATCCCATTAGACAAGAACAGATCTTACCATCTCTGTATCCCATTAGACAAGAACAGATCTTACCCTCTCTCTATCCCATTAGACAAATGCTGATAAAACTGAAATCTGGCTAATGAAAAGCAGAATTGACTAAATCATTGGTTAAATCATTAGGTAATTATTAAAATTAATTTAATTTTCTTGACTGAATCCTGACTAATTCCAGCATTACAATTGCAAAGTAGAAATTCCTGTTTACATTGTTTAATATTTTGAAACTACTATTACTGAAAGCTGTTGTTCATATTAGTTTCAAAATGTTCAACACATTTTTATACCCCGTCAAATTTTTGTAAAAAATTATTATGTAATGGCGCCATCCGTCCGGGCATGCGGGCGGTCATGCGGTGGGGCGGGCATGCGGGTGGGAGAGTAGTTTCCGGATGATAACTCTGTTACCATTTGTCAGATCGCATTGAAACTCCATAGGGTGGTATCCGATATCCAAGATGGCAGCCAGCCACCCGCAGCCATCATGAAAATTAGTTTCGGGATGATAACTCTTTAACCGTTTATCGGATCGCTTTGAAACTTCATAGGGTGGTTGGACTAGCTCTGAGTACGAAACCTATCGAAATCTATGATGATCCGAAATCCAAGATGGCCGCCAGCCACTGGTGGCTATCTTGAAAATTGGTTTCCGTATAATAACTCTGTTACCGTTTATCGGATCGCTTTGAAACTTCATAGGGTCGTTGGACTACGTCTGGAGAAGAAACCTATCAAAATTGACGATGATCCAAAATCCAAGATGCCCACCAGCCACCATCTTGAAAATTGGTTTCTGGATGATAACTCTGTTTCCATTTATCGGATCACTTCATAGGGTGGTTGGAATATGTCTGGTGAAGAAACCTCTCGAAATTGACAATGATCCGAAATCCAAGATGGCCACCAGCCACCATCTTGAAAATTAGTTTCTGGATGATAACTCTGTTCCCATTTATCGGATCGCTTTAAAACTTCATGGGGTCATTGGACTAGGTCTGGAGAAGAAACCTATCAAAATTGACGATCATCCGCATTCCAAGATGGCCGCCAAACGTGGGCTGCCATCTTGAAAGTTGGTTTCTGGATGACATCTCCGTTACCATTTATCGGATCACTTCATAGGGTGGTTGGAATATGTGTGGTGAAGAAACTTATCGAAATTTACTATAAATTCGAAATCCAAAATTTCTGATAACTCATTCATTGATTTATCATCATGGGCGGTGTATTATGCGCCATTTGTGGAGCTCTTGTTTAATATATTAAGACCCTATTGTCTCTCGACTGTAAAATTGATATTATTAACTGATGATGACTGACTGCAAACATGTTCATAAGTGACACTGAAGTAATGATTCGGCTAAAATATTTACTATTTGTCTAACGAAAATGGTATTTGGCTACTCTATCGGCTAGAACATTGCAAAAGCCAGATCCATACCCGTTATTCACTACACATGTTCAAACAGTCATTGCGATATATAAACGTATCTGAATAATTTGAAATTAAAATAAGGGTATTTACAGCTTATGGTTCTATATATGTAAATAGGCAGTACTGTATGTAATTGTGAAAATAAGGGTATTTACAGCTTATTGTTTCTATATGGCTAAACACATGTAGGCATACATGTATGTACTTCAGTCAGTTCTATTTCACCAGTAATCTGTAGTCAACATAGTCATCTTTGAGAGTTTGGAGACACTAATAAGTAATAAAACGAAAACATGATGCTTTATTTTTAACAGTTGTTGAAAGTTGTTGGTGTCTAAGTGACCAACAACTCAGTCAAATTGTTTTCAAATTATTCATCAGGTCTATTGAGTTATTGCTCATTGAAATTATTGCCTGGTGCGTTGTAGTGAAACAGTTAAAATCACGCTGCTGAAAGCTGTTGATGCCTAAGGCAACACGACCTTTCAGCTGCATCATTTGAAAATAAAACCTCTGCTTATCATAACCAAAGCCAATTTAAAAATAAACACACTGGTATTTGAGCAGTTATATTTAATTCTGTTTATTATGGCTTATAAGGCAGAGTCTATCTAGGTGTGTGTTTATGTAAGTAAAATATACACAAACTGTATTTGTACAGGTTAAAGGTTGTCATAACCTAGATCATATGTATTATCCTTTACAAATCTCACTCACATATTTTTACCTTTATCTAAATATCCAGCTCTCTATTTAAAATCTGTATATTTTTAATTCAAGTTTATATAATTCCTGCGGACGGATCAGAATCATGACTGGAATTTATTTCTGAAAACAGACGTAAAACATCATCTGGTTCAGTCATAAAATTATGGATTTATCATAAAGGCGGAGATGAGTAGCATCATGTGTGTAGTACTGTGCGATATTGCGCTGTCATAAGTGTTCTCATGCCTGAGAGATACATAAAGGCTGAATCTGTTATTATACTACGCAATCGCAACTCATTTGTTTGGCATGTGTTTGGCAAATGTTTTAAAAAGTGTAGTAGTAGTAGTAGTAGTATTAGTAGTATTAGTAGTAGTAGTAGTAGTAGTAGTAGTAGTAGTAGTAGTAGTAGTAGTAGTAGTAGTAGTAGTAGTAGTGATAGTGATAGTAGTGATAGTAGTAGTAGTAGTAGTAGTAGTAGTAGTAGTGGTAGTAGTAGTGGTAGTAGTAGTGGTAGTAGTAGTGGTAGTAGTAGTGGTAGTAGTACTGGTAGTAGTAGTGGTAGTAGTAGTGGTAGTAGTAGTGGTAGTAGTAGTGGTAGTAGTAGTAGTAGTAGTGGTAGTAGTAGTGGTAGTAGTAGTGGTAGTAGTAGTGGTAGTAGTAGTGGTAGTAGTAGTGGTAGTAGTAGTGGTAGTAGTAGTAGTGTAAAATAAGCTTTTAACCTTTTCATGCCAAAACAGACCAAAACCGGCCTCTGATGTGGTCTTGGGACAACGATTTGTCAAAGTTTACCATTTAAATGACTGGCTCGATAAGCGGGTCAGTCATTTCAGGGGTAAATTTTCAAGAAATAGTCTTCCTGGCCTGCAAATGGATATTCAGTAAGCAAATATTTTGGCTCAAATTTTAACACATCAAGGGAACTTGTCATGCAACAGGCTTTCCAGATTTTAGCCATGATCTGGATAAAAGAACCCTGATCCGAACTGGATCAAATTCTGGATCTGTGGATATCTCTGAGACTGCTCGTCTGATTTGGCTCATATTTTAACACCACAAACGGTGTGACCATACACCGGGATTCCAAACTTTAGGAATAATAAGAAAAATCTGGAAATCCGAAAAGAATCTTGAAAATCGGAAAGAATCTGCGGCTACCGAGATTCTATCGACCTTGTTATTTAATGTGTGTATTGATAAACATTTATATTTCTGGCATCTGCAGGGTGCGTCTTCTGGCGTGACAATGCGCAACTGTTACACTAATGAACGGATATTAGGAATTGTGTGTGACATTCTATAAGATGTTACAATGTTACTGAGGTCTAAGCGCTGATTTATATTTAGCTTCCATATATTATCCTGATTTTGTTAAGAGGATGTCAAATTAGACCTCTGTCTGCTAAGTCATATTGCCATGGACACATTATGACAGCATTGTATCATAGCAATGGTGCGGGTACTACGGCTACTGCTGGTAACTTAGTGAATTTTGATGCTATATTTACGTCAGGACTGCCTTCATCCAGCGGTGGGACAGGTACTTAGATACATCTATATGTTGTCAATTTTCTTGGACAATACATGTATTAATTTCATGAAGGGGTGGTGGGGCGCGGTGTGGGGTTGGGAGAGTATGTTTGTGTGTGTGCGTGCGTGCGCGCGTGCATGCAAGTGTGTGTGTGTGTGTGTGTGCGTGCGTGCGTGCGTGCGTGCGTGCGTGCGTGCGTGCGTGCGTGCGTGCGTGCGTGCGTGCGTGCGTGCGTGCGTGCGTGCGTGCGTGCGTGCGTGCGTGCGTGCGTGCGTGTGTGTGTGTGCGCTTGTACGAATTGTATGTTATTGATGAATTAACAATTTAATAAACACTCTGTTGAATATTTTGAAACTAATTTAACTGAGAAGTGGAGAATTAGTTCGAAAATATTCAACAGTTTACATGTATAAGTACTGTGAAATTTAGATTCTATGAATTCAGGGTTCCGTCTCAAATTGTTTTACAGCACAGATAGAAAGTGGGCGTAGCTTAGCGAGAAATGAATCCTTGTGTTACTTGTTGACTGTTAAAGACCGGTCTCCGAAACCAATTAGCGGTTTGATATGAAACTTAAGCTCCACCATAGAGGGCAGGCAATAGGTGAATGAAGGAGGAATGGGATTTGTTAATTTGTCTGCCGGCCATCTTGGATGACCTTGAGTTTTAAAGTTTCTTAAACAGCCTGCTGGTTTGATTTAGCTGGCCACCATCTTAAATGACAGCTTTTCACAAAAACAACTCCAGAATGACTAACTGGATAAGACCAAACTTGACGAATATAATTAATAACTAATGGAGAGTCAAGATATTTTTATTCAACAAGCAGACTCCCTAACAGATGAAATCACTCGGGCAGCCCGAGCCTTGAGAGTTACTGACTATACACCACCACTCACTGTACACAACTCTGAAGGACACTTTATCGGGACTGACCAGGGCAAAGCCGAGGCGATTCGAGAATGGGTCAAGGAACAGTTCAGGGACCATGATGATGAGCCTTGCACCCATTCTCAGAAGACCCCAGGCTGTTACTAACACCAATTAAAACAGAAGTTGAGAAGTCCCTCAAAGCCCTGAAAAATGAATGTGCATCTGGACCTGATGGCATTCATGAGCAATGAACTATTCAAATATGCAAGTGACATTTCAAAACCGATTGCGCACCTAATCAATTCAGCCTTTATGCACCACCTTCCCATCGATGCTGTACCACCGTGTACCACCACCCAGCCCCACCCCACCCCCAGCCAATCTGCGGCCTATTGTTCTCCTCAACAGCATACCGAAAATCCTATCCAATGTTACTGTATGCCACATCTGAGACGAGATGATAACCACCGGATCATGTCAAAGTGGCTTCAAACATGGACGCAGCTCCGCAGACATTGTATGGGCTCAACGCATGCTTGTGTCAGTAGTCATGTCCAAACAATGAGATTTCCACAAAATGAGCACTGACATGTCACGAGCCTTCGACACAATTAAACACTCAAAGATCCTAGATGTATTACGACAGGCCAGTTGCAATGAACAGAAGCTACGACTAGTGAGGCTACTACTTGATAGACACCAAGCTAAGAGTTTGAGTCAAGTCAGTGAAGTCTGTAGAGTTTGAGACATCAATCAGCTCCCCACAGGGAAATGGTCTATCCACTGTGCTTTTTCACCTGGTACCTTGCTGCTGCATTGAAATCCGTGCGGGAAAATTCCACAGGACCAAACCTACAGGGTCCATACTGGGTATGCCGTTAGAGATGGAATATGCCGATGATGTGGACATCATAGACGTGGAAAAGAAACCCCTTGACAAACTGTTGCCAATAGCTGCAAGCAAACAAAAAATTGGGAATCTTATGAATGAATCCAAAACGAAGTTCACCCACATGTATCTATCTACAAAGCATGAACCAAAGAAAATGGTGATCCACTTCGTGGCGGCGAACCATGGAGGAAAAGTAAAATCCTGCTTTGCAGTACTGCTGGCATTTCTGCACGGTGTGTCATGGGGAACATAGCTTTCCAGTCCTTCTGGAAGCTATGGATTTGTAGATCAAAGATGCCCTTGATTAAAAGACTAGGTTTATACAATGCAACCTGCGTATCCTTGATGCTGTATAACTGTAACAGGTGGGCAGCTCCAAAGGCAGCTCTAGAAAAACTCGGTGCTTGCCACCGCAAACATCTATGCGCTGGACATTGATGGCCAGACAGCATAATTTCCAATAAAGCACTATACAAGATGTGTAATACATCACTACTGTCTGTAAAAGTTGCCCAGCTTAGCTGGTTCATGTTTTGGCCATGTGCTAACGATGCCAGAAGCCACACCAGCTCAGAGAGCCTTGGAATTCACCCTACTGCGAGGACGTCATTGCATATATCTGCTAAGTGTCCTACGAGGTGACCTCAAGAAAGCAGATCCGGGTACACTCAAATAAAGAATGGCCCTGAGGAAGCTAAGGATTTCGGCCAAGGACAAGACACAGTGGGCAAAAGTGAAGAAGGACGATTGCAGCTGTATGCTGTTTCTACTACTACAGCCGCAGAATACAGTAACCATACATTGTTAAATACTAGTTAGTTTTACAGGTTTTTGCACAAACATAGCCACAAAATCTAGCATTAGACTCCCATAATTCATAGCTGTGAGCCCATTGTACTCTAATTTTAACATGGATGAGAAAAACTGCATGGGAATCCCAAATTTCAATTTGAGACCCCCAGATTTCCGATTAGGACCCCCAGAGTTCTATGTGTGGGGTCCCTGTGACCTCCAACATTTAGATCAGCCATGAGAAACACTGAATGTTGATACATGAAACAACATGTTTTTTTTTGTTTATTTTAATGCTTTTGTTTCCTCTCAAAATTGTGTCATTTGCACCGAAGACTTTCATGTTTCATATATATGTTTGTATTTCCATCCGAATTATTCAGATTTTCCAGCTCCTTGTTCAAATACCTCTTGCAGGTGAGCAGCACAGACATCTTGGGCCTCCTGTTGTTGGTTTACATTTGTTTACAATTATTGTTTGCTTACAGATGTTTATAATTATTGTTTGTTTACAGATGTTTATACATGTAAATATTGTTTTGTTGTAGATGATGAGGACAGTGATGGTAACAAGGCACTGAGTTATAAAGACAGACGACGCGAGGCTCACACTCACGCGGAGCAGAAACGCAGAGATGCTATCAAGGTATGGAGGTCTATAGTGCGTCAATCCTTTAACCCTCAATCTTATTCAAGAATATTTCATTTTTTCGCCAAAGAAAATGTCCATTTGCAGACCCAGAGAGGATTATGTAAAAGAATTGACCACGGGAATTACTGGCTTGCTTAATTGAGCCAGTGATTCCACTGGTCAATTTTAAAACAGTCTTCTCTTGGTTTTCAACTGGACACTTCTCAAGACTAGAGCTGGGCGGTCTGACGGTAGTACCGTGAGGACCGCGGTATACCGTGAACCGATACCGTGACCATTGACATTTCCAAATACCGTGAATACCGTCCATAATGGTTGACCAATATTTGAGAAATATATTCATAAAATCTGACTTGATCAAGGGTAAATAAGTGCTAATAGTGCCAAAAATACAGGCATCCCTAACCATTAGCCGAGTTGAGGTGAAAGGAGCGTTGTAAAAACAAACATCAAGACGTCAATTACAAAATAATGACAGGCAGAATTGTATGTCAAACGTACGTCTTGAAAGTCTCACGGTAAAATTGCTTTATTTAAAACATCTAAACTCATTCTCTGGCCATCTGCCGGTAGTAATTACACTATAATATATTCCCTATTCCCGTTTCTATTATTTGTAATTTATTGCTCCAAGCATTTTGTCACCGAACAAACACGCTAGAATAACAAAATAACATACAAACTGCGTGCTATTCAAACACAACAGCAATCTTGCAAAGACGTATCTGATTGGTTGTTCATGAACTAGACCGTGGGAAAATACATTACTATGCTGAATTTATCAATGAAAATTTACTAAAACGTAGTATTTGCTCGCGCCGTTTTGATCACGTGCTAATTTATTAACAACGAGCACGCATTGAAGTTGTTATTTTTTATTTTTCTGGCTTGTTTTAAGAAATTTCTTTAAGGATTAAATCGAGTTTAAGTAGCGACACCTAAAATTATAGTGTTTTAGTTTTTGTAATTCATTTTTCAACTGGCTACACATCGGAAGTTCGTGGAAATAGCTTTTTACACGCATTGTTCACGTGAAGCCTGTCGAGTAACGAGTCTGCACATCGGGTACTCGGTAATTATCAGAAGCTTTGGAATCGGCTATATTCAATGTCGTGTTATTTGTATGTGTATAGGCCTGTTTTCGCGAGTAACAGAATATACGACTCCAATAGAAATAAAAGAGTACAACACTCGCCCCGTTTAAATACTCGCGGATTTTGTCTGGACTCTGTTTATCAAAGCGCTCGACTGCCAAGCTAAAATTTACCGTTTGGTGGTCGCACGCATTAATAGCAAGAACAATCCAGATTGAAAATAGTGCACCGCAATGTCTCAAACAGCGGGTAATAGTTAGCGAGTCGACCACACCCTTTGACCGATATTCCCGTGAATGATATTACGTTAATAAAAATAGTGACCTAATAAGATCGTGAAACTAAACAGTCGCAATAGCCATGTTTTTCTTCTCTATATTCAGGAAGGCGATTTATTTATTTTAACTATATTTACCGTTGATTGGAGATGGCAGTGAATAGGAAATGGAAAAAATTGTTCTAACTTCATGGCATGCCTCAAGCTCAGATGACGGTATACCGTGGTACCACGGTATTTTTTCATGGTACCGATACCGCCATGTAAATATCAATACCGCCCAGCTCTACTCAAGATCACCGTAGAAGCAATTTTTGACCAACATGGGTGTTAAAGGGTTTACTATCTTAGCAAAACTTACAACTGGACAAAATTCCTTGCTTGTCACTAGTTATGGTAGTTGTTAAAAAACACCCCAAGAAAGATTCATTAGATAGAAGAAAATCTTTGTTGAAAGCCATTTCAGTAACTGCTTCCAGGCACATTATTCAAGAGAATTTTCGGTGTATTTCTTGAATCTAATGTATATTACGTCCAGAGCTATAAATTAACCACTGATCCCGTGATCCGTAGGCCTTTTTCTCTTATGGATCAGTAATCGGATCACTGCTTTAGGACAGTAACTGATCCGGCTGGATCAGTGTTTGAGCAGGACTAGGTTTATGGCGCAATTCAAACATCATTTACCACTTTTGCTTAATCTGTGCTGTTTTAACCACTTAATGGTCAAGTTGACTAAAAATAGCCTTTGCAGTGGTCTTGAGAAATGTCCATTTACAGGCCAAGAGAATACTATTTTTGAAAATTTACCACTGGTAAATTTTCAAAAATAGTATTCTCTTGGCCTGTAAATGGACGTTTCTCAAGACCACTGCGAAGGCTATTTTTAGTCAACTTGACCTGCAAATGGACATTATGTAAGCAAACGTTTTGACATCTTGACTATTAAAATGATTAATTATCCTAATAATATGGTATCAATGGTGCACTCAGAACATTTTATTAACTTTATATTCTATGTAGTACTACAGTTATGACAGTACGGATCAATAGAAAATACCTGGGATCTAAATTTTCTAACGTACTGATCCGTATGGATCATGATTAGAAAAGTTAATTTCTAGCCCTGTACATCGAGTTGAAATGTTTAAATTCTCTATTCACAGAAAGGGTATGATGAACTTCAGAACATTGTGCCGAAGTGCCAGCAACTTGACAGAGACACCTTAATGAGCACACAGAAACTCAGCAAGGCAACGGTGCTTCAGAAATGTGAGTTAATAGCAGCCATGTGTCAAACAATTTAAGAACTTTCAACAGTAACCACCAACACTAATAGCAGTAGGCATATGTAAGTTTTGTAGTGGCAGCAGCAGCAGTGGTGATGGTGGTAGTAGTAGTAGTAGTAGGAGTAGGAGTAGGAGTAGTAGTAGTAGTAGGAGTAGGAGTAGTAGTAGTAGTAGGAGTAGTAGTAGTAGTAGGAGTAGTAGTAGTAGTAGGAGTAGTAGTAGTAGTAGGAGTAGGAGTAGTAGTAGTAGTAGGAGTAGGAGTAGTAGGAGTAGTAGTAGTAGGAGGGCTGTAACGATTCACTGATATATCGGTGAATCGCGATACGCATGCTCACGATATGCATATCGTATCGTGACCTGTCGTATCGATACACACACGATACAAGAAAATATGCCTATGGCGTCCTTCACTCGTTGCCATTGTCAGGTAAGCTATAGTTAAAGCTATGCGCAAGTGCACCATTTTCACTAAATTTCATCTGAATATATTAATTATTTGTTTATCTGCACTGAGAGATGGAGAGTGGCATAAAGTGGACAGATTCAGATGAAACTTAGTGAAAAAATAACATATTGTATCGAGTAGTAGTACTAGTACTAGTAGTGGTAGTAGTACTAGTAGTAGTAGTAGTACTACTAGTACTAGTAGTAGTAGTAGTAGTAGTAGTAGTAGTAGTAGCAGCAGCATATTTCATCTATTTGATGCCCATACTCTAATAGGAGCCCACCCCCTGACATATGAATGAGCTCCAATGATTTCTTAACAGTTTCAGAATGGTAAAACTATGTATTGGAAGCCCCCCCCCACCTACCTAACTCAGCAGTTTGCATCGGAAAATATTTTTTTTAAGACCAAATCTGTAAGAATAACGTGTATAATAATAACCATCGTGTCACAGAGTCGCTCAGCTCTCTGCCCATATACATTTCCGGACCCCTAGAAATCAATACAGGCCTCAGATTTGTAGATCTCGACCACCTCGGCTAATACGGTAGTAGTAGGCCACATCTGTTCAAGATCTAATAAAGTTTATTCCACCATTTTGTAGTCAAACTATATGTACGATCTTGCCATGATAAATACATTCCTTATAAAAATATTTTAAGACCAAATTTATGTACCAACCAAGCGGGTCCATTTTGCGAATTTATTTTGTAATGTCCAGCCAACATAAAATGATGTAAAGCGGAATCAAGACGTACGACAAAAATTTCTGGAAAGCCAGAGAAGTAAAATCTTATGTTTGCTAACGGCTGACTCTTAACCGAGCCAGTCATGCCAGTGGTAAATTTTCAAAAATAGCCTCTTGGTCTGCAAATGGACATTTTCTGAGAAAGTAAAAATTTTCTTGAACATATTCAAGTGTTAAAGGGTTAAACCCTGAGATTTGTCCAAGAAAATTTTGATTTTCTAATACAAAATATACATTTACGGACACAAAATTTGAAAATTTATCACTTTAATGACTGGCTTGGTTATTGAGCCGGTCATTCCAGTTATAAATTTTCAGAAATAGTCTTCTCTTAAAGGTGCATATTTACAGCAGAATAGTTCAAAATAAAATTGTGAAAATTATATATATTAAATTGTGTGCCTAGATGTAATGAAGCGAAATAAGCCTTAGCATATGATGATTTCATTACGTATAAATTAATAAAAAATTTTAAGTGGACAAATTGAATTAGAGACACGAGTCTCTGATGAAATTATATACTTTTAGAGGCTTAAATTGTGTACCTCAAATCTTAATATATGATGATCTCATTCCAATTTGATTTATTTCGTAGGTTTAGTTGCGAATTTGAATTAATTTTATTTTAAAACATTTTGGTGAATATGCACCTTTAACCTATTATAAATGCATATTTCGCAAGACCACGCCAAAAACCGTTTTTAGCCACATTGAGTGTTAAATGCGTAATAATAATCACATGACTCTCATTACCTTCGAGAGATATTAAATAGATATGCTCACCTGTATTGTACTTATAACATGTTTATTTTCCATTTTAATGACGTCCAGTGATTATATCTGGTTTTTACAATTGCTGTATTCTACTGGGTTTTTCTGTAGAGTAAATTTATTTGCGCAGTGGCCAAAATGTGCTTTACACAAAATGTACCAGTTGAATGGAAAAAACCCTATTAGTGTGGAAGGGGAAGAAAAATGGTATCGCCTAAATTTTGCAATCTGGAAAATAAAATCCACCTTTCAGCGGTGTTTTCAGTCGTTGTGAATGGCAAATAGTAGTAAAATTCAGCTCCCTAAGTCCCGCGTTTTCATATTTTTCATCACGTGACCGCACGGTTCGGCTCTGGCTTGTTTCATGCTCCATCTTTTTCCAGGAAATATTCTCTATGGAGCCAATGTGCTCTAGGCTTTCGCCCAGTCGAATACGGCCAATGTTTTATATTTTTCATGACAGCCATTGATAATATTCAGTTCTTACAATGTTATATGTACATGTATGTTCTGTTTTTCATGACAGCCATTGAATATATACAGTTCTTGATGCAGCAGAAACAAAAACAAGAGGATGATTTGGATCGGCTCAGGAAGGAGGTTATGGCACTCAAAATCATGAAAGCGTAAGTTCACGAGAGCTTGGGAACACGTAACGGTCTGACTGCTGAGTTTTTGCAAACAGCATATTCCTAGGGTTATATCTCTGGACCGGGTAAATATTTTGAAAACAATTTGACTTAAAGTCAAATTGTTTCAAAATATTCACGAATTCATGAGTCTTTGCCTATTGAAATAATAGTTTTGTGGCCTGCAGCAGCGAGACAGTCAATACACTCCATGTTCTCGATGTAGTGCTGTTACAGGGTCCATTTCATTTCATGACAGGTTCCAGTCAAATTATTTTCAAAATATTCAACAGACAATTTGTGGTCTCACATTTTTGTGTTTTAAATTGTTAATAATGTGCTGAAAGCCTTTTGTGATCGGAGGATGTCATCGCTGTATATAATATAACTCATTGACTGATATAACTTTGTCAAAGTAAGGGACGTAATGATGAAGTGATTGTATAGAGAAACCATAAGTTATCTCCCATTTCTCTTCATCGCTCATTATATGTACATGTTCAGGTTTACTTAGCATTTTGTCTTGCATTCTGTTTAAATCTGGCATTGCGGAAAGTTGGTGCTGTATGCATATTAGCCATAGGCAACAACAGCCCCCAGCGAAATTAGTTTCAAAATACTCAAACAGCTTACTAGTATAGTTACCTTGAAATTTAGATTCTATGAGTAGGTTTCAAATTTCAGATCAATTCCAGTATGCATAAAATAGCGGACGGAGCTTAGTTAGAATTGAACCAATTCACCTTTTCGGAGTATCCATCCATCATCTGACCTCGTATGATGTCATAATCAGCTCAGCGTATGAATTATGTCTTTGTTATTCTTTTGCTATTTAATAGGCAGTAACAACACCCAGTCAAATTAGTTTCAAAATATTCAACAGCTTACCTGTGTACTTTTTTGGGAAATTGATAGTCAGGGAGTTCAGAGATCGATCGATCCCAACATGAGCGAGGTGTGGGTGGATCTTAGCTAGAGATAGGCAGGGCATAGCTAAAACCTGAAAGGTCCATTAGAGCATATAAGGCTCAAGAGTCTATGGTTTTGGCAGCTGAGCATCTCGGCCCTTGGGCCTCTTGGCAGCTGAGCATCTCAGCCCTTGGGCCTCTTGTTAATTCTAATGACAGACATTTTGGAGTTGTTAACCCCATATACTTTCAATCCTTTTCAGTGGCTGTATTAGGAATGGAACGCGGACAATCAGTAGCATGAGTTTTAACAGAATCAGTCCATATTTGCCAGAGTTGTTTCCCTTGACAAACTTAAAGTTCATAGAAAATTACTAGTCAGGTCATATCTCGGAGAGTTTTAAGCATGCATTTTAAAAGCTATATTATGGTAGTGTCATGAATTTATTTTATCGAAATATGTCGACTTTTGCCAGAGTTTTCTCCCCTGATATATATGCAAAATGCTAAGCAAACCGTAACGTGCACATATACCTCTCCAGGCCATATCTTGGACGCTCTTGAAGTTACACTTGTATGTCTCTTTCATTGGATATAATAGTGGGAGATAGTATCATAATTCTGTTTCAACAAAATCTGTCCATATTTCCCAGGGTTATCTACCCTGAAAACCTTAAACCTTCACAAACACAATTCACATATCGCCTTCTTCCAACATATATGTTCTGTGGGTATATTTTCAGTTTCACTAAAACTGGTTATGAATGAATCTGAGTTAAAACATGACACAATACTCATAAGAGAATTCTCACACTCAGCAAGCTGTGTAGGAGATGAATCCCATCTGGCGATCAAGTGCATGTGTTATATACATCATACTCAATTACGTCACATGTAGGCTGATGATGTCACAATCGTAATTGAAAGAGAATACTGCATCATGAAGCTGAAATAGTCGTCCGCTGTACAAATTGTATGTCTGATGGATTTACTATTTAATAAACATTCTGTTGAAAATTTTGAAGCTAATTTAGCTGAGCGATGCTGATGCCTAAACAGCACTAAGTCCAGTTAATTTCAAAATATTCAGCAGTAAGCCAGTTAACCTGTAACAGTTAACTTGATATTGTGATTCGAGGAATTCATGGTTCGATCGATCCCAACACCGGCAAAGTGTGGGCGGAGCTTAGCTAGAAACTGGCGGGGCTTAGCTAGAAACTGGCGGGGCTTAGCTAGAAATGTGCAGAGCTTAGCTAGAAATTGGCGGGGCTTAGGTAGAAGTGGATCCCTGTATTTCTGTATGTTTCTGTATTTTAGTAATTATGAACACATTGTAAAGGCGCACCAGAATCAGCCTGTCCATGGCCAGAACCAAGTCTCAGATGATGTCAAGTTTCAAGTGGTATGTACTTCATTCATTGAGAATCCCGAACAAGCTGGTATTTCATATCAAATTTATTACGCAAGTATAGTAAGATCTCATTTAGGTGTTATCAGGTTCTAAATACGAACTTGCTATGTTGCAATTCAATACAAAATAACAATTAGTGTGAGGTTTTATTTAGCATATGACATATCATGTCAAATTTCAACATTTATTTTTGGTCATTTTGTTAGTATTTTAACCCTGTTGACGCTCAAGCTCGCAAAATATGGTTTCTTCTGTAACCTTGACAACGCTCCATAATCTGCGGATTAACCCTTACCACTCTGATGTCAATATTCTATCTCTTACTGTGTCAATATCAAAGAAACTGGTGTACAGATTTTGACAATTTTGGTGGAAGACGTTGCTGTCTATGACAGCATCGTCTCCCACCAAATTTGTTGGAAAATTAATACCAGTTCATCTTTTAATTTAATTAGAAGATTTAAAATTTTGACACCAGAGTGTAATGTAAACTATTTATGAAATATTACTACTGAAATGACTGGCTCGAATTCATGGTTCATACAGGAATTTGACCGATTCATTCAAGGACTATGTCTCTCATTTTCAAGAACTCTAAAACTGGCCTGTCTCGAGGGTAGATTTTAAGGATTTTTGCTACTAACCCAGACGGGATAGTGCATCATTGATTTTACTATCCCACAGCAAATTTCACTAACCCGATGTTTGTAAGCTCAACAAAGCTGATCTCTTCTTTAATCCATTTACTGATGGATTCCTATAAAAGAACTCATTTCCAAGGCAACCATACAGAGAAGCTGTCATAAAAATTTCAAAATATTCGACAGAATGTGCTATGCATCATAAAGAATTTACCTTTTCAGAGATTTGTTGTTGAAAGGGTTAATGCTCTGTCTTGCTTGATCTATTGTACTGAAGAATGTCCTGTTTATGTAAATATCTGTGTTCTCTTTCTTGTGTCCGTTAGTTTCAGCAGATTATGGATACATTGTTCCAGTCATTTGACAGCACAATCTCTGTGAAGAACTTTGCTGAACTCTCTGGCTGCTGCTTTAGCTGGCTCGAAGAATACTGTAAACCACAGGTAACAGACAGGTGCTCAGCACACATTGTAATTAAGGAATACTGTAAACACCAGGTAACAGACAGGTGCTCAGCACACCTTGTAATTAAGGAATACTGTAAATCCCAGGTAACAGACAGGTGCTCAGCACACCTTGTAATTAAGGAATACTGTAAACACCAGGTAACAGACAGGTGCTCAGCACACCTTGTAATTAAGGAATACTGTAAACACCAGGTAACAGACAGGTGCTCAGCACACCTTGTAATTAAGGAATACTGTAAACCACAGGTAACAGACAGGTGCTCAGCACACCTTGTAATTAAGGAATACTGTAAACCACAGGTAACAGACAGGTGCTCAGCACACCTTTTAATTAAGGAATACTGTAAACACCAGGTAACAGACAGGTGCTCAGCACACCTTGTAATTAAGGAATACTGTAAACACCAGGTAACAGACAGGTGCTCAGCACATCTCGTGGTTAAGGAATACTGTAAACCACAGGTAACAGACAGGTGCTCGGCATACCTTGTAATGAAGGAATACTGTAAACACCAGATATCAGACAGGTGCTCAGCACACCTTGTAATTAAGGAATACTGTAAACACCAGGTAACAGACAGGTGCTCAGCACACCTTGTGATTAAGGAATACTGTAAACCACAGGTAACAGACAGGTGCTCAGCACACCTTGTAATTAAGGAATACTGTAAACACCAGGTAACAGACAGGTGCTCAACACACCTTGTGATTAACCCTTTCACTGATGAATTCCACATGTCTCATTTTCAACCCTACTATCAGGAAAACTGCTGAATATTTTTCAAATTAATTTGACGAAGTATTATTTCTCAGTTGACCAGACAAGTGGACATAATTATTTCTCACTTGACTAGACAAGTGGACAGTACTATTTCTCACTTGACTAGAGAGATGGACAGTACTATTTCTCACTTTACTAGACAGGTGGACAGTACTATTTCTCACTTGACCAGACAGGTGGACAGTACTATTTCTCACTTGACCAGACAGATGGACAGTACTATTTCTCACTTGATTAGACAGGTGGACAGTACTATTTCTCACTTGACCAGATAAGTGGACAGTACTATTTCTCACTTGACCAGACAAGTGGACAGTACTATTTCTCACTTGACCAGACAAGTGTACGATACTGATTTTTGTTTGACAAAGTAAGAAAACAGTTTTTGAAAACTTGCTGAATGCGGGCCAGAAATGCTGAGGGATGTCTGATTGCTCTTGTTTAGTTTATGCATGCTAGACAGATGGGCTGGAGCAAAGGGTGTGGCATGAGGGTGGAGCATGCCCTCCTCCCCCGCCCCCGCCCCCCCCCCCCCCCCCTAAAATTCTCCAGAAAACTTATGATGTATGCAATGGATTAGCCACAAATGAATCCGACTCAGTTTCGCTCTATCACTCTACCTAGCATGCCTAGTAGCTATGTTAACACCAAATCATGCTGATTGGTTAGCTATCGTTCTATTGGTATTGACTGGTTGATAAAATAAAATTTTCAAAATTGTGTGTCTTCGGGGCCCTAATTTTCAATCCTGGTGATGCCCCTGATTGCTATATTCAATATACAGATAATTTGTCCTCCGTATGATGTAAATTTATCTTCTGCTAGTTTAGGGATGAAAGCGTTCTCAATAATTTCGAAGAAATCCTCTCTTTTCCCCTTTAACACTCATATCAGCCCAAAATGGCTTCTGCAGTGCTCTTGAGAAATGTCCATTTCCACACCAAGCGAAGACTATTTTTGAAAATTTACAACTGAAATGACTGACCCAATAACCAAGCCAATCATTCCAGTGGTAAATTTTCAAAAACAATCTTCTCTTGGTCTGCAAATTATAGAGATTCTGAAATTTTCTTGGACAAATTTAAGGGTTAAAGGGTTACCTTGGCAACAGCTATTTAGATGAGCTGAACCTTTGGAAAGTTGATCAAATAATAGTCTTCAGGATACATGTCTTGTACAATGGAGGGATTCGATCTGTTACTGAAATATCTAACACCACAATACATTAGTAGTTATCTGAGATCACAATCAAAATTACTTAACGCTTTAACACTTATATCGGCCAAAAACAGCTTCTGCAGTGGTCCTGAGAAATGTTGATTTGCAGACCAAGAGAAGATTAGTTTTGAAAATTTATCACTGAAATGACTGGCTCGATAAGCGAGACAGTCATTCCAGTGACAAATTTACAAAACTAATCTCTTGGTCTGCAAATGGATATTTTCTATGAAAAAATTGAAATTTCGTTGAAAATATTTAAAGGTTAAAGCCTTGTCATAACTAAAAAAAAAGGTTTGTATGAGTTCCAAAATGCAAACGGTCCACAACTTGTAGATTAAAAAATTTAATGGCATACAAATACCATCATGACGTGAATAGAAAATCGGTTCCATTATGACGTAAATAATCATGTCGAGTTTTATCAAAATCCATTCATCAATAATGTATAAGCTATTTCAAAATATAAGAGTGGGCCACCGCGACCCTTTTAAAATCCAGCAGGGCAGTAAATGGAAATGTTGGACTGTAATATGGCTTCACGATATTATATCGAATACCAGTATCATAACTATGCCATTAGTTATATCGATATGATTTTGTATGTGTGATTACTGTTGTCTGCGGCTGTAGTAGTAGAAACATTCTACAACTGCATTCAGTCCTTCTTCACTGTATCTTGTCCTCAGCCGAAATCCTTGACTTCCTCAGGTCCTTTCTTGACTGAAGTGTACTCAGTCCTGCTTTCTTGAGGTCACCTCATAGCACGCTAGAGAAGATTTATGCAATGACAGCCTCTCCTGGCTTTGTATTTGTTGGCTCCGAGTCGGGCAAATTCCAAGGCTCTGTGCTGGTGTGTCTTCTGACATCTTTAGCGCACGTCCAAACATGGACTATCTTTGCAGACTTTGCAGGCATGGACTTTTACAGACAGCGGCGAAGTATTACACATCTTGTATATTGCATCATTGGAAATTATGCTGTCTGGCCATCAGTGTCCAGTGATGGTGCAGTGGTGTTTGCGGTGGCAGGCATCAAGTTTGTCTAGAGCTGGCTTTGGAGCTGGTCAGCTGTTACAGTTATACAGCATCAAGGATACGCACGTTGCATTATATAAATGTAGTTTTTATCAAGGGCATCTTTGATCTACGAATCCATTATTTCCAGGAGGACTGGAAGGCTGTGTTCCCCATGATGCAGCATACAGCAATGTCAGCAGTACTGTAAAGCAGTGAGGCCATGATTTTACTTTTCCACCATGGTTTACTGCCACGAAGTGTATTGCCATTTTCTTTAGTTTTCATGCTTTGTAGATAGGCATATGTGGGTGAATTCTGTCCTGGATTCATTCATAAAGAGATTCTCAATTTTTAGTTTGCCTGCAGCTATTGGGAGAAGCTCGTTTCCCTTCCTCGTCTATGAAGTCTACATCGTCGGCATATTCCATCTCTCGCGGCACATGATCCGATGCGGCATAGAGTAACATTGGATAGGATCTTCTGTATGCTGTTGAGGAGCACAATGGGCCACAGATTGGGTAGGGGTGGGGTGGGGGTGGGTGGGCAGGTGGCTTCGTGATGCTTGGGTAGCATGATAAGGATGCCATGGCCTACAGCATCGATGGGGAGGTGGTGCATAAAAGCTGAATTGATTAGGTGCGTGATCGGTTTTGAGATAATGTCACTTGCATATTTGAATAGTTCATTGCTCATGTCATCAGGTCCAGATGCATGTCCATTTTTCAGGGCTTTAGGTGCCGTCTCAACTTCTGCTGTTTTAATTGGTGTAAATAATGGCCTGGGGGGGGGTCTCCTGAGAACTGTTCCTTGAATCACCTCGGCTTTGACCTGGTCAGTCCCGATAAAGTGTCCTTCAGAGTTGTGTATAGTGAGTGGTGGTATGTGGTCAGTAACTCTCAGGGCTCGTGCTTCCTGAAACGTTTTGTGACAGTCATCCATAGCAGTGCTTTCATCTGCTAGGGAGCCTGCTTGTTGAATAGCAAGATCTTTTAGGCATTCGCTAATGTGGCGCAGAATGTTATTGCGTTCCCTGCATAGTTTGGTGCGGTCTTCACTTTAGCCACTTGGATAGATGCGCAGCTGTAATGCTTTCTGCTCTGCTGACAGTTTTACTACTAGAGGGTCGTCAGTATACCTAGTTCTGTTGTTTTTGAGAACACCTATGATGTTGGTAGCTGATCATTCCATAGATTTCAGTATCTTGCTTAGGGCTTCGTTTGGCTCGGAATGTCGATGTTGGCTATCTGCTCCCGGAGGACCTTTTTGTATGACATTTGAGTGATTTTGTTGACACCGAAATATCTAGATATAACATAAAACCGGTATAACATTCTGCTTAGGCAGATAATCTGCTTTCCATTAGCAAAATTCAATATTCAATCTGTCTAGCGAGATAAGCGACTAATCACGATATATGAGAAAAATGACGACACTTAACATTTTATTTCCGAAAAGGTTGGTCCCGATCCCAGGATGATTCATAATAAGGAAAAATTAGTTACCTCTCCGAGATGTAGAAATTGTTTGAATGTTGCTTTCGCAACCATCTTCAGCACTAACTGACGGTCGCTGGCAACGTCACTGGTCAGTTCTTGTGGAATCATGTGACAGCCTGGACTGGTAGACTGCTGGTATACGGTAGACCTCATCTCGGTTCATGGTTGGTTGATGCTTGTAGAATTCTATGGCCTCTAACTTTCCGTTTGAATAAGTTGACCTCAATGTTGATGACCGAGGCACTGCTGGCGGGGATGACTTAACATTTTCTTATTTATCCAGTCAAATTGTTGTTTGAAGGCTAGAGAAATTGATAAATTAATGATTACTGCTACGAAAATTGGCTATTTATAAGAATGCACATCTCACAAAAAATAAAATAAAGCTTATTTTAATTAAGCTCATAGGACAGGGGACGGTTAAACATGTCTAAAATATGTCTTTTTTTGCGCTAATATTTTGGTTAAAAATGTCTAAAATAAATCTTCTTGTGCTATTAAGACGCTGGGACGTTGGGATTAAAACTGGTAGCTGTTTTCTACTTCGAATAATACTTACCAGATGTACTATTATGATAATGTCTGTTATCTAGTCTAGCTCAAAATAAACAATTAAAACTCCGCACTCTCCTGGTCCTGCCCATACTGTGTCCGAGAATACCACAGCCGCAGGTACCGAGTCTATTCCCAATCACAGTCAGATTCGTCTATTTTGCGCTTGTTTCAAGTCGCATGTGTTTAGAGTGTCATTTAATTGATAAATTAAGCAGTTTTAGCGCGTGTTTGTGAAAACCATTGCTGGACTAATGGAGGAACTAGGGAAATCATCACAGGGGCAGGTTGTATCAATCTAGAATTTATACATTCGTGCCATAATGACTGTTTGAATTTCCTTAAATTGGCACATTGTTTTATAATGTTAGCCATTGTTGGAGTCGCTTCTGTACCCGTTAACTTTTAGTTTTAATTCGGGTACTCGGTTAATTTCTCTTGCGACTCGGTTCCTCTAAGATGGATGCGCCCTTAGCCAAGATGGCGGCGCCCATGTAATATGTCGTTATTGGCTTGGTGTATCCAGGCACTCTGTTATCGCCGATTTTAGCTCTCGCTTCATTGTCGAGGGTGTTTGTAGTGATCGGCGAGGTTTTCTTGGTTATTTAACGTTAGTTAAAGGCTGAGTTGTGTTTTGTAAAAAATTTTCACTCAAAAAAGTTTCAAATATTTCCTGCCTAAGACTTGTTATCATTAATTTAAGAGAAAGTTAATGTGTTTAAGAAATCTTAACTATCAAGTCTATTGTGCGTATTGCTCGTCATCACTTGTCATGTGCAGCGTTTTAATTCTTCTCTGTGTTCGCAGAAACCGAAGAACCCGGACACGTTGTGCCAGAAGTGCAACAGGTTCATGAAATGGAAGTATCTTGGTCATCACTGTGTGGCGTGTGCGAAGTGTAAGGTCGGAAGCCCGTGTGATGTGTGCGCCAAGTGGTCGTCGGCAATGGTGGCTGAGTTTGACAGGGATCGACGGGCGAGGCTGGAGCGTATAGAGAAGGATAAGGCAGTGAAGCGGCAGCAAGCGTCGTTGGTTGGACTGGAAGGTCGGCTGAATGAGAGGATGGATTCAGCACTGGGCGTATGGGCGGCCCAGTTCAAGGCCATGTTTGATTCATTACAGTCCACGGGCCCGGTGAGGCAAGCTGGTGCAGGGCAACCATTAGGTGGTCCGGCTAGTTCTGCTGGGGGTCATGCACCTGACCCTTCTCTGTCCTCGGCTCAAGAGCCGTCGGTAGAGGAGGAAGAATTGCTGTTGATGGAAGACTCCAGCATGCCGGATCTTTCAATGTCGGCAATGCCTAGTACGTCCCAGGGGTCTCCCTCGGGATTTGTACGGGTTTGCCAGGCGGATGGTGATGTCGACGTTCCGTCGGGCATTTTTCATCCGTTATTTGTGCAACCGGATATGCCGGCGGAGCCGTGGTTTGCGGTTCCGACGGCTATCCCGACGGCGTTAGGCGCGGCTCCTATCGGAGTGACAGTGCCAGCCGTGATTGAGGCGGTCGTAGTCCCGGATCCCGTGTTGGAGCCGATGGACTGCGGAGAATCCGTATCCGGCGATTCGTTGGATACTGGTGCCGCTGGTAGTCGCGCTATGGATGCGCTCTGTCCTGGCAGAGACGTTTATCGTAGCGTTCAGCAAGGATCGTTGGTGGCCCTCTCATCTAAGGGAGAGAGGGAGGATGAAAACGGGAGTTCTTTAATGGACGATTCCGCTTTCTGCGCCGAAGCTGAATGGGTGCAGGTCCTTGGATGGATGACCAATCGTCTCGGGTTGGCATCGGATCTAGGATCTCCGCGCGATCCGGCGATGGAGCGGATGTCAGAGCGTGCGGCTAGCGCTCTGTCCAGTGGCTCTTCGGCCATGCCTACACTCCCCTTGGACACGCAGACTCCTGACATGTTGGAAGTTGCGGCATATCGTCTGGTTCAGCCAGACTATGCGTTGCCCAAGGCCCCGAAGGGGATAAGGAGTAGGGTCCGTTTTCCGGAGCAGGCCTATCATCAGTACGCCAGGGTTCCACGGCTTTCCGTTGCGGAACGTGAGGCGCTGAATAGGCCGTTGGCTGGGAAGGCCAAGGGGCGGTCACATCCCTTGGTTTCTCAGACCAACAAAGACCCGTTTAATGAGCTCACGCTCATTGAGGATGCGGCTAGGGCAGCCATGGCTGCGCTGTCGCACGGGTGTACCGTCTTGCAGGGTATGCTGGACTGCACGGCGGAAGGCGGACAGGTGCCAGAGGCTGCTCCCGGAGTTGTTCGGGACACCATGCGCCTGTCTCAGGATTGCCTGGCCAGGGTGATCACAAGAACTTTAGCAGAGCGACGGAGAATGGTTCTCGATTGTGTGGAACCAGGACCGGAGATGAGGGCAGCGTTATCTTCTGCGCCTTTCATAGGTCCAGGCTTGTTCGGCGGCTCGGCACGACAAGCGCTTTCTAAAGTTGCATCGATGGTGGCGGAGCAAGAGGTGGTCGGCAAGTCGTGGAAGTCGACCAAGAGGACTCAGCCGCAACAGTCCTACCGTCAACACAGACAGGAGCAGCAGAGGCAGCGTCCTAGATCGCCCTTCCGTCCTTCTGCCCGTGATGCCCATAGGCCATCCGGAGCACAAGGACCTGGCCGTTCGTCCACATACAAGCCCTCTAGTAAGAGGCCGTATGAGGACGACAGGAAGGGTGGCGGTTCGGGCCGTGGCGGCTACCGTAAGGATAGTCGTGGCGGCGGTTCCGGACCGTCATACCACAAGAAGCCGCGGGGCGGCCGTGGGGCTCGTTCCTGACGGGTTTCCGGCGGAATCAATACCGGCGGCTTTGGAAACAAATGGAGTCGAGAATCTTCACCCAAGCGATGTAGCGTCTTGTCGGCTAATCTCGACCGACAACTGTGTGCAGATTCCTTCCGTCGGAGGCAGACTTCAGCTATTCCTAAGCCAATGGGAACAGGTCGTGCGCGACTATTTAGTCTGTCAATGGATAAGAAACGGCTACGATCCGGACTGGCTCATCCATCAATCGTTAGTTCCGTTAACCTCGACTCCAATATGGACTCCTATTCCAAGGGAATTAGACCGTCTAGTTGCCATTCAGTCAGAGATAGAATCGCTTCGTCAGAAGAAGGCGATTCACCTGGTCGCCGATCAGTCATCACTGGGCTTCTATTCGATTATGTTCCTAGTTCCGAAGCGTACCGGAGGGTGGAGACCAATTCTCAATCTCAAACCGTTGAACAAATTTATTCTTTCTCCCAGGTTTCAGATGGAGACGGTAGCAGCGGTGATGACAGGGCTCAGGAAAGGCATGTGGGCGGTATCAATAGATCTGAAGGATGCTTATTTTCATATTCCAATGTCAATTCACTTTCAGAAGTACCTGCGGTTTGCATTCCAAGACAATGTTTGGGAATTAAATGCTCTTCCATTCGGCCTGACCACGGCTCCGAGGGTCTTCACCAAGGTGGTTCTCTCCATGACTTCTTTACTTCGCAGGAGAAACATAGCTGTTCACACTTACATAGACGACTGGCTGCTAAAGGCGGGGAATCCAGTCACTCTGCGCAGCAATCTGAAGGTAGTCCTAGACTTATTAAAGAAGCTAGGATGGATTGTGAATCTAGAGAAATCAGAACTGACTCCATCCCAGGAGTTTGTTTATCTGGGAATTTTTTTCAATCTCGGGGACGGCGTAGCTTTTCCGGCGGAGAGCAGAGTCAGAAGCCTGATTGCAGTATTGGAGTCAGTTTCTCTAGGAGCCTATCTGACGGCGCGTCAATTTCTCAGAATACTCGGTTTACTAGTATTTCTGGAGAAGGTGGTGCCATATGCGGCGCTCAGGCGCAGGCCGATTCAGATGTATTTGATGTCGTTCTGGTCACAGAGAACAGATCCGTTATCTCTGAGAATACCAGTAAAAGAACCATTGATATTCCACCTTCAGTGGTGGTTGTCGGAACAGAATCTCCTGCGAGGTGTTCCTCTACAACCTCCTCAACCTCAGATGTCCATATTCACGGATGCATCATTGACAGGTTGGGGAGCGGTATTGGACAATCAGTCAGTGTCAGGGGAATGGGATCGGACCAATGCGCAGAAACATATCAATGTGCTCGAGCTATTAGCGGTGGTATTAGCACTGCAGAAGTTCGAGAGTCTAGTTCAAGACAAAATTGTCCTAGTAAGGACAGACAACTCAACAGTGGTGTCTTATTTGAACCGCCAGGGCGGGACAAGATCACCGGAGTTGTGTATGATGGTTTGGAACCTTCTGCTGTGGTGCCAAGAGAGGAATATTATTCTTCGGGCAGCACACATTCCAGGAAGATTGAACATCTTAGCGGATGCTCTCAGTCGAAGGACGGTTTGTCGTCCGACGGAATGGCAGCTCAACCAAGTGGTAGCGGAGGTTCTATTCAAACAATGGGGCAAGCCAAATGTCGACCTATTTGCAATGAAGAAAAACGCAAAGATGGTCACGTACGTGTCACCGATCCCGGACCCGTTAGCTCTAGCAGTAGACGCACTGGCGATAAGTTGGAAGGGAATGTACGCGTATGCGTATCCTCCAACAATTCTCATCCCGAAAGTTCTGGCAAAGATAAGAGAGGGGATGTGCCAAGTACTACTGATCGCTCCTTATTGGCCAGGCCGATCATGGTTTACGGATCTGCTGGACCTTCTGGTCTGCAGTCCAATCCCTCTTCCAGACACAAGAGATGTAATCTCTCAGAACAAGGGTCTGTACCTTCACGACAGACCAGAAATGTTCAAATTGACTGCATGGATGTTGTCAAGCAGCGTGCAATTGAGGGTGGCTTTTCTGAGCAAGCAGCGAAGTTTGTTGCTTCGGCCAGAAGAGTTTCGACCACAAAAACATATAATTATAGAATCAACAAATTTGCACAGTGGTGTGAGAGAAGAGATATTGATCCCTTTTCTGCATCTGTTCAACACGTAGCAGATTTTATCTGTCATTTATACGAAGTTGACAAACTTGTACCTTCTACCCTAGCAGCATATAAGTCTGCATTAGCTTCTGTCATTCCTAGTCTCACCATTGGGGGAGTGGAGAATGACACCTTGAATGAAGTTATCAAAGGAATGAGCAATCTGCGACCTAGACAGCCAATTCCTATCCCATCATGGAATCTATCTCTTGTTCTACAGGTTTTAGGGCATGCTCCCTTTGAACCGATTAGATCTATTGACATTAAACTGTTAACTATTAAATCAGTTTTCTTGGTTGCAGCAGCGTCGGCGAGATGGAGAAGCGAGATTCATGCGCTTTCTGCCGAACAAGACCGTTTTGTCGTCACGGTTGAAGGTTTAAGATTACTTCCACGTCTTTGTTTCCTGGCAAAGAATCAGTCACTTAAATATCCAGGACAGCCGATCAATTTGCCAAGTTTAACTAGACATGACCCAAATTCTTGTGCTTGGTGTCCTGTCAGATGTCTAAAGATGTATAAGAAACGTACTTCTGAGTGGAGAGACGACCCGAAATCTCTGTGGTTATGTCTCAAAGCTCCCCATTTACGTGCTTCGAAAGATACTATTTCTCGTTGGATAGTTGACGCTATTCAGATGTCGCACAAGATCGCTACAGGAAAGCAGATTGATCGTGCGAATGCCCATGAGGTCCGAGCACTAGCAGCATCATCGGCCCTTTATAAGGGTGTCTCTTTAGAGCAGGTGATGTCTGTAGCACAATGGCATGCCGAGTCGTCATTCACTGATTTCTACCTTCGAGACATCTCCAGCACACTTAATCCAGTAGCCGTCGCCAATCTGTCGAACCTAAACTAAGCCACGTCCGACCACTACTTCGCACACATCACAAAAGCCTTCCGCCTACACTGACCAAGCGCTATGCACATGACTGAGTACGACCGTGGATTGGGCCTAGCTCCTGTGATGATCAAGAACAGATCGACCACTCAAAAATGGTGAGTGTTTACATTAATTAAGTGACTATAAATATGTTTACTTCCAGTCGAAATACCAGACTGAGTAAGTGAATAGTCTGGTACAAGAGTATATTTATCCTCTCATACAGACATGAGACTCATTCCAATTTGAAAATCTAATCGATATACTGATAGTTTTTTTCAAAGATTTGAAGTTGTAGTAGCTTCTTTGCACTCTACTGGACTGCCCTAGCTGAGACTTGGGGCTGACACGGGTCTGGTGGGTGTTGCATCCCCATGGACATCCCTCTGTTTTGTGTGAACAAAAGAGGGGGGGGAGCGCGGTCTAGACCATGGAAGTTTAGCACTCTGAGTCAGATAGCAGAACCCAAGCGTATGCCAGGGTTTTAGTCTCTTCACAACCTTCTCTGTTGGATGGTTGATGAGTGCTGGTTCGAGCCTCACCTCCTCCCACCGGCATTTCCGGGCTGTCGAAATCCGGAGTTTATCATAATAGTACATCTGGTAAGTATTATTCGAAGTAGAATCAAAAAAGCATCCGCTTTTGTTTCTACGAGAATTCCTAATACTTACCAGATGTACTATGGCCCTTCCTCAGCCGCCCCGCTGAGGTGAGGCTGAGCTGCTTTCGCAGTTTGCCAAGGCAAATATAAGACGAATCTGACTGTGATTGGGAATAGACTCGGTACCTGCGGCTGTGGTATTCCCGGACACAGTATGGGCAGGACCAGGAGAGTGCGGAGTTTTAATTGTTTATTTTGAGCTAGACTAGATAATAGACATTATCATAATAGTACATCTGGTAAGTATTAAGAATTCTCGTAGAAACAAAAGCGGATGCTTTTTTGATGCTGCTGTATTTCCACAGACTACATTGTCCATGGGATTTAACTCTGGATATGCTAAATATTTTGAAAATAATTTCATTGACAACAACTTTCAGTCAAACCTTTTTCAAAATATTCCGCAGGTCCAGAGTTATTGCTCATTAAAATTGTTGTCTGACGGTTTGCAGCAGTCGCTCATTCGGATACGCATACACGTTAATGGAATCCTAGCTTTAGGCAATAAAGGGTTAATTAGGGCATTAGATTTACCTTATTTGAACTCAACACCAGTCTGGCCCAGCAGTCACTCATTCGGATACGCGCATACACGTTAATGGAATCCTAGCTTTAGGCAGTAAAGTGTTAATTAGGGCATTAGATTTACCTTATTTGAACTCACCACCTGTCTGGCCCAGCAGTCACTCATTCAGAGACGCGCACACGTTAATGGAATCCTAGCTTTAGGCAATAAAGAGTTAATCAGGGCATTAGATTTACCTTATTTGAACTCACCACCAGTCTGGCCCAGCAGTCACTCATTCGGATACGCGCATACACGTTAATGGAATCCTAGCTTTAGGCAATAAAGGGTTAATCAGGGCATTAGATTTACCTTATTTGAACTCACCACCAGTCTGGCCCAGCAGTCGCTCATTCAGAGACGCGCATACACGTTAATGGAATCCTAGCTTTAGGCAGTAAAGGGTTAATTAGGGCATTAGATTTACCTTATTTGGACTCACCACCAGTCTGGCCCAGCAGTCGCTCATTCAGAGACGCGCACACGTTAATGGAATCCTAGCTTTAGGCAGTAAAGGGTTAATTAGGGCATTAGATTTACCTTATTTGAACTCACCACCTGTCTGGCCCAGCAGTCGCTCATTCAGAGACGCGCACACGTTAATGGAATCCTAGCTTTAGGCAATAAAGGGTTAATCAGGGCATTAGATTTACCTTATTTGAACTCACCACCAGTCTGGCCCAGCAGTCGCTCATTCAGAGACGCGCACACGTTAATGGAATCCTAGCTTTAGGCAATAAAGGGTTAATCAGGGCATTAGATTTACCTTATTTGAACTCACCACCTGTCTGGCCCAGCAGTCGCTCATTCAGAGACGCGCACACGTTAATGGAATCCTAGCTTTAGGCAATAAAGGGTTAATTAGGGCATTAGATTTAACATCGTCGTGTCGTG
>CM067364.1:79718588-79786550 GCA_034401795.1 Chaetoderma sp. LZ-2023a
ACTGCTGGCGGGGATGACTTAACATTTTCTTATTTATCCAGTCAAATTGTTGTTTGAAGGCTAGAGAAATTGATAAATTAATGATTACTGCTACGAAAATTGGCTATTTATAAGAATGCACATCTCACAAAAAATAAAATAAAGCTTATTTTAATTAAGCTCATAGGACAGGGGACGGTTAAACATGTCTAAAATATGTCTTTTTTTGCGCTAATATTTTGGTTAAAAAATGTCTAAAATAAATCTTCTTGTGCTATTAAGACGCTGGGACGTTGGGATTAAAACTGGTAGCTGTTTTCTACTTCGAATAATACTTACCAGATGTACTATTATGATAATGTCTATTATCTAGTCTAGCTCAAAATAAACAATTAAAACTCCTGGTGTGTGTCCGGGAATACCACAGCCGCAGGTACCGAGTCTATTCCCAATCACAGTCAGATTCGTCTATTTTGCGCTTGTTTCAAGTCGCATGTGTTTAGAGTGTCATTTAATTGATAAATTAAGCAGTTTTAGCGCGTGTTTGTGAAAACCATCGCTGGACTAATGGAGGAACTAGGGAAATCATCACAGGGGCAGGTTGTATCAATCTAGAATTTATACATTCGTGCCATAATGACTGTTTGAAATTTCCTTAAATTGGCACATTGTTTTATAATGTTAGCCATTGTTGGAGTCGCTTCTGTACCCGTTAACTTTTAGTTTTAATTCGGGTACTCGGTTAATTTCTCTTGCGACTCGGTTCCTCTAAGATGGATGCGCCCTTAGCCAAGATGGCGGCGCCCATGTAATATGTCGTTATTGGCTTGGTGTATCCAGGCACTCTGTTATCGCCGATTTTAGCTCTCGCTTCATTGTCGAGGGTGTTTGTAGTGATCGGCGAGGTTTTCTTGGTTATTTAACGTTAGTTAAAGGCTGAGTTGTTTTGTAAAAAAATTTCACTCAAAAAAGTTTCAAATATTTCCTGCCTAAGACTTGTTATCATTAATTTAAGAGAAAGTTAATGTGTTTAAGAAATCTTAACTATCAAGTCTATTGTGCGTATTGCTCGTCATCACTTGTCATGTGCAGCGTTTTAATTCTTCTCTGTGTTCGCAGAAACCGAAGAACCCGGACACGTTGTGCCAGAAGTGCAACAGGTTCATGAAACGGAAGTATCTTGGTCATCACTGTGTGGCGTGTGCGAAGTGTAAGGTCGGAAGCCCGTGTGATGTGTGCGCCAAGTGGTCGTCGGCAATGGTGGCTGAGTTTGACAGGGATCGACGGGCGAGGCTGGAGCGTATAGAGAAGGATAAGGCAGTGAAGCGGCAGCAAGCGTCGTTGGTTGGACTGGAAGGTCGGCTGAATGAGAGGATGGATTCAGCACTGGGCGTATGGGCGGCCCAGTTCAAAGCCATGTTTGATTCATTACAGTCCACGGGCCCGGTGAGGCAAGCTGGTGCAGGGCAACCATTAGGTGGTCCGGCTAGTTCTGCTGGGGGTCATGCACCTGACCCTTCTCTGTCCTCGGCTCAAGAGCCGTCGGTAGAGGAGGAAGAATTGCTGTTGATGGAAGACTCCAGCATGCCGGATCTTTCAATGTCGGCAATGCCTAGTACGTCCCAGGGGTCTCCCTCGGGATTTGTACGGGTTTGCCAGGCGGATGGTGATGTTGACGTTCCGTCGGGCATTTTTCATCCGTTATTTGTGCAACCGGATATGCCGGCGGAGCCGTGGTTTGCGGTTCCGACGGCTATCCCGACGGCGTTAGGCGCGGCTCCTATCGGAGTGACAGTGCCAGCCGTGATTGAGGCGGTCGTAGTCCCGGATCCCGTGTTGGGGCCGATGGACTGCGGAGAATCCGTATCCGGCGATTCGTTGGATACTGGTGCCGCTGGTAGTCGCGCTATGGATGCGCTCTGTCCTGGCAGAGACGTTTATCGTAGCGTTCAGCAAGGATCGTCGGTGGCCCTCTCATCTAAGGGAGAGAGGGAGGATGAAAACGGGAGTTCTTTAATGGACGATTCCGCTTTCTGCGCCGAAGCTGAATGGGTGCAGGTCCTTGGATGGATGACCAATCGTCTCGGGTTGGCATCGGATCTAGGATCTCAGCGCGATCCGGCGATGGAGCGGATGTCAGAGCGTGCGGCTAGCGCTCTGTCCAGTGGCTCTTCGGCCATGCCTACACTCCCCTTGGACACGCAGACTTCTGACATGTTGGAAGTTGCGGCATATCGTCTGGTTCAGCCAGACTATGCGTTGCCCAAGGCCCCGAAGGGGATAAGGAGTAGGGTCCGTTTTCCGGAGCAGGCCTATCATCAGTACGCCAGGGTTCCACGGCTTTCCGTTGCGGAACGTGAGGCGCTGAATAGGCCGTTGGCTGGGAAGGCCAAGGTGCGGTCACGTCCCTTGGTTTCTCAGACCAACAAAGACCCGTTTAATGAGCTCACGCTCATTGAGGATGCGGCTAGGGCAGCCATGGCTGCGCTGTCGCACGGGTGTACCGTCTTGCAGGGTATGCTGGACTGCACGGCGGAAGGCGGACAGGTGCCAGAGGCTGCTCCCGGAGTTGTTCGGGACACCATGCGCCTGTCTCAGGATTGCCTGGCCAGGGTGATCACAAGAACTTTAGCAGAGCGACGGAGAATGGTTCTCGATTGTGTGGAACCAGGATCGGAGATGAGGGCAGCGTTATCTTCTGCGCCTTTCATAGGTCCAGGCTTGTTCGGCGGCTCGGCACGACAAGCGCTTTCTAAAGTTGCATCGATGGTGGCGGAGCAAGAGGTGGTCGGCAAGTCGTGGAAGTCGACCAAGAGGACTCAGCCGCAACAGTCCTACCGTCAACACAGACAGGAGCAGCAGAGGCAGCGTCCTAGATCGCCCTTCCGTCCTTCTGCCCGTGATGCCCATAGGCCATCCGGAGCACAAGGACCTGGCCGTTCGTCCACATACAAGCCCTCTAGTAAGAGGCCGTATGAGGACGACAGGAAGGGTGGCGGTTCGGGCCGTGGCGGCTACCGTAAGGATAGTCGTGGCGGCGGTTCCGGACCGTCATACCACAAGAAGCCGCGGGGCGGCCGTGGGGCTCGTTCCTGACGGGTTTCCGGCGGAATCAATACCGGCGGCTTTGGAAACAAATGGAGTCGAGAATCTTCACCCAAGCGATGTAGCGTCTTGTCGGCTAATCTCGACCGACAACTGTGTGCAGATTCCTTCCGTCGGAGGCAGACTTCAGCTATTCCTAAGCCAATGGGAACAGGTCGTGCGCGACTATTTAGTCTGTCAATGGATAAGAAACGGCTACGATCCGGACTGGCTCATCCATCAATCGTTAGTTCCGTTAACCTCGACTCCAATATGGACTCCTATTCCAAGGGAATTAGACCGTCTAGTTGCCATTCAGTCAGAGATAGAATCGCTTCGTCAGAAGAAGGCGATTCACCTGGTCGCCGATCAGTCATCACTGGGCTTCTATTCGATTATGTTCCTAGTTCCGAAGCGTACCGGAGGGTGGAGACCAATTCTCAATCTCAAACCGTTGAACAAATTTATTCTTTCTCCCAGGTTTCAGATGGAGACGGTAGCAGCGGTGATGACAGGGCTCAGGAAAGGCATGTGGGCGGTATCAATAGATCTGAAGGATGCTTATTTTCATATTCCAATGTCAATTCACTTTCAGAAGTACCTGCGGTTTGCATTCCAAGACAATGTTTGGGAATTCAATGCTCTTCCATTCGGCCTGACCACGGCTCCGAGGGTCTTCACCAAGGTGGTTCTCGCCATGACTTCTTTACTTCGCAGGAGAAACATAGCTGTTCACACTTACATAGACGACTGGCTGCTAAAGGCGGGGAATCCAGTCACTCTGCGCAGCAATCTGAAGGTAGTCCTAGACTTATTAAAGAAGCTAGGATGGATTGTGAATCTAGAGAAATCAGAACTGACTCCATCCCAGGAGTTTGTTTATCTGGGAATTTTTTTCAATCTCAGGGACGGCGTAGCTTTTCCGGCGGAGAGCAGAGTCAGAAGCCTGATTGCAGTATTGGAGTCAGTTTCTCAAGGAGCCTATCTGACGGCGCGTCAATTTCTCAGAATACTCGGTTTACTAGTATCTCTGGAGAAGGTGGTGCCATATGCGGCGCTCAGGCGCAGGCCGATTCAGATGTATTTGATGTCGTTCTGGTCACAGAGAACAGATCCGTTATCTCTGAGAATACCAGTAAAAGAACCATTGATATTCCACCTTCAGTGGTGGTTGTCGGAACAGAATCTCCTGCGAGGTGTTCCTCTACAACCTCCTCAACCTCAGATGTCCATATTCACGGATGCATCATTGACAGGTTGGGGAGCGGTATTGGACAATCAGTCAGTGTCAGGGGAATGGGATCGGACCAATGCGCAGAAACATATCAATGTGCTCGAGCTATTAGCGGTGGTATTAGCACTGCAGAAGTTCGAGAGTCTAGTTCAAGACAAAATTGTCCTAGTAAGGACAGACAACTCAACAGTGGTGTCTTATTTGAACCGCCAGGGCGGGACAAGATCACCGGAGTTGTGTATGATGGTTTGGAACCTTCTGCTGTGGTGCCAAGAGAGGAATATTATTCTTCGGGCAGCACACATTCCAGGAAGATTGAACATCTTAGCGGATGCTCTCAGTCGAAGGACGGTTTGTCGTCCGACGGAATGGCAGCTCAACCAAGTGGTAGCGGAGGTTCTATTCAAACAATGGGGCAAGCCAAATGTCGACCTATTTGCAATGAAGAAAAACGCAAAGATGGTCACGTACGTGTCACCGATCCCGGACCCGTTAGCTCTAGCAGTAGACGCACTGGCGATAAGTTGGAAGGGAATGTACGCGTATGCGTATCCTCCAACAATTCTCATCCCGAAAGTTCTGGCAAAGATAAGAGAGGGGATGTGCCAAGTACTACTGATCGCTCCTTATTGGCCAGGCCGATCATGGTTTACGGATCTGCTGGACCTTCTGGTCTGCAGTCCAATCCCTCTTCCAGACACAAGAGATGTAATCTCTCAGAACAAGGGTCTGTACCTTCACGACAGACCAGAAATGTTCAAATTGACTGCATGGATGTTGTCAAGCAGCGTGCAATTGAGAGTGGCTTTTCTGAGCAAGCAGCGAAGTTTGTTGCTTCGGCCAGAAGAGTTTCGACCACAAAAACATATAATTATAGAATCAACAAATTTGCACAGTGGTGTGAGAGAAGAGATATTGATCCCTTTTCTGCATCTGTTCAACACGTAGCAGATTTTATCTGTCATTTATACGAAGTTGACAAACTTGTACCTTCTACCCTAGCAGCATATAAGTCTGCATTAGCTTCTGTCATTCCTAGTCTCACCATTGGGGGAGTGGAGAATGACACCTTGAATGAAGTTATCAAAGGAATGAGCAATCTGCGACCTAGACAGCCAATTCCTATCCCATCATGGAATCTATCTCTTGTTCTACAGGTTTTAGGGCATGCTCCCTTTGAACCGATTAGATCTATTGACATTAAACTGTTAACTATTAAATCAGTTTTCTTGGTTGCAGCAGCGTCGGCGAGAAGGAGAAGCGAGATTCATGCGCTTTCTGCCGAACAAGACCGTTTTGTCGTCACGGGTGAAGGTTTAAGATTACTTCCACGTCTTTGTTTCCTGGCAAAGAATCAGTCACTTAAATATCCAGGACAGCCGATCAATTTGCCAAGTTTAACTAGACATGACCCAAATTCTTGTGCTTGGTGTCCTGTCAGATGTCTAAAGATGTATAAGAAACGTACTTCTGAGTGGAGAGACGACCCGAAATCTCTGTGGTTATGTCTCAAAGCTCCCCATTTACGTGCTTCGAAAGATACTATTTCTCGTTGGATAGTTGACGCTATTCAGATGTCGCACAAGATCGCTACAGGAAAGCAGATTGATCGTGCGAATGCCCATGAGGTCCGAGCACTAGCAGCATCATCGGCCCTTTATAAGGGTGTCTCTTTAGAGCAGGTGATGTCTGTAGCACAATGGCATGCCGAGTCGTCATTCACTGATTTCTACCTTCGAGACATCTCCAGCACACTTAATCCAGTAGCCGTCGCCAATCTGTCGAACCTAAACTAAGCCACGTCCGACCACTACTTCGCACACATCACAAAAGCCTTCCGCCTACACTGACCAAGCGCTATGCACATGACTGAGTACGACCGTGGATTGGGCCTAGCTCCTGTGATGATCAAGAACAGATCGACCACTCAAAAATGGTGAGTGTTTACATTAATTAAGTGACTATAAATATGTTTACTTCCAGTCGAAATGCCAGACTGAGTAAGTGAATAGTCTGGTACAAGAGTATATTTATCCTCTCATACAGACATGAGACTCATTCCAATTTGAAAATCTAATCGATATACTGATAGTTTTTTTCAAAGATTTGAAGTTGTAGTAGCTTCTTTGCACTCTACTGGACTGCCCTAGCTGAGACTTGGGGCTGACACGGGTCTGGTGGGTGTTGCATCCCCATGGACATCCCTCTGTTTTGTGTGAACAAAAGAGGGGGGGGAGCGCGGTCTAGACCATGGAAGTTTAGCACTCTGAGTCAGATAGCAGAACCCAAGCGTATGCCAGGGTTTTAGTCTCTTCACAACCTTCTCTGTTGGATGGTTGATGAGTGCTGGTTCGAGCCTCACCTCCTCCCACCGGCATTTCCTGGCTGTCGAAATCCGGAGTTTATCATAATAGTACATCTGGTAAGTATTATTCGAAGTAGAATCAAAAAAGCATCCGCTTTTGTTTCTACGAGAATTCTTAATACTTACCAGATGTACTATGGCCCTGCCTCAGCCGCCCCGCTGAGGTGAGGCTGAGCTGCTTTCGCAGTTTGCCAAGGCAAATATAAGACGAATCTGACTGTGATTGGGAATAGACTCGGTACCTGCGGCTGTGGTATTCCCGGACACAGTATGGGCAGGACCAGGAGAGTGCGGAGTTTTAATTGTTTATTTTGAGCTAGACTAGATAATAGACATTATCATAATAGTACATCTGGTAAGTATTAAGAATTCTCGTAGAAACAAAAGCGGATGCTTTTTTGATGCTGCTGTATTTCCACAGACTACATTGTCCATGGGATTTAACTCTGGATATGCTAAATATTTTGAAAATAATTTCATTGACAACAACTTTCAGTCAAACCTTTTTCAAAATATTCCGCAGGTCCAGAGTTATTGCTGATTAAAATTGTTGTCTGACGGTTTGCAGCAGTCGCTCATTCGGATACGCGCACACGTTAATGGAATCCTAGCTTTAGGCAGTAAAGTGTTAATCAGGGCATTAGATTTACCTTATTTGGACTCACCACCAGTCTGGCCCAGCAGTCACTCATTCAGATACGCGCATACACGTTAATGGAATCCTAGCTTTAGGCAATAAAGGGTTAATTAGGGCATTAGATTTACCTTATTTGAACTCACCACCTGTCTGGCCCAGCAGTCGCTCATTCAGAGACTCGCACACATTAATGGAATCCTAGCTTTAGGCAATAAAGGGTTAATTAGGGCATTAGATTTACCTTATTTGGACTCACCACCTGTCTGGCCCAGCAGTCGCTCATTCAGATACGCGCATACACGTTAATGGAATCCTAGCTTTAGGCAATAAAGGGTTAATTAGGGCATTAGATTTACCTTATTTGAACTCACCACCAGTCTGGCCCAGCAGTCACTCATTCAGATACGCGCATACACGTTAATGGAATCCTAGCTTTAGGCAGTAAAGGGTTAATTAGGGCATTAGATTTACCTTATTTGAACTCACCACCTGTCTGGCCCAGCAGTCGCTCATTCAGAGACGCGCATACACGTTAATGGAATCCTAGCTTTAGGCAATAAAGGGTTAATTAGGGCATTAGATTTACCTTATTTGAACTCACCACCAGTCTGGCCCAGCAGTCACTCATTCAGAGACGCGCACACACGTTAATGGAATCCTAGCTTTAGGCAGTAAAGGGTTAATTAGGGCATTAGATTTACCTTATTTGAACTCACCACCAGTCTGGCCCAGCAGTCACTCATTCAGATACGCGCATACACGTTAATGGAATCCTAGCTTTAGGCAGTAAAGCGTTAATCAGGGCATTAGATTTACCTTATTTGGACTCACCACCTGTCTGGCCCAGCAGTCGCTCATTCAGAGACGCGCATACACGTTAATGGAATCCTAGCTTTAGGCAGTAAAGCGTTAATCAGGGCATTAGATTTACCTTATTTGGACTCACCACCTGTCTGGCCCAGCAGTCGCTCATTCAGAGACGCGCACACACGTTAATGGAATCCTAGCTTTAGGCAGTAAAGGGTTAATTAGGGCATTAGATTTACCTTATTTGAACTCACCACCAGTCTGGCCCAGCAGTCACTCATTCAGATACGCGCATACACGTTAATGGAATCCTAGCTTTAGGCAGTAAAGCGTTAATCAGGGCATTAGATTTACCTTATTTGGACTCACCACCTGTCTGGCCCAGCAGTCGCTCATTCAGAGACGCGCATACACGTTAATGGAATCCTAGCTTTAGGCAGTAAAGGGTTAATCAGGGCATTAGATTTACCTTATTTGAACTCACCACCTGTCTGGCCCAGCAGTCGCTCATTCAGATACGCGCACACGTTAATGGAATCCTAGCTTTAGGCAATACAGGGTTAATCAGGGCATTAGATTTACCTTATTTGAACTCACCACCAGTCTGGCCCAGCAGTCGCTCATTCAGATACGCGCATACACGTTAATGGAATCCTAGCTTTAGGCAGTAAAGTGTTAATCAGGGCATTAGATTTACCTTATTTGAACTCACCACCTGTCTGGCCCAGCAGTCGCTCATTCAGAGACGCGCACACGTTAATGGAATCCTAGCTTTAGGCAATACAGGGTTAATCAGGGCATTAGATTTACCTTATTTGAACTCACCACCTGTCTGACCCAGCAGTCACTCATTCAGAGACGCGCACACGTTAATGGAATCCTAGCTTTAGGCAATACAGGGTTAATCAGGGCATTAGATTTACCTTATTTGAACTCACCACCTGTCTGACCCAGCAGTCACTCATTCAGAGACGCGCATACACGTTAATGGAATCCTAGCTTTAGGCAATACAGGGTTAATCAGGGCATTAGATTTACCTTATTTGGACTCACCACCAGTCTGGCCCAGCAGTCGCTCATTCAGAGACGCGCATACACGTTAATGGAATCCTAGCTTTAGGCAATACAGGGTTAATCAGGGCATTAGATTTACCTTATTTGAACTCACCACCTGTCTGACCCAGCAGTCACTCATTCAGAGACGCGCACACGTTAATGGAATCCTAGCTTTAGGCAATACAGGGTTAATCAGGGCATTAGATTTACCTTATTTGAACTCACCACCTGTCTGACCCAGCAGTCACTCATTCAGAGACGCGCATACACGTTAATGGAATCCTAGCTTTAGGCAATACAGGGTTAATCAGGGCATTAGATTTACCTTATTTGGACTCACCACCAGTCTGGCCCAGCAGTCGCTCATTCAGAGACGCGCATACACGTTAATGGAATCCTAGCTTTAGGCAATACAGGGTTAATCAGGGCATTAGATTTACCTTATTTGAACTCACCACCTGTCTGGCCCAGCAGTCGCTCATTCAGAGACGCGCACACGTTAATGGAATCCTAGCTTTAGGCAATACAGGGTTAATCAGGGCATTAGATTTACCTTATTTGGACTCACCACCAGTCTGGCCCAGGAACCATCAATGCTCCTAGAAACTACTTCAAACTAGAAACTACTTCAAACTAGAAACTACTTCAAACTAGAAACTACTTCAAACTAGAAACTACTTCAAACTAGAAACTACTTCAAACTAGAAACTACTTCAAACTAGAAACTACTTCAAACTAGAAACTACTTCAAACTAGAAACTACTTCAAACTAGAAACTACTTCAAACTAGAAACTACTTCAAACTAGAAACTACTTCAAACTAGAAACTACTTCAAACTAGAAACTACTTCAAACTAGAAACTACTTCAAACTAGAAACTACTTCAAACTAGAAACTACTTCAAACTAGAAACTACTTCAAACTAGAAACTACTTCAAACTAGAAACTACTTCAAACTAGAAACTACTTCAAACTAGAAACTACTTCAAACTAGAAACTACTTCAAACTAGAAACTACTTCAAACTAGAAACTACTTCAAACTAGAAACTACTTCAAACTAGAAACTACTTCAAACTAGAAACTACTTCAAACTAGAAACTACTTCAAACTAGAAACTACTTCAAACTAGAAACTACTTCAAACTAGAAACTACTTCAAACTAGAAACTACTTCAAACTAGAAACTACTTCAAACTAGAAACTACTTCAAACTAGAAACTACTTCAAACTAGAAACTACTTCAAACTAGAAACTACTTCAAACTAGAAACTACTTCAAACTAGAAACTACTTCAAACTAGAAACTACTTCAAACTAGAAACTACTTCAAACTAGAAACTACTTCAAACTAGAAACTACTTCAAACTAGAAACTACTTCAAACTAGAAACTACTTCAAACTAGAAACTACTTCAAACTAGAAACTACTTCAAACTAGAAACTACTTCAAACTAGAAACTACTTCAAACTAGAAACTACTTCAAACTGGTTTGAGATCCGAGATGGATTTTGAGCCATTTTACTTTTAATAGCACCATAACATCTCTGAATGGGCAGAAAATGTCACGGAATCCGTCTCTGAGAGTTTAATTGAGTGTAACTCAGTTAATTAGTGTTCATAGCAGCCAGTAGGCTTTTAATTTGGGCTCACTAATATGGGTAGATTTCATTTTGCATGACTTAGTCATAGATCAGGGGTAATCTAAAGGGCTGGGTTAATGATGTGTAATGAACGCAATGACTTGTTTGTTTAATTTCAGACATTACGTGACGTGGCGCTCGCTATCCTGCAGCAGTTGAATTCTCAGATGACGCATTAACCACGACGGAGATATTTGATGTTTGTTTATTGTAAATATGACAATATATATCCTTATATGGAAGTATATCTTTATATGGAAGTATATCCTTATATGGAAGTATATCTTTATATGGAAGTATATCCTTATATGGAAGTATATCCGTATATGGAAGTATATCCTTATATGGAAGTATATCCTTATATGGAAGTATATCCTTATATGGAAGTATATCTTTATATGGAAGTATATCCTTATATGGAAGTATATCTTTATATGGAAGTATATCCGTATATGGAAGTATATCCTTATATGGAAGTATATCCTTTTATGGAAGTTTATCTTTATATGGAAGTATATCCTTATATGGAAGTATATCCTTATATGGAAGTATATCTTTATATGGAAGTATATCTTTATATGGAAGTATATCCTTATATGGAAGTATATCCTTATATGGAAGTATATCCTTATATGGAAGTATATCCTTATATGGAAAAAATGACAATAGTACAATTTATCGTACAATTATTATAACACAAGAGAGCCTAAGGCAGCAACCGCGTCCAGTCAGATTAGTTTCAAAATATTCAACAGAATGTTCATTAACCCCTCTTGTGTCAACAGTGCATTAAAGTGATCAAAATACTATTTATTTCAATTAACCATTTAATTGCCAATACTTTTCAAGGAAATTGTGATTTTTGCAGCCAAAAAGTGTATTTTTGTAAAATTATAATGAAAATTTACAAAAAAAGATTTCTGTTTTCCCTCAAATAGACATTCATCAAAAGTGTAATGGTCAAGAATATTCAAATTTCTTCTTAGCCAGTGTCCAATTGCAGACCAAGCCAGCCATTCCAGTGATAAATTTTCAAAAATATTCTCTTAGCCTGCAAATGGACATTTCTCAAGATCTCTACAGAGGTCATTTTTACCAACTTGACCATTAAAGGGTTAAGTTGACACAAGACGGGTTAAATAGTAAAAACTGACAATTCATACAACAACGGTTAGTCTGTCCTCAATTAAGCCTTCGTGACGAATTTATGTACGTCATTCATGACATAATTGATTATGACATCATCCTACTCATCATTTAGTTTATTATGACGTCATATGACTGATGGATAAACTGGAAAGGTGAATTGGATTCAGGGAACGATCTCTATTGAAATTTTCTCTGATAAGTTATTGTGTAATTTTTCTAAGTTTAAAACCTGTGTATTGTTAAGTAGTATAATTGTTGTCGCGATATCATCTGTTTACATGTATATGTAACTTTGCACAAAATCTTCATGTGAGTAAGCATAATAATGTCGGCTTGCTATTGTGAAGGACAGGCATTACCTTTGATTCAGACACACATTTATTAGTCTACCACGGTGTGTACACTTACAGTTAACAAAATACAAAATATCTAAGTTGGTAATTTTTGACGGTTTATTGATTTATTTTGATTTGACGGATGAGCGGTGGAGAATCTCAAATGCAAGAAAAAAATAAATAAATAAAAATAAATGCCAATTTGTAGGCCAAGAGAAGACTATTTTTGAAAATTTACCATTGAAATGACGGTCATTTATCGAGCCAGTCATTCCAGTGGTAAAATTTCAAAACTGGTCTTCTCTTGGCCTACAAGTAGGCATTTCTCAAGACCAATACAGAGGCTGGTTTTGGCCAACTTGACTATTAAAGGGTTAATATGATCTCAATAGTTAACCTCTGCCTATTTTCTGCAGATGTTTGATTTGATTTGAAGCTTTGAGACCTGAATTCACAGAATCTAACTTTCAAGTTAACTGTACTGTTAAGCTGTTGAATATTTTGAAACTAATCTGACTGGTGTTTTTGCTGCCTATGTTTCAAAATATACAACAGAATGTTTATTAAATTGTAAATTTACAATTCATCCATCAATGTCAGAGGTTTAGGTTATCATGACAGGGCTAATCCCGCTATACGTCAATCATAATGACGTCAGTTAATTAGTGACAGATGGGATCCCTCCATTGGAATGTGCTTTAGCATGTTCTGAGCGCGATGTTCCTAAATGAGTGTAATAAATTATATACAAAATAAGAACATTTTTAATTGATTCAGGTCATTTTCTTGATATTTAATATTTTAATGGATTAATCCAATCTGTCACTCAAGTATGACATCATAATCAATTACGTCACATGTTGACTTAGTGCTGTTGCTGCCATAGTTTCAAAATACTCAACAGCTTATGTGCATAGTTACTTTGAAATTGGCATTCTGGGAATTCGGGGCTCGATTGATCCCACCACCGTGTGGGTGGCACTTAGCTAGAAATGAATCTAGATTATTTACCCATGTAGCTTTGACTTCTAACTGTTCTGACTAATGCGCAACATAGTAGCAACAGCAGCATGTTATTATTTCAGATTTGAAATTGTTTTATTGATTATTTAATTCCTTGAAACTAAAAGACTAAATATGATAAATCATTTACAACGTAAGAAATATTATGTTGAATATTTTGAAACTAATTTTGACTGGAAGCTGATGCTGCCTGTTGAATTTTGTTTCAACATATTCAACATCTTTATTTGTATAATTGCCTTGAAATTGAGATACAGTGACTTGGCTTCAGGGGGTTAAAATCTCTGAGCTTTTCATTAAAAGTTATCAAATCTCATTTTAACATTTTAACCCTTTCAATGAGAAATCCTTAAAAAATATATTTTGAAATTAATATAACAAAGGGTTCCAGGCATAATAATTTCAAAATATTTAACAACTTTTCTTTGTTTGTTTGCCCTGAGATTGAGATAACGGGAATTTATCAGTGAAAGAGTTAACTGTAAGAAAATAGGGTTACAATCAGTGTATTGTTATGTCATTGCTGCTAGGCAACAACCAGAATAGTAATATATTGCCCTAGGATGTACTTCACTACTGCTGCTGCTGCTACTGCTGCTGCTGCTACTACTGCTACTACTGCTGCTGCTACTGCTACTGCTGTTGCTACTACTACTGCTGCTGCTACTACTGCTGCTACTACTGCTGCTGCTGCTGCTACTACTACTACTACTACTACTGCTACTACTGCTGCTACTACTACTACTGCTGCTGCTGCTGCTGCTGCTACTACTACCACTACTACTGCTACTACTACCACTACTACTGCTGCTGCTGCTAGTGCTACTGCTGCTGCTGCTGCTGCTGCTGCTGCTGCTGCTAGTGCTACTGCTACCACTGCTGCTACTACTACTACTGCTGCTGCTGCTGCTGCTACTACTGATGTTGCTACTGCTGTTGCTTCTACTACTACTACTACAAGATTCATGAATGAAATATACAATGATAAAATCGTGTTCAGCCTTTAAAACTTCAGTTAGCTTCGAGTGAAACTTCTGTCAGCTTCGAGTGAAGCTTCAGTCAGCTTTGAGTGACGCTTCAGTCGGCTTCGAGTGGCCATCAAGTTTATTATGTTATTCTCAATCTTTTAGGTGGCAGTATTAATGGATCAGTCCAGTTTGAGCTATTCCCTACCCATCTCTAGCTAAGCTTCACCCATGCTTTAACCAGTCAAATTAGTTTCAAAATAGTCAACAGCATGTTTATCAAATAGTAACGACATACATTTCATACAACTTGATGGGCAATTAAGAGTTTAAGACAGACTAAATCGTGTCATTCATAACGTAATCAATTATGACGTCAGCCGACGTGTCATGTAGTTGATTACTATGTCATATGATTAACTGAGGAACTGGATTCCTCAATTGCTTAATCATGTAAATTATTATATACATTCATTATCAGAACCTGGAATTGTCAAATCGTTTAGTTAATTCTCAACTTTAAATTAAATATATACTAAATGTACACATGTAACAATAAATATGAAAAATGAAGGAAAGCATTTAGTAATGTATTCTAAACTCTGAATTCGCATCATCTCAATTTCACGGTAACTACTTAGGTAAGCTCGGTACACTCGAGTAAAGAATGGACCCGAGGAAGCTAAGGATTTCGGCCGAGGACAAGACAGTGGGCGAAGAAGGCCTGATTGCAGCTGTAGGATGTTTCTAGTACTACAGCCGTGCAGAATACAGTAATCATACAAGCTGTTGAATATTTTGAAAATAACCGGATTTGAGCGCTATTGCTGCCTATGTTTATTAACCCTTTAATCCTTGAATTCGTTCAAGAAAATGTAAATTTTCTCAAAGAAAATGTCCATTTGCAGACCAAGAGAAGACTATTTTTGAAAATTTGTCACTGGAATGACTGGCTCGATAAGCGAGCCAGTCATTCCAGTGACAAATTTTCAAAACTAATCTCTTGGTCTGCAATTGGACATTTTCTATGAAAAAATTGAAATTTCGTTGAAAATATTTAAGGGTTAAAGACTTGTCATAACTAAAAAAAAGGTTTGTGTGAGTTGTAAAATGCAAACGGTCCACAACTTGTAGATTAAAAAATTTAATTTAAGTCATTCCGGTGGTAAATTTTCAAAAATAGTCCTCTTCGTTTGTAAATGGACTTTTTATGAGAATATTGAAATTTTCTTGAACGAATTTGATTGTTATGGGGTTAAAGAGCCTGGATTCCTCTCTATACAGAGCCTGTAAATTGTGTATGCGTGTGTGCGTGCATGTGCATGTGCGTGTGTGTGAGCATGCGCATGTCCCACTCAACTAGGATTGCGTGATTTTTCGATTTAATCGTGATGTTCGATTTATTTTTTAAATCACGATTTTTACGATGTACTACGATGTAACCGGAAGATCGTCAAAAATTTCATGTTTGTTTAAAATCTGGTGTGTACTTTTCCGTCACATTTAATCAGTACATGAGTACAATTATAATCGATTCACGCCTGTATTCATTGTGTTTATATCCCGCCATGCCATGCACATGTCGAACAATTACTAATCACAACACAATGCACTACAATAAACAAGCTAACAATAGCGAGGTAACACCTTTGTCATTGAGAACACCAGCTAGTTACTCCGTCGAATCGCCATGTAATTTTCTTTCTTTCACTGTAGACCCTGAGTCTGTCGTGAAATACCAAGCATATACTTAGTTGCACAGTGTTAGGCAATAATCAGGGAGCATAATTCTTTTTAATTCTAGAGCTAGCAATTTCAGGGGGTCTAATAATTTTTCCTTTTTGATTCGGTTGTCAAGTCTAATCAAAGAAAATAAAGCAACAGCATTCCTGATTGTTGTATTTTGAACTGTGCGTTCTGCTGACTACTCTTAAATGTAAATCATACATACTGAAAGCAACTATAAACTGCACTATAGGACCAGTTTATGCGTTACTATCATAGCTACTCAAACCTACCATCCTATGTATGTGGATTGCGCAGTATCTCCCCGGGTACTAACATTAGCGTTTTCTCGCTTCTCGGGAAAATTAACTAAACTCGTCCTACAAAGGAAGGCTATAAGTGGAAGCTGATATATCGAGTGATTTATATTTTTTCTCGACATTTTATGTCAAATTTTTAAGCTTTTAACGACGTTTATTAAACTATACGCAATATTTAGGCAGTCCCAAATAATAATTTCACTCGCGAGATGATGGATATAAGGCATACATTAAGCATAGACGTATGATGGTAAGAATTTGTCACATGAAATTGTGCTAATTTCGTGCTATTTTTGTATCATTTATTTGAACTTTTTCTAGAAATTCCAAGTCCCAGTTTCTGTGACTTGTCACGTTACCCCGGTCTATACCTTTTGGAATTTGGACCTACGATTTAGCCGAAAATCAAGAATTTTTTTTATAAAATCGATCGCTATGTTTGAAAGCAAAAATCGAGCAAGCCTTCACTCAGCTTTGATCAAGATTCATCCATCAGTAATGGAGGAGTCGTGAGTTTAAAGCCGTGCTAATCTCATCTCAAATATTGTGTTGCACCAATAGAATATGGTTTATAGATTCCATATCGTCCATATCCTGTCACATTCCCTTATCTGTATCATACTTATCCGCTTTGTAATATCGCGTAAATGTTGAACAGTGTTTGCCAACATTTTGTCTCCTCAAGCGATAGCGTGTGATGTCATGTAAGTGCCAATGTGTAACACTCATCTCGTTGAATATTTTGAAACTAATTTGACTGGAAGTTGTTGCTGCCTATGGCAGTAACAACTTCCAGTCAAATTGGTTTCAAGATATTCAACAGCTTACCTATAGGATTGCTTTTATACCACATTGACAAATTATAGCCGGCACCTCTATGACTGAGCGTATATACCGAGACAGACACACTAGGCTTTCTCTGATTGGTTGAAAAGTAAATCATGACAGCCATCATAGGCTGTAGAAATGTACCAACATTTAACTACTAAAGCCTGAATATCTTTCCTTAGCGACATGATAAAAAGTTTTAAATGACGTGGATAGTTTGAGCGGCGTGTTAGATCACCTGAATAGCTATCAAGAGATGGGATTAGTTATCCTTTAAAGTGTATGGCTCGGTTGCCTTCTATAATCCAGCAGAGCAGTAAATAAACAAGAGTTTTAGTGAAACTCAATACACGCCCGCAGGAAAGGCAGTTGTTGAAGAATAGTGTTATTAAAAAAAAATTGTCAAAGATATGCCTCGGATACAAATATTTTAACACCTGCTGAAATAGTATAGGCTCAAAACTCTGGCCCGGACAAGAAAATTTGGACAATTTTTCAAGGTAGAAAACTGGCAAATAATGGCAGATTTTGCAGAAACGACATCATGGCACCTCGGCTATACCCACCATATCTGCTGAAAAACAATTTCAAGATCTTCATGATCTGGCCCGGATAAGAAATTTTTTTCTCGAATTTTAATCCTTGAAGAGAGATAACTCAGGGGAATAAGAGCGGATTTGCTGAAGCGAAATCATGAGACTTTGTCTATAACTAATATATCTGCTTAAAAAGAATACTGAGGGTAGATTCAAAACTTCGCGATCTGTTCCGGACAAGAACATTTTGACGAATTCTAACCTTTCAAGGGAGATAACTGTGGCAAATATGGGTGGATTTTGCCCAAACGAAATCATGCCACATCGTCTATATGTAACACATCTGCTGTAAAAAAAATGTGTGAGTAGACAAGACAATTTTGATGACACTCCGTCTATGGGTAAAATATCTGCTGAAAAAAACTTGAGTATAGGTTCAAAACTCTTCACAATCTGGTCCAGACAAGAATCAGATGGATGGACGGATGGATGGATGCACGGCGAGGGTCATCACATAATACGACTGTGTGGAGGTATAAAAATTTGTATGTGATACGATGTTGGCAATTATATTCTAGAATACATGTGTGAAGATTCAGTGAGATTAGATGAGAACTGTACGAGGAGTAATGAAGAAAAAAATAACATGAAACAAGCTTTAGAAAAACCCATGCTCTTTGACTTGGAATATTAATTTGCTCTAAGAGCATCAGCTAGAGATAGCAGATCCTCATATGCCTGTTTTCGTCAAGTAAAAAGTACAGATTTTGCTCTTATTTTCTTTAGATCACGTCTAACATTTTGGCCCTAATTCAACTTCACAACTAAATTATATTAATTTATACTGAATGAAATCATCTTATGTTAAGATTTGTTGTTTCATTCCATTGGGGTACACATTATATTCATCTCTTTTTACATTTCAGCTTGAAATTCGAGTTTGATTCGAGCCCATTAATATTGAAGGTTCCACCTAATCCCAGTAAAAAAAGCAAAAATTGCTATATGACGTCAGGTATTATATGTCAGAAATCGGTGTGTGATAAGCTACGTATGGGTGCCTCCAGATTGCCATCTTTTCTCAGTGGTTTGTGTAGATGTAAGGAATCAGGAGATTATTCTGTGTATGAACGAGTGAAGCACTTGCTCATTGATGATGGACATGAACTAAAATTTGAGTCAAACATTCTTGAATTAAAGTGACATAAAGACTGTTAGTCGTGGTTCAGCACAGCCAACTGACGTTGCAGGAGAAGCTTTGTCCTTTCCTAGAGAAGCACGTAACGGGCATTTCCATTCTTAGCTATTCCCCGCCCATCACTAGCTAAGCTCCACCCACACACCGCCGTGTTGGGATTGATCGATCCCCAAACGACCTAGCTATCAATTTCCTGAAAACTATACAGGGAAGCTGTTGAATATTTTGTAACTAATTTGACTGGGTGCTGTTGCTGCCTATGGCAGCAACAGCGCCCAGTCAAATTAGTTTCAAAATATTCAACAGAATATTTATTAAATAGTAAAAGCAAACAATTTGTACAACAACGCATAGACAGTCTTCAAATATGCGTTCGTGACGTACTTATCGACGTCACTCATTATGATGTCATTGTACACATGCGTAGTTGATTATGGAAAGCACGCTGTATGTTTTGCAAAAGGAAATCGTACAAAGGTAATAAACAACTAATTATGGTCGCGAGTGACATTGGTTATAAAACTGTTGCAGATAAGAGCACTAAAAAATTATGAAGAACTTGTTCAGCGTATTGGTGGTGACGTGTCAAAACTATTCCGACTAGAAGCTCGATATCATACAAACTGTCAGTCTTTATGTTAAGAAAAATAGACCATTGGCAACACAAGAAAGCTCATATGATGCCGCATTTGAGGACTGTGTAAAGCTATTGCAACCTCAGCTGTTAGACGGCAAATCTTTATAAGTGAACCAGATCTTGTCTATGTATCAAAACTGTTTGAAACTGTACACTGAAGACGCACTTAGATTCCGGTGCCAAAACCGTAAATCTAGAATAGAGAGTAAATGTGATGATATGATTTTCCATAATGCATGACATCATGATAATAAAGCAGACTTCGTGACACATGCACCAGTAATATTAACGAATGCGATTAACACAGGAGTGCAATTCCGTTCAATGTTAAATCGATACAGCGTGAAGGACTGTCTCTTGACATAGAGGCAACTGGTGAATTTTCACATGATGTCATTCTGTTCCATGCTGCCCTTATTTTGAGAAATCGCAGAGAATCGTGTACTGGTATTGAGCACGTAGCTGAAAACCCTAAAGATATCGGTTTAGAAAAATCCGAATCTATGGTAAAGAAAGAACTCTATCAGTTTTTCTACTGGCTCTTGTCTTCAGATCCAGCTGTGTCCGGCGAAGTAAATTTGAACAATTACGAACAAACAATCTCAAACTGCATAGAAATATTCTCTCCTTTGCTCAAGATGTAATTATTACGAGTTCGAATGGGACGTGTAAGATGCCAAAACAAGTTGGTCTCGGCATTGCCACATACCAAATGACACAGTCATCCGAACTCGTTACAATATTGAACAGACAAGGTATTAGTTATGATGAGATACAACGTATTGACACTTTCTGGGAAGCACAACAACAAGATGCCACTGTTTTGTCACACAACATGGTTCCTGGTAACATAACAACTGGAGCTGGTGATTCTTTTAATCAGGTACCTGAATCTATTCATGGAGAACATCACGTTGTTGTAAATATGGTGCTCTATCAACAGTCAAATCATGAACTTGCTGGTAATTTTGGTCTTGCTCCCAAACTATAAGGTACTATGCGACGGACGATTACACCCAACGAACCTGAATTTTAGATCATGACTTGCCCAAATATTGCTGGGAAACAACCAGGATTAAGTCATCGTTTAGGAAAGGTGAATCTTGAATGGTACAAAACATGTTCTATGGAGCATATAGAAAGCAAAGTTAATCGATCAGGTTTACATCTTGGTTGGACAGTGCATCATATGATTTCCGCTCAAACAGGTGTCGTTAAGACAAACATCGGATATTGTCCAATGATACCAGCCACTGATAATAACACTGTATACAATAATGAAATATTTTCAACGCATGTTTAGGCAACTAATGCAGGAATGGACATTCATACCTTATGATGAATCAATCTATTATAAAGTGCAAATGATTAAATAGCAAAATCCCGAAGAGGCCGCGAACGATGAACTCCAGATGGGTGGTATGCACAGAGAAATGAATTATATGGCAAACATTGGTAAAATAGTTTCAGAAAGTGGATTTGGGTATGTTTTGGTTGAAGCCAATATTTTGGACCAGGTGTAGTGCAGCTACAATAGAGGAACGCGTGCACACAAGCTACTGAACGAGGCAGTGAATCATCATAGGTGGACAGCAATGGAAGATTGGATATCCGATTTGCCACTCATTCTAAATGACAGTAACAAAAACCTGATAAAGGAAACGATCAAAGTGTATTTGTCTTTAATTTCAGATCTTAAACACATGAAAGATAATGGTGACACATCATTTATCCAAACAGCTGCCAAACCGTTAACAGAAGCGACCATCACATAATACGACTTTGTGCGGGCGTATAAAATTTGGCTCTAGTATAACCACACCCTTTTTTGTGTTAAAATTTGAGCCAAACAGCTCCGGAGAAACAGACAGACAGACAGGCAGACAGACAGAGATTGATTGACAGACCCGGTTGCACTACTCTGTTGCATATGCACACCAAAATGCTTTTAAATAAAATTAATAAAATTGTAAACTTTTAACCTTTAACCCTTTGACACTCATATCAGCCAAAACGGCTTCTGCACTGGTCTCGTGAAATGTCCATTTGCAGACCAAGAGACGACTATTTTTGAAAATTTACCACTGGAATGACTGGCTCGATAACCGAGCCAGCCATTCCAGTGCTTAGTTTTCAAAAATGTTCTTTTTGGTCTACAAATGGACACTTTCTATAAGAAATTTGAAATTTTCTTGAATAGATTCGAGGGTTAAAGGGTTAAGGGGCGAGAGTAATTATAGGAGTGTCACGTGACAATAATTTGTCTTCACTAAGCTGTTAATTTACTCCCTCCAGGAATCAATTCCATACATGTGCCATACTGTAAATATTTGAGGAATGCTTAATGTATATCAGCACTCTGTTTATGCTAAGAACAACGGGATGGCTTTCTCCAAGATATAACACATGGCCATTTCTCATTAACCACCACCGCATCGACTTTTACTCCAACCAGCGTACAAAACACCAGTACCACAAGCTGCGCTACCGCCACCACCACCACCAGCTGCGCTACCACAACCATCGCCGGCTGCTCTACCGCCACCACCGCCACCATCCGCGCTATCACCACCACCGCCAGCTGCACTACCACCACTGGCGCAAGTAACAGCACCACACACTCCACTCTAGACGTGTTGGACAGAGTTATAATAGCGCCATGAAGACTAATTTAGCCTTTGAGCGCAAACAAACCGCCACTACTCCGCCCTTGGCATTAACTGTCTAATAATTAGCTATCGAGTCTTCTTCACCTCATGTAGATCCCTCCTCTCTTCCGACCTATGGTATTGACCTGTGTTTACTAAACAATCCATCCACACTAGAACCACTCACTGCTTTCTCACCCCAGGCTGTATATTTATACAAGAATACAAACTTCCGATTTCTAACTTCCGATTTCTAACAGACTCGCGATAATGGGAGCTTTTTGACTCTACGCTAGGAACGGCGTGCGTGTGTGTGTGTGTGTGTGTGCAGTCGCATGCGTGCACGTGTGCATGCGCATACATGCATGTTAGTCTGTGTATGTACAGGTTTGTACAAATAGCAACAGTTTCCAGTTAATGTTATTGGTAAATCTCTTTCCCTGCGTAGACGCAATGAGAGGAAAATATATGGACTTCCGCTCTCAAAAGGTTTCTAAACTTCCTTATGACGTAGTAGGGTGATATATTTTGTGCTCTAAAGTGAAAGTTTTAACCATTTGAACCAAAATACCAAATCAACAAAACCCTTCACATTTCAATACATATTCTATTAAATATTTCGAAACTAATTTGACTGAGAGCTGCTGCTGGTGTTATAGATTCAAATTAGTTTCAAAATATTTAACAGCTTACCTGTAAAGTTACCTTGAAATTGAGATTCTGGTAAATCAGGGTTCAAAGGTTTAGCGAAACAAAACACCCTCATTTAATTGATGTATTCTTCAAAAAAGAAAGAAAAAAATCTCCCTTCAAATTTTATTATAAAAACTGGTTTATCTATCAATCACCTTGATTACAGCGTAAACAGTGTGAATTAGACGAGGTTTTAACGAGCTTGGTGAATTATCATCTAAACTACAGAAATGACCTACATGTCTTTGGGAGTCAGAATATTGTGCTTCTATACCACACTGCTGGTTAAGAGAGCACCCGGCTTAAAGAACCACTGCCTGGGCATAATGGATATATCCGACTTGTCACTCAAGTATATCACGTAACAATAAATTACGTCACAATTAGACTGACGTCACAATCAAAATGCGTAATGAACATTACGTGTACGAATTGTATGTCTTCTATTTAATAAACATTCTTTTGAATATTTTGGAACTGATTTAACTGGGTGTGGTTGCCGCCATAGGCAGGCAGCAACAGCACCCAGTCAAATGAGTTTCAAAATATCCAACAAGTTACCAGAATGTAAAGTTACAATGCTATTGGGATTCTTGGAATTCAGGGTTAGATCGATTTCATTTCGCAACACTGATGACTTGTATTAAAGGGGCATACTCGCACCAGTATGCTTGAAAATAAAATTGTTAAGATTGATTTCGTTTTACTACATTGGGGTACACAATTTAAGCCTCTAAATGAATACAATCTTAACATATGATGATTTCATAATGTATAAATTAATATGAATTTTTTATAGTTGTAAAATTGAATTAGAGACACGAGTCCCTAATTCAAATTCACAACAAAAAATTATTAATTCATACGGGTGGAAATCATTATACGAAGAAAATCAGGAAATCATTATACGAAGGAAATCATTATACATTAAGATTGATTTCGTTTCATTACTTCGAGGTACACAATTTAACGCTCTAAAAGAATACAATTTTAACAATTTTAATTTCACGCGTTTTGGTGTCAATATATGCACCTTTAAGAGATCACCTGTGTTTAGTGATGGCTTAAAGGTGGTCTATCAGGTGCCCGCTTAAGACAGGTATGTGTGTGGATGTTAGTCAGACACGAGAGGAAGCAGATTGGTAATAGCCTCTTTTGAAGAAGCCACTCTAAGCATTTACTCCGGTATAGTAATAATACTGCTAATTGACGCAGCAGCTTGTTGCGGGTTATTGATGTCTACAGGAAATACATGTTTACAAGCACACGTAATTATTGAGAAACACACGCATGCGTGAAGAACAGACAAATGCAAATTTATTCTATTTTGATGGATAGAAAAGCAGATCACTAGGTAAATAAGAATACATAGAACGTACACATTTGATCGGAGAGAGGGAGGCGAGTTGGTGGGCTGGAGTGAGGGAGGTAGGGAGGGAGGGAGAGTGAGAGGGGAGGGAGAGAGAGAGCGGGGGTGGGGGGGGGGGGGGAGGTGGAGGGAGAGGGAGAGAGGGAGGGAGGGAGAATCTTAAGAAAAATCAAATTGTCTAAAAATTTGTAAATATTAATATTTAAAGAATTGCACAATTCGTTTCGCAGTTTCTGAGTCAAGACTGCAGTCTAGTAGATCCTGTTCCGTGGACGAGGCGAGGCTAGATAGACTTCCTATTCCATCTTGGACGACCTGGCACTGTAAGGAAGTTAAGGCGACAGGAAAATAAACTAATTAATTAACTCATTTACTCTCAAATTTGATCAGGAAAATCTCAATGAAAAAGTCTCCATTTGTAGACCAAGAGAAAGTATTTTTGAAAATTTATCACTGGAATGACTGGCTCGATTATCGAGCCAGTCAGTCCAGTGGTAAATTTTCAGAAATACTCTTCTCTTGGTCTGCAAATGGAAATCTCTTAAGGCGGCTGCAGAAGCCGGTTTGTGACAGTCTGAGTATTAAAGATTAAGTACACACTTAGACTCAGTTAAGAAGATGGCTAATGTGACAGTTCAGTATATCTTTTCAACAACACATCCCAGAAAAAAGGTAAATTCGTTACGATTCATAGCATCGTCTGTTGAATTGCGAATGAAAGCCATTGCTGCCAAACAATGGCTTCCAGTCATATTAATTTCAAAATATTCAATACCTTATACCGGGAATTTATCAGTAAAGGATTAAACAGTATCTACTGTAGAGTCTGTTAATTAGACAGTTAAGTAGGCCGAGAAGGAAGTTAAATCGGCAGATAAGGAAGTTAAGTAGGCAGTTAAGTAGGTTAAGTAGGCCGAGAAGGAAGTTAAGCAGGCATATAAGGAAGTTAAGTATGCAGATAAGGAAGTTAAGTATGCAGATAAGGAAGTTAAGTAGGCAGATAAGGAAGTTAAGCAGGCATATAAGGAAGTTAAGTATGCAGATAAGGAAGTTAAGTATGCAGATAAGGAAGTTAAGTATGCAGATAAGGAAGTTAAGTATGCAGTTAAGTAGGTTAAGTAGGCAGATAAGGAAGTTAAGTATGCAGATAAGGAAGTTAAGTATGCAGATAAGGAAGTTAAGTATGCAGATAAGGAAGTTAAGTATGCAGATAAGGAAGTTAAGTATGCAGATAAGGAAGTTAAGTATGCAGATAAGGAAGTTAAGTATGCAGTTAAGTAGGTTAAGTAGGCAGATAAGGAAGTTAAGTATGCAGATAAGGAAGTTAAGTATGCAGATAAGGAAGTTAAGTATGCAGATAAGGAAGTTAAGTATGCAGATAAGGAAGTTAAGTATGCAGATAAGGAAGTTAAGTATGCAGATAAGTAAGCTAAGCATGCAGATAAGGAAGCTAAGTATGCAGATAAGGAAGTTAAGTAGGCAGATAAGGAAGTTAAGTATGCAGATAAGGAAGTTAAGTATGCATATAAGTAAGCTAAGCATGCAGATAAGAAAGTTAAGTAGGCATATAAGGAAGCTAAGTATGCAGATAAGGAAGTTAAGTATGCAGATAAGGAAGTTAAGTATGCAGATAAGGAAGTTAAGTATGCAGATAAGGAAGTTAAGTATGCAGATAAGGAAGTTAAGTATGCAGATAAGGAAGTTAAGTATGCATATAAGTAAGCTAAGCATGCAGATAAGAAAGTTAAGTAGGCATATAAGGAAGCTAAGTATGCAGATAAGGAAGTTAAGTATGCAGATAAGGAAGCTAAGTATGCAGATAAGGAAGTTAAGTATGCAGATAAGGAAGTTAAGTATGCAGATAAGGAAGCTAAGTATGCAGATAAGGAAGTTAAGTATGCAGATAAGGAAGCTAAGCATGCAGATAAGGAAGTTAAGTATGCAGATAAGGAAGTTAAGTATGCATATAAGTAAGCTAAGCATGCAGATAAGAAAGTTAAGTATGCAGATAAGGAAGTTAAGTATGCATATAAGTAAGCTAAGCATGCAGATAAGGAAGTTAAGTATGCAGATAAGGAAGTTAAGTATGCAGATAAGTAAGCTAAGCATGCAGATAAGAAAGTTAAGTAGGCATATAAGGAAGCTAAGTATGCAGATAAGGAAGTTAAGTATGCAGATAAGGAAGCTAAGTATGCAGATAAGGAAGTTAAGTATGCAGATAAGGAAGCTAAGCATGCAGATAAGGAAGTTAAGTATGCATATAAGTAAGCTAAGTATGCAGATAAGGAAGTTAAGTATGCATATAAGTAAGCTAAGCATGCAGATAAGGAAGTTAAGTATGCATATAAGTAAGCTAAGTATGCAGATAAGGAAGTTAAGTAGGCAGATAAGGAAGTTAAGTATGCAGATAAGGAAGTTAAGTATGCATATAAGGAAGCTAAGCATGCAGATAAGGAAGCTAAGCATGCAGATAAGGAAGTTAAGTAGGCAGATAAGGAAGTTAAGTATGCAGATAAGGAAGCTAAGTATGCAGATAAGGAAGTTAAGTATGCAGATAAGTAAGCTAAGTATGCAGATAAGAAAGTTAAGTAGGCATATAAGGAAGCTAAGTATGCAGATAAGGAAGCTAAGCATGCAGATAAGGAAGCTAAGCATGCAGATAAGGAAGTTAAGTATGCAGATAAGGAAGTTAAGTATGCAGATAAGGAAGTTAAGTATGCAGATAAGGAAGTTAAGTATGCAGATAAGGAAGTTAAGTAGGCATATAAGTAAGCTAAGCATGCAGATAAGGAAGTTAAGTATGCAGATAAGGAAGTTAAGTATGCAGATAAGGAAGTTAAGTATGCAGATAAGGAAGTTAAGTATGCAGATAAGGAAGTTAAGTATGCAGATAAGGAAGTTAAGTATGCAGATAAGGAAGTTAAGTATGCAGATAAGGAAGCTAAGCATGCAGATAAGGAAGTTAAGTAGGCATATAAGTAAGCTAAGCATGCAGATAAGGAAGTTAAGTAGGCAGATAAGGAAGTTAAGTATGCAGATAAGGAAGCTAAGCATGCAGATAAGGAAGCTAAGCATGCAGATAAGGAAGTTAAGTATGCAGATAAGGAAGTTAAGTATGCAGATAAGGAAGTTAAGTATGCAGATAAGGAAGTTAAGTATGCAGATAAGGAAGTTAAGTATGCAGATAAGGAAGTTAAGTATGCAGATAAGGAAGTTAAGTATGCAGATAAGGAAGTTAAGTAGGCATATAAGTAAGCTAAGCATGCAGATAAGGAAGCTAAGTATGCAGATAAGTAAGCTAAGCATGCAGATAAGGAAGTTAAGTATGCAGATAAGGAAGTTAAGTAGGCATATAAGTAAGCTAAGCATGCAGATAAGGAAGCTAAGTATGCAGATAAGGAAGTTAAGTATGCAGATAAGGAAGCTAAGCATGCAGATAAGGAAGTTAAGTATGCAGATAAGGAAGTTAAGTATGCAGATAAGGAAGTTAAGTATGCAGATAAGGAAGTTAAGTATGCAGATAAGGAAGTTAAGTAGGCATATAAGTAAGCTAAGCATGCAGATAAGGAAGTTAAGTATGCAGATAAGGAAGTTAAGCATGCAGATAAGTAAGCTAAGCATGCAGATAAGGAAGCTAAGTATGCAGATAAGGAAGTTAAGTATGCAGATAAGGAAGTTAAGTATGCAGATAAGGAAGTTAAGTATGCAGATAAGGAAGTTAAGTAGGCATATAAGTAAGCTAAGCATGCAGATAAGGAAGTTAAGTAGGCATATAAGGAAGCTAAGTATGCAGATAAGGAAGTTAAGTAGGCAGATAAGGAAGTTAAGTATGCAGATAAGGAAGTTAAGTATGCAGATAAGGAAGCTAAGTATGCAGATAAGGAAGTTAAGTAGGCAGATAAGGAAGTTAAGTATGCAGACAAGGAAGTTAAGTATGCAGATAAGGAAGTTAAGTAGGCAGATAAGGAAGTTAAGTAGGCAGATAAGGAAGCTAAGTATGCAGATAAGGAAGTTAAGTAGGCAGATAAGGAAGCTAAGTATGCAGATAAGGAAGTTAAGTATGCAGATAAGGAAGTTAAGTATGCAGATAAGGAAGTTAAGTATGCATATAAGTAAGCTAAGCATGCAGATAAGGAAGCTAAGTATGCAGATAAGGAAGTTAAGTATGCATATAAGTAAGCTAAGTATGCAGATAAGGAAGTTAAGTATGCAGATAAGGAAGTTAAGTATGCATATAAGTAAGCTAAGCATGCAGATAAGAAAGTTAAGTAGGCATATAAGGAAGCTAAGTATGCAGATAAGGAAGTTAAGTATGCAGATAAGGAAGTTAAGTATGCAGATAAGGAAGTTAAGTATGCAGATAAGGAAGTTAAGTATGCAGATAAGGAAGTTAAGTATGCATATAAGTAAGCTAAGCATGCAGATAAGAAAGTTAAGTAGGCATATAAGGAAGCTAAGTATGCAGATAAGGAAGTTAAGTAGGCATATAAGGAAGCTAAGTATGCAGATAAGGAAGTTAAGTAGGCAGATAAGGAAGTTAAGTATGCAGATAAGGAAGTTAAGTATGCAGATAAGGAAGCTAAGTATGCAGATAAGGAAGTTAAGTAGGCAGATAAGGAAGTTAAGTATGCAGATAAGGAAGTTAAGTATGCAGATAAGGAAGTTAAGTATGCATATAAGTAAGCTAAGCATGCAGATAAGGAAGTTAAGTATGCAGATAAGGAAGCTAAGTATGCAGATAAGGAAGTTAAGTATGCAGATAAGGAAGTTAAGTAGGCAGATAAGGAAGTTAAGTATGCAGATAAGGAAGTTAAGTATGCAGATAAGGAAGTTAAGTATGCATATAAGTAAGCTAAGCATGCAGATAAGGAAGTTAAGTATGCAGATAAGGAAGTTAAGTATGCAGATAAGGAAGTTAAGTATGCAGATAAGGAAGTTAAGTAGGCAGATAAGGAAGTTAAGTATGCATATAAGTAAGCTAAGCATGCAGATAAGGAAGTTAAGTATGCAGATAAGGAAGTTAAGTATGCAGATAAGGAAGTTAAGTATGCAGATAAGGAAGTTAAGTAGGCAGATAAGGAAGTTAAGTATGCAGATAAGGAAGCTAAGTATGCAGATAAGGAAGTTAAGTAGGCAGATAAGAAAGTTAAGTAGGCATATAAGGAAGCTAAGTATGCAGATAAGGAAGTTAAGTAGGCATATAAGGAAGCTAAGTATGCAGATAAGGAAGTTAAGTATGCAGATAAGGAAGTTAAGTATGCAGATAAGGAAGTTAAGTATGCAGATAAGGAAGTTAAGTATGCAGATAAGGAAGTTAAGTATGCAGATAAGGAAGTTAAGTATGCAGATAAGGAAGTTAAGTATGCAGATAAGGAAGTTAAGTATGCAGATAAGGAAGTTAAGTATGCAGATAAGGAAGTTAAGTATGCAGATAAGGAAGTTAAGTATGCAGATAAGGAAGTTAAGTATGCAGATAAGGAAGTTAAGTAGGCATATAAGGAAGCTAAGCATGCAGATAAGAAAGTTAAGTAGGCATATAAGGAAGTTAAGTATGCAGATAAGGAAGTTAAGTATGCAGATAAGGAAGTTAAGTATGCAGATAAGGAAGTTAAGTATGCAGATAAGTAAGCTAAGCATGCAGATAAGGAAGTTAAGTAGGCAGATAAGGAAGTTAAGTAGGCAGATAAGGAAGCTAAGTATGCACATAAGGAAGCTAAGTATGCATATAAGTAAGTTAAGTATGCAGATAAGGAAGTTAAGTATGCACATAAGGAAGTTAAGTAGGCCGAGAAGGAAGTTATATAGGCATATAAGGAGGAAGTTAAGTAGGCAGTTAAGGAAATATTTAAGTAGACAGTTAAGGAGATATTTAAGTAGGCAGTTATGATGTTTAAGTAGGCAGTTACGAGGATATTTAAGTGGAGTTATGGAGATGTTTAAGTAGTTGTTACGGACATATTTAAGTAAACAGTTATGGACATATTTAATTAGACAGTTATGAAGATGTTTAAGTAGGCGATTACGGACATATTTAAGTAAAACAGATAATAGGGAGTAAAGGAGGGAGTTAAGTGGGCTGTTATGGAGGGAGTTAAGTGAACAGTTAAGGAGACTTAAGAGTGAATAATTCACTCCTTTACAATAATACGAAGGGGTTTGAGTCTTTGAGGTGGCAAGCTTCATATGTATCTAGCAATGTCTTTGGAGCTGCCAAATTGTTGCAGCTGTAAAGGATCCATGCTACTCAAGCTTCATAATACAAGCACAGTTTCTTGGCCAGACAGATCTTTGATCCGTGGATCTATTGTCTCCAAAAGGAACTGGAACGATGTTTCCCATGATACACATCTAGTTTTAACTATGCTCCACCCATCTATAGCTAAGCTCCATCCACACTTTGTGTTATGATCGATCGATCGATCACTGGACTCCATGAATATCAGTTTCCAAAAAACTATATATGTAAGATGTTGAACATTTTGAAACTAATTTGACATATATGGCAGCAACAGCGCCCAGTCAAATTAGTTTCAAAATGTTCAACAGCATGCTTATTAAATGGTAAAGACATACTTTTCGTACAGCAACTTTTAGTCTGTCATCAATTAAGCATTCGTGACGAACTTAGCTACGTCATTCATAACGTAATTCATTATGACGCCATTTAGCTGATATACTACTTCGTCTATATCTGTCATAGGCCTATATGTGTACATGAGCAGACTCGGTCTTGACTTCTTTCATGTAGAGATTCCCATTCTTGAGCGGTTCTACAGCTATAGAGGCCATCGAAAGTCCACGTTTGCTCGTCTATGAAGTCTAAGTCTACTGCATATCCCATCTCTAGTGAGAGAACCAGGGTGGATACTGTGGTAGGGTAGGGGAGGTCTTGTGGAAAGGTGACAATCTCTCCAGACTGAACATGCTGTCAGCTAGGTATCTACCAATGGCAGTCTTACTAGGCATAGTTCAGCGACATAACATCCAGCCTCGTGTAATATACCCAGGATCGTTGATCGTTTGATTGTGTCGAAGGCACCATAGCACCATGTCAATGCCCATCTTATGAAAGTCTCAGTGTTAGTGTTTGGGCAGGACGACTGAAAGCATTCACAGTGTCCATACAATGTCTGCGTAGTTGTGTCGTCAAATAAAACGGCTCTAACAGGCTGTGGTGAAATGGTCAATCTTTTCTCGGGTGTGGAACAAGTTACAATGGACAAGATCTTTTAGTTGCTGTTGAGAAGCAGGATATGCTGTAGGTCTGCATATGGTCTAGGCGCTCTTTTACGTTTGGGCAGTGCGATAAGGGTACTTTGGCCAACAGCGTCCAAGGGAATGTGCTGCAGAGTTTATTCTATTTGAGATTTGTTTGGAATGGTTATCATATCCATACAGTTCTCATGGCTTTTGATATGACCTCAACTCGGACCACAAGACAATGGCCACCCATCCTCAGATGAATAAAAGCGCCATACCAACCAAAGTGGAAAATTCTTTAGCACTGGTACTAGATGACCAGAGTTCTATAAGGGCTTACACCCTGTATTCAGTCCCCAGCCAACTCCCCACAATTCATTGTGCTTACTACTGTTTAACGTTAACCAGAACCTGTACCGGTGATTCTGGTTCCTGTTAATGGCAAACAGTAATAAGCGCAATGAATTGTAGGAAGTTGGCTGGAGACAGAATTTGTCACTGGTAGTAGATGTTCAGAGTTCTCTAAAGGCTTTAGCCACGTATTCTCTCTTCACTGGTATTAGATGGACAGAGTTCTTTAAATGTATCCTCTGACTAATATCTTTCGATCACCTGCCTCACATGATCATTTGGTACCAAAGAACAGATGATCTTTAGTGGAGTTTGTGATACACGACTTCTTAATGTATTTAAAGGATATGATGCTCGGTCAATCCTAGAACTTTGAGAGGCAGGGTCTGAACTTCTGACCCATACTGTTCTGCTTTCAGACAGTGAAACCGCTGCGACATCAACTCACATACAGGCTTACACAAAACCTGAATAATAATAGTAATAGTAGTAGTAGTAGTAGTAGTAGTAGTAGTAGTAGTAGTAGTAGTAGTAGTAGTAGTAGTAGTAGTAGTAATGGTAGTAGTAGTAGTAGTAGTTGTAGTAGTAGTAGTAGTAGTAGTAGTAGTAGTAGTAATGGTAGTAGTAGTAGTAGTAGTAGTAGTAGTAGTAGTAGTAGTAGTAGTAGTAGTAGTAATAGTAATAGTAATAGTAGTAGTAGTAGTAGTAGTAGTAGTAGTAGTAGTAGTAATGGTAGTAGTAGTAGTAATGGTAGTAGTAGTAGTAATGGTAGTAGTAGTAGTAGTAGTAGTAGTAGTAGTAGTAATAGTAATAGTAGTAGTAGTAGTAGTAGTAGTAGTAGTAGTAGTAGTAGTAGTAGTAGTAGAAGCAGCCGCTTCAGCCAGCCAGCATCAGTTATTTGTTGGAGGCTGAAATCAGCTTAGCTTGACAATGCTGAGCAGAGCTTTCAGTACGAATGTTTTGTCATAGGCTAGCGTCAACGTAATTCAGGTTGTGCTGTTACTTGTAGCCTGGAATCAACTTACCTTGGCAATGCTGAACAGAGCTTCCAGGACGTCTGTTGTATTGTAAACCGGCATCAACTCAAGCTTTGTGAGGAGAAACCTAACAAGAGAAAAAAAACCTGGATAACAAAAAAGGGACAAATATGCCCAATACACGCGTCATTGATATATTTTTCAGTCGGACCACCGTAAGGCCAAGAGTCTATTTAGGAAATAATGTTGCTGAAAGCTGTTGCATTTTAATATTTGGCCATAAATTGGATTACGTCTTCCAGATCCCACAGACACACATCATTGACATTAACCCAAGTTCGGAAAAGATCGCTCCAATAGAGGTATTGAGAAATGCTTCAAAAATTTCTATTTTTAAAACAATGTTGCTGGCCACTTGTGTTTTATCCTTTGGCAACAAAATTGGCATATATGCTAGGGACGACATACGCAAGCTTCCAGCCAGGTTTGGAGAAGCTTGCACCAGTAGAACGAGTTATTCGGAAGAACGCGTAAAAATGTCTATTTTTTAAACTGAAGCTAAAAGACGTTGCTGTTGCGTTTTAGACACCTAAAATAGGCAGCTCTACTCGGGACATCACTTGTATACTTCGCTTCAAATTTGGAGAAGATCCATCTAGTAGAACCAGAGTTATTAAAACGTCTTAAGAACAACAAGGAGAAGACGAAGAAGCATTATGCTCGCATATACCCTTACGCGTAGCGACGCGGGTAAAAATTTCATACGAGCTAAGATCCAAAATATTCCGAATAATCCGTAACTTGAATAGCGATTTTATAACTTAAGGGAGGGATCCCTTCTAACTGCCAGCACTCCAGCACGCGGTCAATTGAAAACCAAGCTACATTACATCTATCCACTCAATATTTATCGATATGTGTTCATCACTAATGGATAAGCAGCGATTGAAAAAATTAAGGGTGTGCTTTTCAAAATCTCACAAGGGGGTCAATGGAGGAACACATATTTTTGCTATACCCCGCCCATCCCTAGCTAAGCTCCACCCACGCTTTGCCCATGTTGGGATAGATCGATCCCTGTACTTTCTGAATCTCAATTTTGATATATACAGCAAACATACAAATATAAGGAAACTATACACTTAGGTAGGCTGCTATGGCAGCAACAGCGCTCAGTAAATTTAGTTTCAAAATATTCAACATCATGTTTATTAAATAGTAAAGACATACAATTCGTACAACAACGCTTTGCCCGTCATCAATTAAGCTGACGAACTTATCTATGCCATTCATGACGTCATTGATTATGACGCCGTCCTAAATGCCACATAGTTGATTATGACGTCATATGATTGATGGATGATAAACTGGAAAAGCCAATTGAAAATCGGTTTCTGGTACGCCCGGAATGGGGCCCTGGGGTGATGTGAATTGAAATTTGGGCTACATTACGTTGTGGGTAACTAAAATATGTATGTCGAGTCTCAGCGAGCTAGGATGAGACCTGCATGGGGAGGAGGAACAAGAAACGAGAATACTTTTACTGATCATAGATAGCTCATTTCTGGCGAAAATTGCTAACTTTGACCCATGATGGATAATCTTGACCTTTGACCCCAAAATCGCATTCGGGGATCCAAGGGTAACAACGTACTATGGTGCTGCACCGATCAAAAATTTAGGTGTAGTTGCAGTTCAAAGATCACTACTGAAAATGTCCATACAGTTCATATGGGTCTTCTTGGCCATTAAAAGTGGGTATCCCGAAAAATTCTGGGACGGATTCAAAATAAATGTTGTAATAGAACCTTGCTCCTCCCTCAATGGGTGGTAAAGTTGATCATGTGTGGAGTTAATCGGATTAAAACTATAGGACGAGAGAGCCTACAATTGTAACAGAGAACAAGAATGAAAGAAGGAAGAAGAACGATTTTGTAAGAAAGTAATAATCTGCGCTGATTAATAAAATGCCCACAACAAGTGGCATCTACAAGAACAAGAACAGCAAGAACACGGGCAACCGGTAGAGATTCACCCCCCCCCCCCTCCCAACCCCTTCCTGGTATACAAAATATTTTTATCAATATTTTATATACATAATTCAGACATACAAGCCGCCCTCAGCAAAAATATAGGTGAATATAGGATGAGATTTGGGGGTAATCTAGGAGAAATATGAGGAAATTTCTGACAAAAATATAGGAAAATAAAAAGAAATTTTCCTGTCTAAAATCTGTCCATTTAATATCATGATTCAGAGTCTGTAATTGTTTTTGCACAATATTGGCGAGACTTCATGGGTAAGTTGACTATGGGTGATGAGGAAACAGATTATTTTTCTGGGTCAGTCCATCTGTACTTCCATCCAGTTTGCTGACCACGTGTGCGTCTTTGAGCGCACATTTTATTTTTCTTTGTTTCTATAACTTAGCCTGTATGGGCACTTGAGAGTTCTTTCAAGATTGTAGCTCCACCTGTTTTAAACAACGACAGTTTTATTGTCATGCAAATAGTTTTCTTTTAAAGGTACACGCCCTGAGTTAAGATAACACTTGCCTTTGCTGGCCAGCTGAATCACGCGCTATGAAAGCATGAGTGAGTGAGTGAGTGAGTGAGTGAGTGAGTGAGTGAGTGAGTGAGTGAGTGAGTGAGTGAGTGAGTGAGTGAGTGAGTGAGTGAGCGAATACAATCATTGTTATCCCCTTACCGTGCCTGAAGCAATGACCATAGCTGTTGCTGCTCAGTCTGACCTGGGCTATCCATAAGGACCAGCAGATAACACCGACGATGGACGCGACTGAATTTCTCTATGCTGAAAGGCACGAAATGATAGAAAATAAGCTTAAATACATGGTAAAGCAGAGGATGGACAATGCAATGTCTATGCTGGCATTGTTATGCAAATAGCTAACAGACAAACATGTATGGGTGGACGATGGTTGGATGGGTAGGCGGATGGGGGATGACCGATGGAGGCATCGGTGTGTGGGGGCAGGAGTAAGGGAGGAGTGGCGATGGAGGGATGGATGGTGCTTTGGTGGGTGTGTGGGTGGATGGATGGATGGGAGGGAGGGATAGGTGGGTGGGTGGGTGGGTGAATGGATGGATGGAGATGTAGGCAGGGAGGGCGGGAGTGTGGCCATGTAGTGTGTGTGCGTGCGTGCGTGCGTGCGCGTACGTGCGTGTGTGTAGGTAGATCGATGGGCGGAGGATGCGGGTGAATGGCTGGGTACACGGATGGATGGGTGGATGGCTTCTATTGAAAGTAAGATTTCTGATGGATATCAAATTCTGTCTAAGACTGTCTGAAATGTAAGAACTAAGCAGTTGCATATGTTAAATTGATGATGATGATGATGATGTTGGGTGATGATGATGATGATGATGATGACGATGTTGATGATGATGTTGATGATGACGATGATGATGACGATATTAATGATGGCGATGTTGACGATCTTGATGATGATGATGATGATGATGATGATTGATTATAAACAGTTTTCATCAACCTTTTCCACCATGACTTGTCCACTGTGAGCGTCCTAAGCTCATGTAGGTTCTGTTTAGTCTTTAGTGGTCCTAGCTTACATTCCTTGATGTCTGATCGCAAAACACTGGTGCCACATACGACTGCAAATCTTGTGCTTCAGAACAGGCGTATTTTCTGGCAGTCAAAAGACAAAGTCTGAACATAGACCATCGCTGCTGCGCTCCCTTCACAGGCAGTGGCTCCATGTTACTCAGTTTGTAGGGTTGCATTTGATATTAGACTGTGTGGGCAGCGATGATTTGTAATGCCTCGCAGATGGTTGCGGTGTCAGACATGCAGCAATTTTGTTCAAGTGTTTTAGGAGTTGCCCAGCTGTCGCAATTGTATAGCATTATGGAAACATATGTTGCATACTATAGTAGCGTGTTGACTTTCATGGGGTTTTAGTGCCATTCATCCACAACTTCCAAAAGAACTGAAAGGCGATATTTCCTGTTGCATAGCGAGTTCCAATGTCGACAGAGCTACAGAGGATGAAACACAAGATTCTGATCTTCCTCCAAGCGCTACTCAGTGCCGCGATGGGTGTGGGGGTGGGTGGGGTGGGGGTATTGGTGTTAGGGTGGGGTGGGGGTGGGTAGTGGTGGTGGTGGGGTGGGGGGGGGGGCGTGGATTATAAGTTAAATTAGCCTTCAAATATTCAATATGCTATTCAACAAAATATCCAGCAGCTTACGTGTATGCTTGTCTTGAAAATAAGAATTTGGCACTTCAGAATTTTATGGTTTCCTTTTCCTAACTGTTTCGGATCTTCCTGGACCACGCCCTAAGTTGTGGAATCATAGTGCGTGATCACACCCTTTCCCATGTTAGAATTTTAGCCAAATCAGGCCAGTAGGCATCAGTTAATGAGATATCCCCAGATCCAGATTGTAATCCGATCTGTATCAGAGTTCTCTTATTCGGATCACGGTCAACTTATGAAATTTTCTTGAACCGCAAACTCCTTTGTTGTGTTAAAAATTGGAGTCAAAGCGGACCAATAGTTTTTTTAGATATAGCTCCAGGTTACACACGCACGCTCGCGCGCGCACGCTCACACACACACACACACTCACGCACGCGCACACAGACACTCACGCACGCGCACGGCAAAAACACGCACGCACACGAGCACGATACAACCCCCCCCCCCCACCAGCTTTAAGGGCCGATGGTAATTCAGCAGAGTATATATATATATATATATATATATATATATATATATATATATATATATATATATATATATATATAAATATATATATATACAACCTTTCCTCAAGTTCTCGCTGTAAGGTACGTGATTCGGAGCCAGGCGGGTAGTGAATGAAGGCCTGTTTAAGGCTGACCAGCATGAATGCCACACCCGAGAGAGGGAAGATGAGACTGTTCGGAGACACGCTGTCAGACACTGGAACACAGAAGAAACACCACGCCTGCAGTACGGATCAGAAAAAAATCAAATTGTTTCCAAAACAAAACCAGAAACATGTTAGTAAGACATTTTCTGTTGAATCATCTGAACATAATTATATTGGAAGATCTTGCTGCCTTGTAACAATGTCTTCCAATCCAATCATATTCACAATATTCAACAGTAACCTTACTACATTTTATTTGTTCTGAAATCGCACCAAGTTATTTCTGAACTGTATTGTATCAAGACATCGTGACTGAAAGCGCGCGGTACAAGTATTCTGACGGACGCCATGATTGAAAGCCTGTGGTACAAGTGTTCTGATGAATGCCATGACGTCATGACTGAACGCTTGTGGCACAAGTATTAAGTTAAGTGTCATGCCGTCATGATTGAATACCTGTGGTACAAGTATCCTGATGAATGTCATGACGTCATGATTGAAAGCTTGTGGCACAAGTATTATGTTAAATGTTATGACGTCATGATTCAATGCTCGTGGTAGACGTGTTCTGATGAATGTCATGACGTCATGATTGAATGCCTGTGGTACACGTGTTCTGATGAATGTCATGACGTCATGAATGAAAGCTTGTGGTACGAGTGTTCTGATAAATGCCATGGCGTCATGATTGAAAGCTTGGTGTACAAGTGTTCTGATGAATGTCATTGACTCATGATTGAATGCCTGCGGTAGAAGTGTTCTGATGAATGTCATGACGTCATGATTGAATGCCTGTGGTAGAAGTGTTCTGATGAATGTCATGACGTCATGAATGAAAGCTTGTGGTACGAGTGTTCTGATGAATGCCATGGCGTCACGATTGAAAGCTTGTGGTACGGTACACGTGTTCGGATGAATGCCATGGCGTCATGATTGAAAGCTTTGTGTACAAGTGTTCTGATGAATGTCATGACGTCATGATTGCATGCCTGTGGCACAAGTGTTCTTATGAATGCCATGACGTCATGATTGAAAGCTTGTGGCACAAGTATTATGTTAAGTGTCATGACGTCATGATTGAATGCCTGTGGTACAAGTATTCTGATGAATGTCATGACGTCATGATTGAAAGCTGGTGGTACAAGTGTTCTTATGAATGCCATGACGGCATGATTGAAAGCGTGTGGTACACGTGTTCTGATGAATGTCATGATGTCATGATTGAATGCCTGTGGCACAAGTGTTCTTATGAATGCCATGGCGTCATGATTGAAAGCTTGTGGTACAAGTGTTCTGATGAATGCCAGGCCGTCATGATTGAATGCTTGTGGTACAAGTGTTCTGATGAACGTCATGATTGAAAGCTTGTGGCACAAGTATTATGTTAAGTGTCATGACGTCATGATTGAATGCCTGTGGTACAAGTATTCTGATCAATGTCATGACGTCATGATTGAAAGCTTGTGGTAAAAGTGTTCTGATGAATGTCATGACGTCATGATTGAAACCTTGCGGTACGGTACACGTGTTCTGATGAATGCCATGGCGTCATGATTGAAAGCGTGTGCTACAAGTGTTCTGATGAATGTCATGACGCCATGATTGAATGCCTGTGCCACAAGTGTTCTTATGAATGCCATGACTTCATGATTGAAAGCTTGTGGTACAAGTGTTCTGATGAATATCACGACGTCATGATAGAAAGCCTGTGGTACAAGTGTTCTGATGAACGTCATCATTGAAAGCTTGTGGTACAAGTGTTCTAATGAATGTCATGACGTCATGATTGAAAGCTTGTGGTACAAGTGTTCTGATGAATATCACGACGTCATGATAGAAAGCCTGTGGTACAAGTGTTCTGATGAACGTCATCATTGAAAGCTTGTGGTACAAGTGTTCTAATGAATGTCATGACGTCATGATTGAAAGCTTACTGTACAGTGTTCTGATGAATGTCAAGGCGTCATGATTGAACGCTTGTGGTACAATTCTTCTGGTCAATGTCATGGCGTCATGATTGAATGCATGTGGTACAAGTGTTCTGATGAATGTCATGACGTCATGATTGAATGCATGTGGTACAAGTGTTCTTATGAATGCCATGGCGTCATGATTGAATGCCTGTGGTACAAGTGTTCTGATGAATGTCATGACGTCATGATTGAAAGCCTATGGTACAAGTGTTCTTATGAATGCCATGACGACATGATTGAAAGCTTGTGGTACAAGTGTTCTGATGAATGTCATTGACTCATGATTGAAAGCTTGTTGTACAAGTGTTCTGATGAATGTCATGACGTCATGATTGAAACCTTGTGGTACGGTACATGTGTTCTGATGAATGTCATGGCGTCATGATTGAAAGCTTTGTGTACAAGTGTTCTGATGAATGTCATGACGTCATGATTGCATGCCTGTGGCACAAGTGTTCTTATGAATGCCATGACGTCATGATTGAAAGCTTGTGGCACAAGTATTATGTTAAGTGTCATGACGTCATGATTGAATGCCTGTGGTACAAGTATTCTGATGAATGTCATGACGTCATGATTGAAAGCTGGTGGTACAAGTGTTCGTATGAATGCCATGACGGCATGATTGAAAGCGTGTGGTACACGTGTTCTGATGAATGTCATGATGTCATGATTGAATGCCTGTGGCACAAGTGGTCTTATGAATGCCATGGCGTCATGATTGAAAGCTTGTGGTACAAGTGTTCTGATGAATGCCAGGCCGTCATGATTGAATGCTTGTGGTACAAGTGTTCTGATGAACGTCATGATTGAAAGCTTGTGGCACAAGTATTATGTTAAGTGTCATGACGTCATGATTGAATGCCTGTGGTACAAGTATTCTGATCAATGTCATGACGTCATGATTGAAAGCTTGTGGTAAAAGTGTTCTGATGAATGTCATGACGTCATGATTGAAACCTTGCGGTACGGTACGTGTTCTGATGAATGCCATGGCGTCATGATTGAAAGCGTGTGCTACAAGTGTTCTGATGAATGTCATGACGCCATGATTGAATGCCTGTGCCACAAGTGTTCTTATGAATGCCATGACGTCATGATTGAAAGCTTGTGGTACAAGTGTTCTGATGAATATCACGACGTCATGATAGAAAGCCTGTGGTACAAGTGTTCTGATGAACGTCATCATTGAAAGCTTGTGGTACAAGTGTTCTAATGAATGTCATGACGTCATGATTGAAAGCTTGTGGTACAAGTGTTCTGATGAATATCACGACGTCATGATAGAAAGCCTGTGGTACAAGTGTTCTGATGAACGTCATCATTGAAAGCTTGTGGTACAAGTGTTCTAATGAATGTCATGACGTCATGATTGAAAGCTTACTGTACAGTGTTCTGATGAATGTCAAGGCGTCATGATTGAACGCTTGTGGTACAATTCTTCTGGTCAATGTCATGGCGTCATGATTGAATGCATGTGGTACAAGTGTTCTGATGAATGTCATGACGTCATGATTGAATGCATGTGGTACAAGTGTTCTTATGAATGCCATGGCGTCATGATTGAATGCCTGTGGTACAAGTGTTCTGATGAATGTCATGACGTCATGATTGAAAGCCTATGGTACAAGTGTTCTTATGAATGCCATGACGACATGATTGAAAGCTTGTGGTACAAGTGTTCTGATGAATGTCATTGACTCATGATTGAAAGCTTGTTGTACAAGTGTTCTGATGAATGTCATGACGTCATGATTGAAACCTTGTGGTACGGTACATGTGTTCTGATGAATGTCATGGCGTCATGATTGAAAGCTTTGTGTACAAGTGTTCTGATGAATGTCATGACGTCATGATTGCATGCCTGTGGCACAAGTGTTCTTATGAATGCCATGACGTCATGATTGAAAGCTTGTGGCACAAGTATTATGTTAAGTGTCATGACGTCATGATTGAATGCCTGTGGTACAAGTATTCTGATGAATGTCATGACGTCATGATTGAAAGCTGGTGGTACAAGTGTTCGTATGAATGCCATGACGGCATGATTGAAAGCGTGTGGTACACGTGTTCTGATGAATGTCATGATGTCATGATTGAATGCCTGTGGCACAAGTGGTCTTATGAATGCCATGGCGTCATGATTGAAAGCTTGTGGTACAAGTGTTCTGATGAATGCCAGGCCGTCATGATTGAATGCTTGTGGTACAAGTGTTCTGATGAACGTCATGATTGAAAGCTTGTGGCACAAGTATTATGTTAAGTGTCATGACGTCATGATTGAATGCCTGTGGTACAAGTATTCTGATCAATGTCATGACGTCATGATTGAAAGCTTGTGGTAAAAGTGTTCTGATGAATGTCATGACGTCATGATTGAAACCTTGCGGTACGGTACGTGTTCTGATGAATGCCATGGCGTCATGATTGAAAGCGTGTGCTACAAGTGTTCTGATGAATGTCATGACGCCATGATTGAATGCCTGTGCCACAAGTGTTCTTATGAATGCCATGACGTCATGATTGAAAGCTTGTGGTACAAGTGTTCTGATGAATATCACGACGTCATGATAGAAAGCCTGTGGTACAAGTGTTCTGATGAACGTCATCATTGAAAGCTTGTGGTACAAGTGTTCTAATGAATGTCATGACGTCATGATTGAAAGCTTACTGTACAGTGTTCTGATGAATGTCAAGGCGTCATGATTGAACGCTTGTGGTACAATTCTTCTGGTCAATGTCATGGCGTCATGATTGAATGCATGTGGTACAAGTGTTCTGATGAATGTCATGACGTCATGATTGAATGCATGTGGTACAAGTGTTCTTATGAATGCCATGGCGTCATGATTGAATGCCTGTGGTACAAGTGTTCTGATGAATGTCATGACGACATGATTGAAAGCTTGTGGTACAAGTGTTCTGATGAATGTCATTGACTCATGATTGAAAGCTTGTTGTACAAGTGTTCTGATGAATGTCATGACGTCATGATTGAAACCTTGTGGTACGGTACATGTGTTCTGATGAATGTCATGGCGTCATGATTGAAAGCTTTGTGTACAAGTGTTCTGATGAATGTCATGACGTCATGATTGCATGCCTGTGGCACAAGTGTTCTTATGAATGCCATGACGTCATGATTGAAAGCTTGTGGCACAAGTATTATGTTAAGTGTCATGACGTCATGATTGAATGCCTGTGGTACACGTGTTCTGATGAATGTCATGACGTCATGAATGAAAGCTTGTGGTACGAGTGTTCTGATAAATGCCATGGCGTCATGATTGAAAGCTTGGTGTACAAGTGTTCTGATGAATGTCATTGACTCATGATTGAATGCCTGCGGTAGAAGTGTTCTGATGAATGTCATGACGTCATGATTGAATGCCTGTGGTAGAAGTGTTCTGATGAATGTCATGACGTCATGAATGAAAGCTTGTGGTACGAGTGTTCTGATGAATGCCATGGCGTCACGATTGAAAGCTTGTGGTACGGTACACGTGTTCGGATGAATGCCATGGCGTCATGATTGAAAGCTTTGTGTACAAGTGTTCTGATGAATGTCATGACGTCATGATTGCATGCCTGTGGCACAAGTGTTCTTATGAATGCCATGACGTCATGATTGAAAGCTTGTGGCACAAGTATTATGTTAAGTGTCATGACGTCATGATTGAATGCCTGTGGTACAAGTATTCTGATGAATGTCATGACGTCATGATTGAAAGCTGGTGGTACAAGTGTTCTTATGAATGCCATGACGGCATGATTGAAAGCGTGTGGTACACGTGTTCTGATGAATGTCATGATGTCATGATTGAATGCCTGTGGCACAAGTGTTCTTATGAATGCCATGGCGTCATGATTGAAAGCTTGTGGTACAAGTGTTCTGATGAATGCCAGGCCGTCATGATTGAATGCTTGTGGTACAAGTGTTCTGATGAACGTCATGATTGAAAGCTTGTGGCACAAGTATTATGTTAAGTGTCATGACGTCATGATTGAATACCTGTGGTACAAGTATTCTGATCAATGTCATGACGTCATGATTGAAAGCTTGTGGTAAAAGTGTTCTGATGAATGTCATGACGTCATGATTGAAACCTTGCGGTACGGTACACGTGTTCTGATGAATGCCATGGCGTCATGATTGAAAGCGTGTGCTACAAGTGTTCTGATGAATGTCATGACGCCATGATTGAATGCCTGTGCCACAAGTGTTCTTATGAATGCCATGACTTCATGATTGAAAGCTTGTGGTACAAGTGTTCTGATGAATATCACGACGTCATGATAGAAAGCCTGTGGTACAAGTGTTCTGATGAACGTCATCATTGAAAGCTTGTGGTACAAGTGTTCTAATGAATGTCATGACGTCATGATTGAAAGCTTGTGGTACAAGTGTTCTGATGAATATCACGACGTCATGATAGAAAGCCTGTGGTACAAGTGTTCTGATGAACGTCATCATTGAAAGCTTGTGGTACAAGTGTTCTAATGAATGTCATGACGTCATGATTGAAAGCTTACTGTACAGTGTTCTGATGAATGTCAAGGCGTCATGATTGAACGCTTGTGGTACAATTCTTCTGGTCAATGTCATGGCGTCATGATTGAATGCATGTGGTACAAGTGTTCTGATGAATGTCATGACGTCATGATTGAATGCATGTGGTACAAGTGTTCTTATGAATGCCATGGCGTCATGATTGAATGCCTGTGGTACAAGTGTTCTGATGAATGTCATGACGTCATGATTGAAAGCCTATGGTACAAGTGTTCTTATGAATGCCATGACGACATGATTGAAAGCTTGTGGTACAAGTGTTCTGATGAATGTCATTGACTCATGATTGAAAGCTTGTTGTACAAGTGTTCTGATGAATGTCATGACGTCATGATTGAAACCTTGTGGTACGGTACATGTGTTCTGATGAATGTCATGGCGTCATGATTGAAAGCTTTGTGTACAAGTGTTCTGATGAATGTCATGACGTCATGATTGCATGCCTGTGGCACAAGTGTTCTTATGAATGCCATGACGTCATGATTGAAAGCTTGTGGCACAAGTATTATGTTAAGTGTCATGACGTCATGATTGAATGCCTGTGGTACAAGTATTCTGATGAATGTCATGACGTCATGATTGAAAGCTGGTGGTACAAGTGTTCGTATGAATGCCATGACGGCATGATTGAAAGCGTGTGGTACACGTGTTCTGATGAATGTCATGATGTCATGATTGAATGCCTGTGGCACAAGTGGTCTTATGAATGCCATGGCGTCATGATTGAAAGCTTGTGGTACAAGTGTTCTGATGAATGCCAGGCCGTCATGATTGAATGCTTGTGGTACAAGTGTTCTGATGAACGTCATGATTGAAAGCTTGTGGCACAAGTATTATGTTAAGTGTCATGACGTCATGATTGAATGCCTGTGGTACAAGTATTCTGATCAATGTCATGACGTCATGATTGAAAGCTTGTGGTAAAAGTGTTCTGATGAATGTCATGACGTCATGATTGAAACCTTGCGGTACGGTACGTGTTCTGATGAATGCCATGGCGTCATGATTGAAAGCGTGTGCTACAAGTGTTCTGATGAATGTCATGACGCCATGATTGAATGCCTGTGCCACAAGTGTTCTTATGAATGCCATGACGTCATGATTGAAAGCTTGTGGTACAAGTGTTCTGATGAATATCACGACGTCATGATAGAAAGCCTGTGGTACAAGTGTTCTGATGAACGTCATCATTGAAAGCTTGTGGTACAAGTGTTCTAATGAATGTCATGACGTCATGATTGAAAGCTTACTGTACAGTGTTCTGATGAATGTCAAGGCGTCATGATTGAACGCTTGTGGTACAATTCTTCTGGTCAATGTCATGGCGTCATGATTGAATGCATGTGGTACAAGTGTTCTGATGAATGTCATGACGTCATGATTGAATGCATGTGGTACAAGTGTTCTTATGAATGCCATGGCGTCATGATTGAATGCCTGTGGTACAAGTGTTCTGATGAATGTCATGACGACATGATTGAAAGCTTGTGGTACAAGTGTTCTGATGAATGTCATTGACTCATGATTGAAAGCTTGTTGTACAAGTGTTCTGATGAATGTCATGACGTCATGATTGAAACCTTGTGGTACGGTACATGTGTTCTGATGAATGTCATGGCGTCATGATTGAAAGCTTTGTGTACAAGTGTTCTGATGAATGTCATGACGTCATGATTGCATGCCTGTGGCACAAGTGTTCTTATGAATGCCATGACGTCATGATTGAAAGCTTGTGGCACAAGTATTATGTTAAGTGTCATGACGTCATGATTGAATGCCTGTGGTACAAGTATTCTGATGAATGTCATGACGTCATGATTGAAAGCTGGTGGTACAAGTGTTCTTATGAATGCCATGACGGCATGATTGAAAGCGTGTGGTACACGTGTTCTGATGAATGTCATGATGTCATGATTGAATGCCTGTGGCACAAGTGTTCTTATGAATGCCATGGCGTCATGATTGAAAGCTTGTGGTACAAGTGTTCTGATGAATGCCAGGCCGTCATGATTGAATGCTTGTGGTACAAGTGTTCTGATGAACGTCATGATTGAAAGCTTGTGGCACAAGTATTATGTTAAGTGTCATGACGTCATGATTGAATGCCTGTGGTACAAGTATTCTGATCAATGTCATGACGTCATGATTGAAAGCTTGTGGTAAAAGTGTTCTGATGAATGTCATGACGTCATGATTGAAACCTTGCGGTACGGTACACGTGTTCTGATGAATGCCATGGCGTCATGATTGAAAGCGTGTGGTACAAGTGTTCTGATGAATGTCATGACGCCATGATTGAATGCCTGTGCCACAAGTGTTCTTATGAATGCCATGACGTCATGATTGAAAGCTTGTGGTACAAGTGTTCTGATGAATATCACGACGTCATGATAGAAATCCTGTGGTACAAGTGTTCTGATGAACGTCATCATTGAAAGCTTGTGGTACAAGTGTTCTAATGAATGTCATGACGTCATGATTGAAAGCTTACTGTACAGTGTTCTGATGAATGTCAAGGCGTCATGATTGAACGCTTGTGGTACAATTCTTCTGGTCAATGTCATGGCGTCATGATTGAATGCATGTGGTACAAGTGTTCTGATGAATGTCATGACGTCATGATTGAATGCATGTGGTACAAGTGTTCTTATGAATGCCATGGCGTCATGATTGAATGCCTGTGGTACAAGTGTTCTGATGAATGTCATGACGTCATGATTGAAAGCCTATGGTACAAGTGTTCTTATGAATGCCATGACGACATGATTGAAAGCTTGTGGTACAAGTGTTCTGATGAATGTCATGACGTCATGATTGAATGTCTGTGGTACAAGTGCTCTAATGAATGCCATGACGTCATGATTGAAAGCTTGTGGTACAAGTGTTCTGATGAATGTCATGGCGTCATGATTGAAAGCTTGTGGTACACGTGTTCTGATGAATGTCATGATTGAAACTTTGTGGTACGGTACAAGTGTTCTGATGAATGCCATTGGCTCATGATTGAAAGCTTGTTGTACAAGTGTTCTGATGAATGTCATGATTGAAACCTTGTGGTACGGTACACGTGTTCTGATGAATACCATGGCGTCATGATTGAAAGCTTGGTGTACAAGTGTTCTGATGAATGTCATGACGTCATGATTGAATGCCTGTGGCACAAGTGTTCTTATGAATGCCATGACGTCATGATTGAAAGCTTGTGGCACAAGTATTATGTTAAGTGTCATGACGTCATAGTTGAATGCCTGTGGTACAAGTACTATTTTGAATGTCATGACGTCATGATTGAAAGCTTGTGGTACAAGTGTTCTGATGAATGTCATGACGTCATGATTGAAACCTTGTGGTACGGTACACGTGTTCTGATGAATGCCATGGCATCATGATTGAAAGCTTGGTGTACAAGTGTTCTGATGAATGTCATGACGTCATGATTGAATGCCTGTGGCACAAGTGTTCTTATGAATGCCATGGCGTCATGATTGAAAGCTTGTGGTACAAGTGTTCTGATGAATGCCAGGCCGTGATGATTGAATGCTTGTGGTACAAGTGTTCTGATGAACATCATGATTGAAAGCGTGTGGCACAAGTATTATGTTAAGTGTCATGACGTCATGATTGAATGCCTGTGGTACAAGTATTCTGATGAATGTCATGACGTCATGATTGAAAGCTTGTGGTAAAAGTGTTCTGATGAATGTCATGATGTCATGATTGAAACCTTGTGGTACGGTACACGTGTTCTGATGAATGCCATGGCGTCATGATTGAAAGCGTGTGGTACAAGTGTTCTGATGAATGTCATGACGTCATGATTGAATGCCTGTGGCACAAGTGTTCTTATGAATGCCATGACGTCATGATTGAAAGCTTGTGGTACAAGTGTTCTGATGAATATCACGACGTCATGATAGAAAGCCTGTGGTACAAGTGTTCTGATGAACGTCATCATTGAAAGCTTGTGGTACAAGTGTTCTAATGAATGTCATGACGTCATGATTGAAAGCTTACTGTACAGTGTTCTGGTGAATGTCATGGCGTCATGATTGAATGCATGTGGTACAAGTGTTCTTATGAATGCCATGGCGTCATGATTGAATGCCTGTGGTACAAGTGTTCTGATGAATGTCATGACGTCATGATTGAAAGCCTATGGTACACGTGTTCTTATGAATGCCATGACGTCATGATTGAAAGCTTGTGGTACACGTGTTCTGATGAATGTCATGACGTCATGATTGAATGTCTGTGGTACAAGTGCTCTAATGAATGCCATGACGTCATGATTGAAAGCTTGTGGTACAAGTGTTCTGATGAATGTCATGGCGTCATGATTGAAAGCTTGTGGTACAAGTGTTCTGATGAATGTCATGATTGAAACCTTGTGGTACGGTACAAGTGTTCTGATGAATGTCATTGGCTCATGATTGAAAGCTTGTTGTACAAGTGTTCTGATGAATGTCATGATTCAAACCTTGTGGTACGGTACACGTGTTCTGATGAATACCATGGCGTCATGATTGAAAGTTTGGTGTACAAGTGTTCTGATGAATGTCATGACGTCATGATTGAATGCCTGTGGCACAAGTGTTCTTATGAATGCCATGACGTCATGATTGAAAGCTTGTGGCACAAGTATTATGTTAAGTGTCATGACGTCATGATTGAAAGCTTGTGGTACAAGTGTTCTGATGAATGTCATGACGTCATGATTGAAACCTTGTGGTATGGTACACGTGTTCTGATGATTGCCATGGCATCATGATTGAAAGCTTGGTGTACAAGTGTTCTGATGAATGTCATGACGTCATGATTGAATGCCTGTGGCACAAGTGTTCTTATGAATGCCATGGCGTCATGATTGAAAGCTTGTGGTACAAGTATTCTGATGAATTCCAGGCCGTCATGATTGAATGCTTGTGGTACAAGTGTTCTGATGAACGTCCGTCATGATTGAAAGCTTGTGGTACAAGTGTTCTAATGAATGTCATGGCGTCATGATTGAAAGCTTACGGTACAAGTGTTCTAATGAATGTCAAGGCGTAATGATTGAAAGCTTGTGGTACAATTGTTCTGGTGAATGTCATGGCGTCATGAAATAAAAGCCTGTGGTACAAGTGTTCTGATGAATGTCACGACGTCATGATTGAATGTATGTGGTACAAGTGCTCTAATGAATGCCATGACGTCATGATTGAAAGCTTGTGGTACAAGTGTTCTGATGAATGTCATGGCGTCATGGTTGAAAGCTTGTGGTCTAAGTGCTCTAATGAATGCCATGACGTCATGATTGAAAGCTTGTTGTACAAGTGTTCTGATGAATATCATGGCGTCATGGTTGAAAGATTGTGGTACAAGTGTACTGATGAATGTCATGGCGTCATGATTGAAAGCTTGTGGTACAAGTGTTCTGATGAATGTCATAGTGTCATGATTGAAAGCTTGCGGTACAAGTGTTCTGATGAATGTCATGGCGTCATGATTGAACGCTTGTGGTACAAGTGTTGTGATGAATGTCATGGGTGAAACACGTGGTAAAAGTGCTCTGAGGACGTTGTGACTTCACAATTGAAAGCATGTGGTACAAGTGGACCTTTCACGGTACATTCATATCACAAGCACTCTCTATCTCCGCTACACTAGCTGTAAACATTTCATATTTCGGCGTGTCATGATTTTCTTTGATTCTATAAAAGAAAATATATCCTAATATATTCTATATTCGATTTACTTTGTAAATAATAGATGTTAATAATTATATTTAAATAGCTCTTACCTCTGACTTTGTGGTCACGTCGTAAGATCCTGTAGTAGTCTGTATTTTCCAGTGACCTGTGAAGAATAATTGGCCATCCAGGACAACGCTGGGCGTTGTTGCTTGCTGTGGTAGGCATATGACCGCTAGAGTTCATCTACAGAGTATTCATACAACAACTAGCGTAATATACATTTCCAGTTTTAGCTATGCCCCGCCCATCTCTAGCTAAGATCCAACCACACCACGTTCGTGTTGGGATCGATCGATCTCTGAACTCCCTGGCTATCAATTTCCAGAAAACTATACAGACAAGCTGTTGAATATTTTGAAACGAATTTGACTGGGCGCTGTTACTGCCATAGGCAGCAACAGCGGCCCGTCAGATTAGTTTCAAAATATTCGACAGAAATGAATGTTTAGTAAATTGTAAACACACAATTCGTACAACGTGTCGGACTATTATGCTCTTAAGACGGACTAATTCGGATCAGTTATGTCGTAATGATTATGACGTCATTATACACGTCACATAGTTGATTATGACGTCATATAATGGATGGATAAACTGGAAAGGTGAATTTTTTCAACAAATTTCAAAGGACTCATCATTTAGACTGTAGTGTAGCAGGGTCTGAAATAAGGAGAGTCAATTTGATCTGACAAAAAAGCGGAAGTTGACTAACCTGATGGGGGGTCCGGGGATGCTCCCCCGAAAATTTTTTAAATCTAGATGCTCTCAGAGGCCATCTCCTGCATTTCTGGAGAAAAATATAGGTTTTCGGTTGGCTGTGAAATTGTTCTATTTTTACCCATTTTGTCCTGAAAAAGTCAAATAGACTAAGACATTTTCAGGAGAAAATGCATAAAGCTAAAACAATTTCATAGTCAACTGTAGGACCCAGAAAATGAGGACTTAACCACTTATACTCGGTCCTCCATTTAGAAAGGGTTGCCCCTTTGGGCACTTTTCGCTCAGATGCCATTTTAGCAACACATCAACTGCTGTCACAGTCATGTACAATTAAATGTAAACAAATTTTCACTTTAGAACACATTTGTCAAAGAAGGCGTGTGATAGTTTTCCTGATAAATGTTCACTTGCAGGTCGAGATTATTTTTGAAATTTTTCATTGAAATGGCTTATTCAGTAACTGAGACAGTCATTCCTGTGGTTAATTTTCAAAAATAATCTCTTGACCTGCAAATGGCCATTAACTATTTTTAATTAAAATTTCTAGGCAAATTTGACCATTAAATGGTTAATTGTAGAACGCGAATATAATGGTAACGCGCATGTTGTCAAGTGTCTTCTACAGTGCGATTATTTATGAACTTGCTTTCTTCACTTCTATTGTGAGAAAACTCGCCCGCTATTTCATTGGTTTTCTATATACAGCTACCAAGGAAATCGCGAGGAAGAATTAGCTTCTTCAGTATCGAAGGCGTGAACGAACGCGTCTCAAACTTCTGTGAAAATCTCTCACGTAATGTCATTGGATTTTCTAGATATAATTATGTCCAACAACCAATGAAATCGCGAGACCAAATTCTCTTCTCATGACAGAAGGTGTGTAAGAACACATCACTAACTCGTGCGCAGTGGCCGATTTTGTAGATCCGCCATTGCTAATTTTGCATCGACTCGATCATTTTCAGACTAGCGAAATGACAAGATTTTGAGTGGCATCATTTATCAGATGTTCTATGCAATTTTATCTGTCATTTATTCGCCGTATGACTTAATTTTCAAGTCACTCACGGTCTATATCCCTCATTAGAAATCAGAAAATTCGCCAGTATAAAAGGTTTACACTATTCCCGGGACAATTAGCTATTGTAAGACCACCCTCTAGGATGAATTTGCCGGTATGACACGTTTTGACAGATCACGAATACTGGTAACCAAGGTGAATATCGTTTTCACTTAGAAATGTGCAAATGACGCACAAACGCGCGCTCGATCGATCTATCGTATTTGAGTGCGATACCAACACTGTTCACTTGTTCTCTTTTTCCAAAATTTGCAAATTTTCCCCAAAATTCATGTTCAGTAAAATATTTTTACCCATCCAGATTTGATCGGACATGACCGATGTCCGACCATTATTTCATACCCTGGTGTAGAAGTCACTACCCAAGTATGTGATAGTAATACTTACTTTCTGTATCTCTCTGAAAGCAAGATGCGGTGACTAGTAACTCAAGTTATGTTAATTTCAAACTCTGCTACTGGAAATCTAAACGTGGTCATTAACCTTTTAGCACTCAAGCCAGCCAAAAACGGCTTCTGCAGCGGCATTGAGAAATGTCCATTTACAGACAAAGCGAAGACTATTTCTTTTGTAAATTTCCGACTGGAATGACTGGTTCATTACCAGAGCCGGTCATTCCAGAGGTGAATTAAAAAAAAATTATCTCTTCATTTGTAAATTGACATTTTTTTCTATGAGTAAATTTAAATTTTCTTGAACAAATTTTAGGGTTAAAGCTTTTAAACTCAGCTGGTTAATACAAGTATGTTATGATAGGCAATACATTGAGGCACACGGATCTCGTTAATGCAAGAAAGTTAAAAAATACAGAGAACTGACCTAACAGATCAGTATAGCTCGTATATTAAAGAAATAACGTTTGTTTTTGTTTTGGAATTAATTAAAAATATGCTTACGTAACACATATAGTGCTACTATCTCACAACATTTCGTAGGGTAGGTCCATTAAATACGACTAAGGATACAGGCCTACAAAGAAGTTATAAAACAAGAGTGCATCGTTCCAAAAATGCGCACTGTTTAACCCCTCTTGTGTCAACTGATTCTTTTAATGGTGAAACGGATCAAAACAACTCTGCAGTGGTCGTGAGGCATGTCTATCATCAGGTCAAGAGAGGAGTATTTTTGAAAATTAACCACTGGAATGACTGGCTCGGTAACCGAGCCAGTCATTCCAGTGGTAAATTTTCAAAAATACTTTTCTCTTGACCTGCAAATGAATACTGGGTAAGCCAAAGCTCGAATTTTCTTTACTCGATGATTTCAGAGGTAAATTTACAAGAAATTAGTCTTCTAATATTAAAGTTTCTTGAAAAGTGTTGATCATTAAGATGCTTAATTGATACGAGTAGTATTTTTAGCGCTTTGAGGCGCTGTTGACACAAAAGGGGGTAATCAAACATGTGCAGTGATCATGATGATTAGATGATAATCCATGTCCAAAAACACGACGTCATCGCAATGTTATCTCTGACTCTGGATGGCTCTCCGCTTTTAAGAGTTCACGAACGTCCGTCACGGAAATGCATGAATTGTATGTCTTTGATTAATTTACAAGTTAATAGACATTCTGTTGAATATTTTGAAACTAATTTGACTGGGAGTCGTTGTTGCTGCAGCCCCAGTCAAATTAGTTTCAAAATATTCAGCGGCTTACATGCATAGCAGTATAGGAAATCATAATGGGTTAACGCCCCCCCCCCAGTTGAGAGCAACATAAAGCTCTATAAATCAGAATGCTGGAAATAACTTCACCATGACGTGGCTTCTGTCAGTCTTTCACGATGAAGCTACGGATGCCAATCCAATCCCGGAATCATAGAACAATTGTGCATTACGTCGTCTGCTAGATTTAAGCAACTGACAAAAATTGTATATTCTAGTTGTGGCATCAGCTTTGCATCCCTGACTAATGGTGATCACATATATTTGACTCGCTTCCGTATACTTGTTGTAAATTAGTCAATGAAACTAGCAAATCGAGTAAAACTGTTTACGCTTATTGTATCACATGACGTCAGAATTATACAATGTTTCTTAAAGCTGAAATGCGTCTTTAAAATACCGCGTTTCTGATTATTTTTCGTGAAAACTCTTACAGCTGCACACAGAGCCGTTCCTATAGGGCATCTGGCCAGTGGAGTGGGCCGCCAGTGAGTGTCTGAGTTATTGAAATAATGAAATTTCTATATGTTAACTTAGGCAGTAAGTATAATATTATGTTCATTATTAATTAAGTGAGATCTGGAAAAAGAAAGTGCATAGCTTATGTCGTGGCTGCTCGACAGACCACATCCTCCCGGGGGCAGTGACACCCACCCGCCCCCTATCTTGATTCCACTCTCATCACCACTGCGGATATGATATTTATTTATACTACCTTTCCAGTTTTAGCTATTCTCCGCCCATCCCTAGTTAAGCTCCACCCACGCGTTGTCAGTGTAGGGATCGATCGATCCTCGAATGCCCTGACTATCAATTTCAAGAAACGATACAGGCAAACATTTGCATATTTTGAAACTAATTTGACTGGGTTCTGTTGCTGTCTAAATAGTCAACATGATGTTTATTAAAAGGTAAAAACATATGTACAATTCGTAGAACAACGCTTAAATCGTCCGTCTTCAATTATTCCTTCGTGTCGTACTTATCTACGTCATATATTATGACGTCATCATACACGTCACTTAGTGGACTATGACGACATATGATAGATGGATAAACTGGAAATGTCCATTGGTTGCATATATAGAAGAAGTTGAAATGGGCGACGCGTACATAGCTAGAAATGGATTACCCTATATATATTTCAATCATTTCAACTTCTCGATGTAAGGGTGTATACCTCTGACGTCTGTCTGCACATAAAAATAGGTTATACGGTATCTTCTAATATAGTCATTGAACTTGTGTGGTTAAAAGAAGTTAATTTCCGCTAATATCAAAACTTCTAATATAGATGACATAAAGTGTTATCATGCAACTAAGAAATGGTCTTGACATTTGACCCAGAATCAACCTACTTCTTTGGCATGGCAAGCGTGGGCGTATTCGCAGTTCGAATATTTTCCTTAATATCAATATATACTTAATTAGTTTACAATGAATGCATTTTTCATCGAGTCTAAAAAATTGGCCATGCTGTCAGTTGTCATAGTTTACAATATGTTATTAAATGAGTAAACCGTTACTCATTATATTTGTCAAATGGTGCCTTTTGATCAATCTTAAGCTACTAAAACTAGAATGTTCCTTTGCTAGTGCTTGGTCAGTGATAGCAACATACAGTTGCTAGATTTTAAGTTGTGGCGAAGATTTGTGACCTTTTGACTTCTCCCGACATCATTATAAAACTGATTTGCATGTAGACCATATGCAATCGTAGATGATACTATAACCAACATTTTGAGTGGTCGATCTCTAATCTACAATGATTCTATAAAAAGATATCTAAGTTTTTAATACCCCCACCCATTAATATGGTCTGCTTCACTGTGGGTATTAAATCTAATATAAACCATCAAAAACCATATTGAGTCCCAGTTTATCACATCTTAGCATACACAATCTTAAAGAGGGCATCGAAAGCTGTTAGAAAAATATAGTTTCGTCAATTAGTGGAAGGGAGGGGGTGGGTGGTCGGGGCTATCCAGGTCTGCCCCTCCAGCCCACGGACTGTAAAGGGATGCCTCTTGTTGTGATGCCTCTTGTTGTGATGGAGTAACTTTCTGGCAGCTGGTAGCTTTGATTTTAATGGTAACCTTGGCCGTTTACCGTAGGTTGGCCGTACAGTCAGCAGACATCTTTAATAGCCAAGGGAGTCGTGAGACCAACCCAAGTAGTGTGATCCTATTAAAAAAAACCTGTAGGCCCTGCTAGTAGGGCAGATATGTGAAAAAGAAATTTGGCATATAGGTGCTTTAAGGTATCCTGATCATAATTAGATGCGGTGCCACGTGATTCTACCAAGGGAGCCCATTCTAAATGGCGGATTCAAAACGGCCGCCTTCCCAGCGGAAAATTCGCATTACTCAAGCTCTAGACGGAGTAGAGAGATGGGATTAATGTCAAATTAGGGGTTTCATGGGTCGATCGTTATAATTCTACTCACTACAATACTCTAAATATGTAAATATCAATCCTTCCATAGCGACCACCTGTGTTTGATGTCAAAAGACGGTGGCTTTTTAAGATGTGTTATCTAAAAGATCCATCTCTTGAGAACAAAAGCAATATAGCATCTAGAAATAGTTTAAATTACTTGATTTCTTAATATCGAGCCAAGTCATGGTCGCTATAGATACGTTCAATTATCCAATTAGAGTATGCAAAGCTATACATGATGCTGTTGATTGTTGAATCATGATTCACAGACGTCACACGCACTGTGCACCGCATGAGCACAACTGTGTACAAGGTAAGTTGGATTTATAGCATTTGCATCTGCCAGTGCAATTACTTTTGCAAGCACATTTCACGAGTTCCCGGCATGCCTTAAATGCGTCTGCAAACAAACTCCATTGCGGTGACCAAGTGTCTCCATCTCTGACCCAACCCTAGTCAACTGGCGATGGCGTTTTTGCATTTGCGTGGAGTGATTGGCCCCAAAGATGACCTGCCTGGAACGCAGCACGTTTGGTGTGTTGCAGCAGAGCTGCACTGGTCGGAGGAATGTTTTCTAGCTGCCTTTTGCCAAAAGCGAAAAGCCATTTTCGTGCCTCATTAACCTTTGACAATGGTGATGTGCGTTTGTACAGTAGTACGACAAACCTCTCCAGCGTTTCCATGTCATTGTCACACAGAGACGCCGGGGCATCAGACAGTCACCTAAATAGTGACTTGAATAGATCTGAAGTCCTCCAAACTTCCCATGCTGTCTTCTTGCCAATCCCATAAAATACAGACACAGTGTCACACCCAGAGAAAGCATGCATAAATAGCAGTCCTTGTGACGCTTCTGCACCCAAAACCGTTGCAATGCCATGAGCTGATACATAGCGGAAGGTCTTCCCATGGCCAAATGTGACCCAGAGATCACACCCATGAAGAAAGTTTGCTGTCCGTATGGCTAGGACTACGACGTCTGTATCTGTAGCATGAATCATTATTGTTCGATAACCTTGGTGATATGCATGGAAGGCATGGAGCAACATTCTACCATCTGCTTCATCTTGCAGGCATGGCGCGAGTTGTGCGACGTCATGCTCTGGCCTCATCAGCACGTTTTCCTCACATGTTGTGACGAGTATCTTTCCTTCTGGTAGCTCGAATGACTCCAATGTATATAATAAAAATAATAATAATAATAATAATAATAATAATAATAATAATAATAATAATAATAATAATAGGATATTTATAGTGCGCTATAATTCCACGCAAATATTGCGTGCTCTAAGCGCTTACAATAATAAAATAAAATGATCATACAGTTGGATATGCCTGACGGAACAAAAACGTTTTAAGATTTGATTTAAATATAGCTAGAGTGGATGAAGATTTAAGACTAGCTGGAAGATCATTCCATTCTGTAGAAGCAACAAAAGCAAATGTTCTGTGACCATAGGTTTTTGATTTAACTTTCGGAATTTTAAGCAGGTTTAGATTTGCAGATCTAAGTGGCCTGCTTGGCGTGTACGTTTCTAGCAGTTCTGAAAGGTAGGTTGGTGCTGTAGATATGATACATTGATAGGTTAAGCAGAGGACTTTGAAGCGTATTCTCTGTTCTATTGGAAGCCAGTGAAGATCTTGGAGAATGGGACTGATATGATCACTCTTACGCTTTAGGGAAACAACTCTAGCGGCTGCATTCTGAATTGCTTGGAGTTTGCTCATAGCATCTTTTGAGGCGCCTATAAACAGACTGTTACAATAGTCTAACCTTGAGATAATTAATGTTAGTACCAGCATAATAGCAGCTTCGCGAGTTATGTATTTTCTGATGTTTGATATATTCCGCAGCTGCATAAAACACACCTTACGCAGATAACGGACATGATGTTCCATACTAAGTTCATTGTCTAACATGACACCCAAGTCCTTAACAGTGTCTACCAAGGGAATTTGAGCTGAGCCGATGGTAATCGCAGATAACTCTGTTTTGGCACGCCGAATTCCTGGCCCAATCAACATCGCTTCGGTTTTATCATCATTCAACATCAACATGTTAGAGGTCATCCATAATTTAATATCGGAGCAACAGTTTGTTATTTGATTGGAAGCGATAGTTGCAGTGGATGTGGATGGCGTAAAATTGTTGATTAGTTGAGTATCATCTGCGTAAAGGTGTCTTTTGATATTATGTTTTTCGATTACTGAACCTAGTTGTCGAGTGTACAGGGTGAATAGAACGGGGCCCAGTATATACCCTTGTGGTACGCCGCACGTAAGCTGGATTGATTCCGAAGGGGTTCCATTTATGTATACTGATTGACATCTATCAGTCAAGTATGAATGAAACCAATCTAATGCAGGACCTTTGACACCGAATGCACGACTTAGTTTAGAGAGTAAGTTTTCATGGTCGATGGTATCGAATGCAGCGCTGAGGTCAAGTAGAATTAGTAACGAGACATTACCCATATCGATACCACTTCGAATATCATTTATCACTCTTAATAACGCTGTCTCCGTGCTATGACTCTGTCTATAAGCAGATTGGAAAGGCTCATGTAGCTCGTGTGAATTCAAGTTTACAGATAGTTGTTTACATACGGCCCTTTCAACAAGTTTTGAGATAAACGCGAGAAAGGTGAAGAGGCCTGTTTTGTTTGCATCAACTCGTAGGAAAGTTTTCCAATTTTGAGGGAGTCTTGTACTCGATGCAACACGAAGAGCGTCACCATGTCCCCGTAATTCTCTAGCGTGTGTCTTCAAGCTTCCCGCCTTATACACGTCCCATACAACATCGAATCTTTTAACCGTCTGTAGTTGTCTAGCAATGTGTGGGAGGAAGACGTGCTCTGCGAAATCTCCAAATGCGTTCACAACCACGTTTGATTTCTTGGGATCTAGATTATGCATCATAGCTGCTCCGTCAATGATCTTCACTTCAACCTCTGGACAATCAGCTGCACGAGCTACTAATTGCTTCCAAACATCCTATCAGATCTGATTTGCTGCCTTGGCGCATTGCGTTGCTCTCAGCAAGTGATGGAGGCCTTGGATGATTTTCATACTCAAAGAATGAATCAAGATCGCCGTCTCTGGATTGGCAGGAAATGTAGAGTCTAGAGAATAACTGTACATCTCTCAAAATTGCAACAAGCTTCTTGTTGGTTCTGGTACTCTTCCTCTGTTTTGATTTGAACAAAGCCAAATTGTTCTTTTGGATTGGATCATATACCGATTTTGATGAAACAGATAGTCGATCTGCGACGAATGCGTGGTACTGTCTGATGCCTAGTTCTTCTGCTGCTCTGATCGCATTCACTACAGACTCGGAATCATTTTTGGTGGCTAGTAATAGAGCATCGCCTATGTCTTTCTTAAATGTGAGAATCACTTCATAGTTACTCTTGTTTGACTCCACATTTGGCATTTTCGACAAGATCTTTTCCTTCAACTTGGTAGAGTTAATACTACTTGGCATAGCACCACCAAGTTGTTCAAGACGGCGGGTGTATAATCGTGTTAAATCAGAAAGCTTAAATATGCTGCCAATAGGATGCTCAGAGGCTTGACGATCTTCCATGTATGATATTAGCTCTGCTAATCTGTTAGTCAGGTTTCATATCGTCAGCAATATCAGATTCACTTCTCGAAAGAGATCTATGTCGTGTGTATAGTTTTGTCAAACAAGTCTTGTGCTAAATAGCATCCAATGCTGTGATGTCTCCAGATGACATTTTAGCAAGAAGTTTTGTATCTCTCAGTTCTGTCACCATTTTGCGTATGTTTTGGTCAAATTTTGCTGTTGCGGCTCTATGAATGTCATGCTCTATCGGTTGGTCACAGAAAAGGCACAGTGAGTGAGTGGGGTCATTTATACTTGGCATAGTGAAATTAGACCTCAATCTAGATTTGACTGGTGACCTGAGATCCTCGCTGGACTCTAATTTCGCATTTCTTTTCACGGCGCGATCAACCCGAGTCCGGCTATAAAGATGCCAACAAGATTTGTGCCACCTAGCACAGTTTTCTATGAGCGTCTCCGCTATTCTAGATCCATCATTCAACCTACATAGATCCGGGTATGGTGGAAGGGCATGGAGTTTCTGTAGCCTATCAAAGTTATCAGCTAATGATCTATAACTTGTAATCACATTGTCACGATTTGTGTTACTACATGGATCTATGAGATGCTCCGTTGTGGACTGCTGGCAAATAACACACAGGGACCAGTTCGTGTGTGCTAAATCCACTGTGGGATCAGCTGTCAATTTCTTTGACATATTGACTTGAATGCGAGAATAGAATAGGCTATTGTCTCTGTCTACAACAACACCACCACCACCACCACCACCAACAACAACAACAACAACAACAACAACAACAACAACAACAACAATAATAATAATAATAATAATAATAATAAATATAACCAGTCACCCAAGAAACCCTTAATTTGACATCAATTCCAGCCCTCTACTCCATCTAGAACTTGAGTAATGCAGATTTTCCGCTGGGAAGGCGGCCATTTTGAATCCACCATTTTGAATGGGTTCCCTTGGTAGAATCACGTGGCACCGCATCTAATTATGTTCAGCATACCTTAAACCACCTATATGCCAAATGTCATGCTTTCTGCCAGAATGGAACATCTTACCTCAAATTTGTTACATATCCGCCCCACTATGCACGTAGGCGCAGTTGAAATATCCATAATGCATGCTCCTATTCCAGTCACGGGCATCTCGAAAATCATTGGATTCACTTTAAAATTAATACCATATCAAGTCAATATGGGACCCAGAAATTGACCAAGTTTTACCAGTGATCGGACCGGACAACATTTTGGCACACATTTTGAAAAATTAATTTTGTTTTCAGTCCAATCTAATTTTTCATAAATATTTGAATATTTGTATGCTATAAAATTCATATTGGTCTATTCGAATATTCGGACCGAACAATAGTTTTCACAGTATAGTGTCCCTCAAATGCACATGCTTAAGCCGGCGGCCCATCTACCGATTTTATCTGCCGTTTGTCCTGCCGGCCGACAGAATAAGTAGCGTCGGTAGATGACCCGGACCTGCTGGCCAGATTTTCAAAATCGTCCAGAAAAATCGGTAATAAAAATTCCTTGGCAATGTCAAGGATTTGCCGGCCAAATCTATACCGGCCGGTGAAAATCGGTAAATGGGAACACTGAGCAGAGAACATCGGCAGAATTTTCTAGTAAGGTCATCGTGGCATATGACTTGTCACATGCTCTCTCTCTCTCTCTCTCTCTCTCTCTCTCTCTCTCTCTCTCTCTCCCTCTCTCTCTCTCTCTCTCTCTCTCTCTCTCTCTCTCTCTCTCTCTCTCTCTATCTCTCTCTCTCTCTCTCTCTCTCTCTCTCTCTGGCTCTCTCTCGCTCTCTCTCTCTCTCTCTCTCTCTCTCCCTCTCTCCCTCTCTCTCTCTCTCTCTCCCTTCCTCCCGCCCTCCCCCCCTCCCTCCCTCCCTCCCTCCCCCCTCCCCTCCCTCCCTCCCTCCCTCCCTCCCTCCCTAGATACAATAGATACAATGGTCACAGAGCCACAATAAATACAATAAATACAATAGATACAATAGACGCAATAGACGCAAAAGACACAATAGATACAATATATATAATACACATAATGGACACACTAGATGCAATAGATACAATAGACACAATAGACATAATAGATGCAATAGATACAATAGACACAATATACACAATAAATACAATAGATAAAATAGATACAATGGATGCAATAGGTACAATAGATACAATAGACATAATAGACACAATAGACATAATAGATGCAATAGATACAATAGACACAATAGACATAATAGACACAATAGACATAATAGATGCAATAGATACAATAGACACAATATACACAATAAATACAATAGATGAAATAGATACAATAGATGCAATAGACACAATAGACGCAAAAAGACGCAATATATGCGATAGATAGAATAGACACAATAGACACAATAGATACAATAGATACAACATACACAATAGACACAATAGATACAATATATACAATACACATAATAGACATAATGGACACAATAGACACAATAGATGCAATGGATACAATCGACACAATATACACAATAGATACAATATGTATGCAATAGATAAATAGATGCAATAGATACAATAGATACAATAGATACAAAAGACACGATATAGACACGATATAGACACTATAGACAATAGATACAATAGACGCAATAGACGCAATAGATACAATATTTACAATAGATCCAATAGCCACAATAGATACAAAAGATAAAATAGATAAATAGATAAAACAGATGCAAAAGATGCAACAGATGCAATAGATACAATAAATACAATAGATGCAATATATACAATAGATGCAATAGATACAATATACATAATATATACAATGCACATAATATATACAATATATACAATGGACGCAATAGATACAATAGACACAATAGACACAATAGACACAATAGATACAATAGATACAACAGAGGTAATAGACGCAATAGACACAATAGAAGCAATAGATACAATATATAGAATAGATACAATAGATATAATAGACACAATAGACACAACAGATACAATAGCCACAATAGACACAATAGATACAATAGATAAAATAGATAAATAGATAAATAGATAAAATAGATGCAACAGATGCAATAGATACAATAAATACAATGGATACAATAGATACAATACACATAATATATACAATACACATAATATGTACAATATATACAATAGACGCAATAGATACAATAGACACAATAGACACAATAGATACAATAGAGACAACAGATGTAATAGACGCAATAGACACAAAAGATGCAATAGATACAATAGACACAATATACATAATAAATACAATGGATGAAATAGATACAATAGATGCAATAGACACAATAGACGCAAAAGACACAATATATGCGATAGATAGAATAGACACAATAGACACAATAGATACAATAGATACAACATACACAATAGACACAATAGATACAATATATACAATACACATAATAGACATAATGGACACAATAGACACAATAGATGCAATGGATACAATCGACACAATATACACAATAGATACAATATGTATGCAATAGATAAATAGATGCAATAGATACAATAGATACAATAGATACAAAAGACACGATATAGACACGCTATAGACACTATAGACAATAGATACAATAGACGCAATAGACGCAATAGATACAATAAATACAATAGATACAATAGCCACAATAGATACAAAAGATAAAATAGATAAATAGATAAAACAGATGCAAAAGATGCAACAGATGCAATAGATACAATAAATACAATAGATGCAATATATACAATAGATGCAATAGATACAATATACATAATATATACAATGCACATAATATATACAATATATACAATGGACGCAATAGATACAATATACACAATAGACACAATAGATACAATAGATACAACAGAGGTAATAGACGCAATAGACACAATATAAGCAATAGATACAATAGACACAGTATACACAATAAATACAATAGATAAAATAGATACAATAGATGCAGTATAGACAATAGATGCAATATATACAATAGATGCAACAGATACAATAGACGCAATAGACGCAATAGACGCAATAGACGCAATGGATACAATATATACAATAGATACAATAGACACAACAGACGCAATAGATACAACAGACGCAATAGATACAATATATAGAATAGATATAATAGACATAATAGACACAATAGACACAACATATACAATAGCCACAATAGACACAATAGATAATTAGATAAAATAGATGCAACAGATGCAACAGATGCAATAGATACAATAAATACAATAAATACAATAGATACAATAAATACAATACACATAATATATACAATACACATAATATATACAATACACATAATATATACAATACACATAATATATACAATACACATAATATATACAATATATACAATAGACGCAATAGATACAATAGACACAATTGATACAATGGAGACAACAGATGTAATAGACGCAATGGACACAATAGATGCAATAGATACAATAGACACAATATACACAATAAATACAATAGATAAAATAGATAGAATAGACGCAATAGATACAATAGACACAATAGACACAGTAGATACAATAGATACAACAGAGGTAATAGACGCAATAGAAACAATAGATGCAATAGATACAATAGACACAATATACACAATAAATACAATAGATAAAATAGATACAATAGATGCAGCATAGACAATAGATGCAATATATACAATAGATACAATATATACAATAGATACAATAGACACAACAGACGCAATAGATACAACAGACGCAATAGATACAATATATAGAATAGATACAATAGACATAATAGACACAATAGACACAACAGATACAAAAGCCACAATAGACACAATAGCCACAATAGATAAAATAGATAAATAGATAAATAGATAAAATAGATGCAACATATGCAATAGATACAATAAATACAATGGATGCAATATATACAAGACACATAATATATACAATACACATAATAATATACAATACACATAATATATACAATATATACAATAGCCGCAATAGATACAATAGACACAATAGACACAATAGATACAATAGAGACAACAGATGTAATAGACGCAATAGACACAATAGATGCAATAGATACAATAGACACAATATACACAATAAATACAATAGATAAAATAGATACAATAGATGTAATAGATACAATAGATGTAATAGATACAATAGATGCAATATATACAATAGATGCAACAGATACAATAGAGGCAATAGACGCAATAGATACAATATATAAAATAGATACAATAGACACAAAGACGCAATAGATACAACAGACGCAATAGACGCCATAGATACAATATATAGAATAGATACAATAGACATAATAGACACAATAAACACAACAGATACAATAGCCACAATAGACGCAATAGATACAATAGATAAAATAGGTGCAATAGATGCAATAGACACACTGGACAAAATAGATACAATAGATGCGATAGATACAGTAGATACCATGGATATAATTGATACAATGGATACAATATATACAATAGATACAATAGACACAATAGACACAATAGACACAAAAGATACTATAGACACAATATGCACAATACACACAATATATACAATATGCAATAGATACAATAGACACAATATATACAATATACACAATAGATACAATAGATGCAATAGATGCAATAGATGCAATAGATACAATATATGCAAAAAATACAATAGACGCAATAGACGCAATAGACGCAATAGATACAATATATACAATAGGTACCATAGCCACAATAGAGGCAATATATACAATAGATAAAGTAGGTAAATAGATACAAGTATGGAATAGATACAATAGATACAATAGATACAATAGATACAATAGACGCAATAGATACAATAGATACAATAGATGCAATATATACAATAGATGCAATAGATACAATAGACATAATAGATACAATAGACACAATATATACTATAGACACAATAGATACAATAGATAGAATGGATTTATTCACCATGTTCATTGCATTCCTGATAATACATTGTCCTTATACAAAAAGTGTGTACATCACCTGTTTTATTGTTTGAGAAAACAAGTATCAGTAGCCTTCCCTTGAACCCAGTACCCAGATAACGCATCTTACTGGGCCGATGCTGGGCCGATGCCGGGCCGATACTGAAATGGTAGGCTCAGTAAGATGCGTTATCTGGATATTTATAGTCATGGTTATATTGTAGAGCAAACTACTGTGTCTCGTAATGTGGATGTACCGGCAGCCGTTGTTGTGTTATGTAAATGAATCGTTGCATAGTGGGCGGTGGTGACTCTTGGATACAGATAAGAAGAAAGAGGCGATGGGGAGGTCGTCTGGTACAGGAAAGTGAATCCGTACGTGGCGGGGGTGGTTGTTGTGTAAAGGTAAGTGGATCCATGCCTAGAAGGGGTGGGCATGGTTGGTGGTAGGTTGTATCGACAGGTAATGGAGTACGATTGGATGCCAAGCATCGTAATAATATCAACAATAATGCCATCAATACTGCAGCGTGCGGATAACAGAGATCCTTGCTAAATGCTCAGATGTTTGGCTGGTCGGTTATCTTAACGTTCGTCTGGTTAGCCAGTCTGGCAATATTGCAGTCAGCTTCGCAGTGGCGGAGATCTTGAACGCACGTTTTTGCGCAAGAGGTGCTTCCATGCGTCTTGCTTGTGAGGGGTGAGCTAGCGATATAGGCGTTGCACAGTATGGTACCAGCATTCTATCTGCATAGACACAGCGCCAGGTAGAGCCTATACCTGAGATAATGACGCCTGAATAAACAGAATATTGGTGTAGATGGATAATCTTATCTAATCTGGATCCAGTAGATCATTCTAATGGTCAATATTAACCTCGTGTATTTATATTTAGCAAAGTGATCACAGATAGTATCGTTCATGTAAGGGTATAGAGTTTTTTCAAGCAATTGTAGATAATCACCGATAGTTTGAGTTGTACGGGCTTATGGCGATTCCACGTATTGACCCGGTATTGGCCAAGTGATACCGCAGTTGGAATTTAGAGAAACGTGTGCAAAAAACAATGTGCGGACTGTGTTTGCTCTAGTGAATAAATATCTAATATGATTAATAAATTAATCTTAGTTTGAAAGTGCACAAAATTATCATAAATACACCCCTTGCAAGGAAGCAAACGTCGTTGGCGATCGTTTGATATTTTACAAGAAAGTGACCGTGGCGAACTTTTGATTTATTTCCACATGCCCTCTGTGAAGATGAAGCCAGTTCTTGGATGACAGTGACCACTCATGGTAGATGTGGTGATCGTGTGCATTCACCACATCAAAGAAAATAAAGCGATGTCAAGATGGAAGACGCCAAACTATTGCGAAATTGACATATTCAGGATTTAAATAATTCCAATATAAAACAGGTATGTAGAAATGAAGGAATCCAGTTTTAGCTATGCCCTCCCATATCTAGCTAAGCTCCAGCCACGTTTTGTCCGTGGTGGGATCAATCGATTGCTGTATTCTCTTAATCTCAGAAAACTAGACAGGTAAACTGTTGAATATTTTGAAACTAATTTGACTGGGTGCTGTTGCTGCCTATGGCAGCAGCAGCCCCAGTCCAATTAGTCTCATGTTTATTGAAATAGTAAAGACTACCAATTCGTACAACAACGTTTAGTCCGTCATCAATTAAGCGTTCGTGACGAATTTAGCTACGTCATTATGACGTAATTAATTATGACGCCATCCCACATGTGACGTACTGAATATGCGTGTGCGCGTACTCCATCCTTAAACGCATATGCGAATGTGTAGTGAATGCATGCGCTTGTACGCGTACTGCGATATGCTTCAATGCGTGTGCAAATGATTAGTGAATGCATGTGCGTGTGTGTGTGTGTGTGTGTGTGTGTGTGTGTGTGTGTGTGTGTGTGTGTGTGTGTGTGTGTGTGTGTGTGTGTGGTGGGTTGTGTGTGGTGTGTGGTGTGTGTGTGTGTGTGTGTGTGTGTGTGTGTGTGTGTGTGGTGTGTGTGGTGTGTGTGTGTGTGTGTGTGTGTGTGTGTGTGTGTGTGTGTGTGTGTTGTGTGTGTGTGTGTGTGTGTGTGTGTGTGTGTGTGTGTGTGTGTGTGTGTGTGTGTGTGTGTGTGTGTGTGTGTGTGTGTGTGTGTGTGTGTGTGTGTGTGTGTGTGTGTGTGTGTGTGTGTGTGTGTGTGTGTGTGTGTGTGTGTGTGTGTGTGTGTGTGTGTGTGTGTGTGTGTGTGTGTGTGTGTGTGTGTGTGTGTGTGTGTGTGTGTGTGTGTGTGTGTGTGTGTGTGTGTGTGTGTGTGTGTGTGTGTGTGTGTGTTGTGTGTGTGTGTGTGTGTGTGTGTGTGTGTGTGTGTGTGTGTGTGTGTGTGTGTGTGTGTGTGTGTGTGTGTGTGTGTGTGTGTGTGTGTGTGTGTGTGTGTGTGTGTGTGTGTGTGCTGTGTGTGTGTGTGAGTGTGTGTGTGTGTGTGTGTGTG
>CM067364.1:79787050-79794550 GCA_034401795.1 Chaetoderma sp. LZ-2023a
CACGACACGACGATGTTAAGCAATAAACAATGCATTAGTGATTGCTGCGCATTTTCTGGCGCATGTTGTTTTAACGCCAGACATAGCTGCGCCAGTTAATCTTTTAACAATGCTTCGTTAGGCCGAATACGTACTGCCTGGGTGACCAGGAGTGTTAATGTACGAAAGAAAATGGCGGATTCCGAACCCTTGTGTTTATCTTTATTGACTGAAAATGTAGAATTAAGGGAAAATAACACCAGTATTGATTTTCAAACCACCAAATGTGACGACAATGAACACTTTACAATTAAATATAACACTTACTCTATAACTATAACATTGAAAACTGTACCCGCGATTTATAAATGGATTAATAAATGTGAGCAAATATATGGTGAGGGTACAAAGAAAGGGAATAATGGATTAATTTTGCGCGTAAATAAACATATTTCAGGCGGCAATGCATGCAATGTAACAGTCACATTATATGCAACAACTTTTGTAATCCATGTACAAGGATCAGATTGCCACGATTGGATCCTGAAGGATTTTATGCCGTTAGCCAATATTATTTATTCAGACAGTGATAAAGTTGATGGAGCTGCAGAGGTAGCCGATGATGTAAGTGATGTTGAGGACCCAAGCGTTAACATGGTAGATGTAGCCGAAAATGTGAACAAAGTAGATGCGGTAGATGTATCCACTGATATGAAAACTGTAGGAGTTGTTGCAGATGATGTGTGTGTTGTTGATGATGTATGCATAGCGGGTGGTGAACTATCAGTCTTAGTGCAGAATACACCCGAACTCTTCACGCCCGAGGTAACTAGTACACCCGGAATGACGTGCGCTAGCAAGTATAACATGACTCTGGTGAACAATGAACTCGCTGCCCAGGTGATGCAGTTAAACAAACTGCTCCTCGAAAAGGAGGAACGAATTCACGAACTAACCACGGAAAATCAGCGTTTGGAAGACAAACTAGCGGTATCGACCGAATATGCAAAAACAACACGGGATATGTGTGTAGGAACAGAAGGACGTACTTTAAACAACAGTGACTGTGATGTTGTTGCAACACAAGGAAATAATGTACTAAAGGGCCATGAGAAAGATGAACAGCCTCTCAGTAAAACGCGAAAAGATGAAGAGAACTCAGAGAAAGCAGTCCCGTGTGTGAATATGACTGAAAATGACGCGCGTAGGCAAACCATGGTTAAAGAAGTCGTGACACAGTGCAATAATAAACGGGAAGTGCGAGTTCATCAGCAGAAAGAACAGAAGTCCATCTCCGTAGTCACCAACGCCAAGAAGCCGATTAACCACTATACTGCGGATCCTACTAAGGAAACTTTGATTATTGGATCGTCAATTATCAAAGGTATAAATGAGAGCGGGCTCCATGCGTCAGTGCAGGTTATGTGTATCAGGGGAGCGAAGATTCAAACTATCCGTGACATCCTATATTCAATCGAACTCGTGAACTATAAAAATGTGGTAGTGATGGCAGGGACTAATAACTCAGACGGTGACCTGTGTAAGGCAATGAGTGAATTAGACGAATTAGTGCGAGATATTCACAGTTTAGCGCCCCATTGTCAAGTCTATATTTGTGAACTAGTGCCACGCGCGGACAATCCACGACGACAGAAATTGGTCGCCAGATTCAATCGCCACCTGGACGTACGGGCTCTATTTTTAGACTTCACCGTTATAGAAACATCCGGACATTTCTACTCAAAGAACCGACCAGGAACTATAGAAAACTCGCTGTACTACGCGGATAAACTACACATAAACAGGACCGGAGCCTCAGTACTGGTACATTGTATTAATGACTATGTACAGATCGTCGTTTCGGCCAGTTGCAAGAACTGTGGAGAACCTAACCATAAGTCATTCATGTGTCGCCACCGCCAACCAGTGAGATGTTACACATGCCACGCCCATGGCCACAAGTCCAACAGGTGTCCGGGGCGCTAGGAGTCTGGCCAAGAAGAAGTGCCAACGGGTGACACGTATTTTAAGGTAAGATCAAATTCCTTGCCTACAAACTCACATGATAATAAATATAATCATAATAGTATTGTTGACAATGTTTATAATGTGGTCGTCAGCAACAGATATGATCTCTTAACTATCATCGAAAACATTCACAATGTAATTACACCATTTACTACTGCATCAGTCTATGCATCCGATTCAACCGTCTCAATGACGCATGTTTCTTCTACTGTCTCTAATATAGCTACCACTATTACTACTGCTACTGCCTCCGATACTACTGCTACAGCTTACCCTAAAGCAACACAAACAATATAATAGAAGATAAATTATTTACTCGTGCTACTGTTAGTGCTAGCATAATAAATGCAATCGATAGTGCTAAAGATAATGAATATATTGATAGCATTGCATGTGCTGCTGCTACTGGTGGTGGTGATGATGATGATGATGATGATGATGATGATGATGATGATGATGATAATAATAATAATAATAATAATAATAATAATAATAATAATAATAATAATAATAACAATAATGATGATGATGATAATAATAATAATAAAGTAAATTTTCTCAATTTTATTAATATTATACGGTATTGTGGTGGAACAAGCAATAATAATTTTTCACACACACATTCCAGTAATAACGTCCTCTCTGATGTGGACCAATGGGTATGTAGCAAGAAGTTTATAAAACTAGTAAAACGCCTTGATTTCCCATCATTTAACTTAAAGGAAAAAGGTATACGCATTGGACATTGGAATATTGAACACTTAATGCCTAAATTAAGCCAATTAAAAATAATTATGGAGAAAACTACACAAGAAATTGAAATATTTGGTATAACAGAAACGTATATAAGCGGCGTCGTCGCCGACAATTTAATATATATTCACGGTTATAATGTTGAGAGGAAAGATAGACCGAACAATGTAGGAGGTGGGATTGTAATATACATAGCCGAAAATCAGTCACATCGTAGGAGACTTGACTTAGAATCACCGAATACAGAGGCATTATGGATCGAGGTTACGCCCTTTAAATCGAAATCATTTTTATTATGTTGCGTTTATAGACCTCCAAATTCTCCCGTTAGCTGGATCGACGATTTTGAAGCCCTACTTGAACCTGCATACTCAGATAACACGGATATAATTCTAATCGGCGACTTTAATTTTGATTTTCTAAAAGCAGTCACGCCAAAATGGTTATCAGTAATGGAGTTATTTCATCTTGAACAATTAGTCAATAGCGCAACTAGAATTACGGACAAAACAGCTACCCTAATAGACCATATATACGTTACAGAGAGAAACAAATTTACGTCAGTAAGCGTAGGAGATTTAGGATCAAGTGATCACTATCCCGTTTTTGGTGCGCGACAAAACACCAGACAAAAGTCACATAGTCATCACACTATAAAGTATAGATGCAGAAAAAGGTTTGACAATCAGAAATTTCTTCAGAATCTTTCCGATTGCAACTGGGAGATAATTGATTTGCTAAATGACCCAGATGAAGCGCTGCAGATATGGCAGGACGCATTTATAGGCATTCTAAATAAACACGCCCCTATTGTTGAGCGTAGAGTAAAGCGATTCTCTCAGCCAGGATGGATAACAGATGAAATTTTGAAGGCCATAAAGGACAGGGATTATTATAAGAAAGCTAAAGATATGATTAAATATAAAGAGTTGAAACGTAAGGTAATGTCGCTAATCGAAAGATCTAAGAAAAACTACTTTAGCACAGCGTTGGCTGACAATAAAAAGAATCCTTCACATATATGGACAATAATGAAGAGTATTAATCCGAAACCTAACAAAATGCCATTGACTTTGCTTGATAGTGACAGTAATGAAATTAAAGACGTCGAAAAACATTGCGAAATGTTCAATCAGTATTTCACTACAATCGCGGCAGATCTCGCAAATTCCATAAAGACGCAATCTCACATAATTTCAGACGACATTAAAACGCATGTTAGAACGAAAATCCCGAGCGAAATTGAATTTACGATACCGAGAATAACTGTTAATAACGTTTACGAGGAACTTAGTCGGTTAAAAACAAATAAATCCGCGGCCATGACGGATTGAATGCACATTTCTTAAAATTATCGGCACCAGTCATAGCGCCATCAATTACACGTATTATAAATATAAGTATTGATACAGGCGTGTTTCCAACAATGTGGAAATGCTCTAAGGTGAAACCGTTATACAAATCAGACAACAAAGGAGAGGTTAATAACTATAGACCAATATCAATTTTACCTGTTCTTTCCAAAATTATTGAACGACATATACATAGCCATTTGTATAAATTTCTTAGTAAATACAATTTATTGACTGAATCTCAGTCAGGTTTCCGTCAGAAGCATTCATGCGAAACTGCACTGCTTAAGCTAGTCGAAAAATGGAGATTTGCGATAGATAATGGTGATTATGTCGGCGCTATATTGATAGATTTTAAGAAAGCTTTTGATTTAGTTAATCACGATATTTTACTAGAAAAGTTAGGCCTATATCAATTTGATAAGCTTGCGTTAAAATGGTTTTCATCTTATTTAGAAAATAGAAAACAATATGTGTCAATTTCTGACAAAATTTCCGGACATCTTCCGGTAACCGTAGGCGTACCTCAAGGTTCTGTATTGGGACCACTCTTATTTATCATGTATGTAAACGATCTTCATATGGGAATAACTAGTAATGTTGATATGTACTGCGATGATACGACGATGCACTGTAATTTTGAAAAACTTCCACAGATAACAGACCAACTGACTAGCGATATGTCTGTGATAGAAAATTGGTGTCAAAATAATAAAATGGTGTTAAATACGGAGAAAACAAAACTTTTAATGATAAGCACTAAGCGTAAACAAGGGCAGATAAATCATGAGGAAATTAAGATACCAATATCTAATGGTGAACTAGTCATTGTAAATGAGGCGAAACTTTTAGGCGTACATATTAATGACACTCTTTCATGGGACCAGCACGTAAGAAAAATTTGCAGCAAAATAGCTTCACTTATCTATATGTTAAAGAAAAATAAGAAATATATGAATGTTGATGAGCGAAACCTGTTTTACAAGGCATACATCCTTTCACACATTGATTACTGCTGTCTTGTCTATTACGCTGGCACGCCTACATTGTTAAATAAACTTGAAAAATTACAAAAGCGTGCAGCTCGAATAATATTAGAAGTCCCCTTTCGAACACCGTCAAAACAAATGTATGTAGAATTAAACTGGACTACACTAACGCAAAGAATGACAATTAAAACAAATATTATGACATATAAATCATTAAACGACCTTGCACCGAAGTACATGAAAGATCTGTTCACATTTGTAGAAGACACGCATACACTGAATTTACGGTCAAAAACGAACGGTCAATTAAAGCCTCCAAAAATAAGAACGGATTACGGGAAAAACAGTTTTACATACACAGCAACAAAAATGTGGAATTCTTTAACTATTAATATTAAACATTCTCCGACACTCGGATCATTCATCGCAAATATGTGTGATTGTTTACCCGTATAATGATGATAATAATAATGTTTTCATTTTCTTCTGTTTTGCCCCATTGCCCCGGAGATAAGGTTACCCGTCTTCGCCGCGGAATCTCCTGCGATTTACAACAATCAAGGACACGCCAGGAGTGGCCAAGTGTGACCACCTAAATCACCTCCACCAATAGCTTTGCTTAATTTACAGAGGACATTGAAAACGAATTGTGCACAAAACAATAACAAAAGTAACTGATAATTACAGTGCCGGACAATCCAATATTATCAAATATAAGTACTAGGAAGAACAATAACCCTGATCATTTAGCACAATAGAGATAAAACATACAAAAATTACCATTTGTTGATCAAGAGAGGCGTGTTCCCGAAAAATGAGCAGCGGAATGAATGACTCAGAAACCGAGCCAGTCATTCCGGTGTCCAATTCTCGGAAACACTTCTCCCAGACCCGCAAATGGGCATCGGAACAATAGTCCTGATAATTAGTAATAACAACCTAGTTATAACTGCAAATTAAAATCACTGAGAACAGTTATAATGTGTATATCCCGTTAGGTTAGCAATATGTTGATTGTGCACACTTACGGGCCATATGCTTACTTTGTGATGACTATATCTTTCGTATATTTTTCAACTTTCCCGATCCTTTATCCCACGAAATGTAGACACAAAATAGGTCCCCTTGCTGTATAATTTTGATACTAATTTGACTGGATAGTGTTGCTGCCGAAGGTATCAAGACCTTTCATTCGAATTATGCTTAAGATATGCAACAGCTTAATAGCATGCCTTGAGTTCTAATACTAGTGTTGAAATGGTTAGATGTTGGCGTAGACCTACTATATTGGATGTAAACCCGCGGGAGTGTATGTACATGAGTTCACGTGCGTGTGGAAGTGAGTGTGTGTGATTGGGAATGCATGTGCTTTGGTGAGTTCTTAATTTCAGTAAACTATAAATGCCTAATTAACCTTTAAGATACAAACCTTCGATTGAACCTTCTGATTTTATCCTACATTATTAAGTGGTATGTCAAATTTGGTGATTCTTCCGCTCTTTGACCCATAAATGCACAAGTCTAGAAACAAGTCCATAAAATCGGCTAGAGAAATGACCATTTGCAGTCCAGAGGACTATTTTTCAAAATTTATGCCAGGAATGACAGGCGCGATAATCGAGCCAGTCTTTCCGGTGGTAAATTTCCAAGAATGGCATTGTCTTGTTCTGGAAGCGGACATTTCACAATAGATAGACCTAATCGAGGTTTTACTGACAAATTTAGTCACTAAAGGGTTAAGACATTCGACGGCGTGGGTAATGATAATAATTTTACTAAATCTATTGTTTCTGTATGTATGTATAATCGTATGTTATAATGTGCTTTAGCTGTATTTGTCTATGAAATTGAGAATTAGTTTCTATATTTTAGCACATAAAAATATCGTTATTTCTATTTCTTGCATTGTTTCCAAAGCATTTCAGTAGGAAAGAAAGGAATTTACTTTACAATGCTGAATATACCAATGCTAATTTGATTGAAAGTTTGCTGCTGTTGAAAGCATCAGTAGCTTTTGTTCAAATTACTCTTAATACATTCAGAATATTATATGATTATAAGAAATAGATTCGCTAAGTTCCTTGTCTGTACATAGATGTATAAATTTGTACATATTATATATAACGAAATTTGTATATATGTTAATGAGGGCCTCTGCTAGATCAGGCCGTGTACTTGAAGTGCTACCCTCAATAAATAACGATTATTATTATTATTATTATTATTATTATTATTATTATTATTAGACACAATATACACAATAAATACAATAGATAAAATAGATACAATAGATGCAATAGATACAATAGATGCAATATATACAATAGATGCAACAGATACACTAGACGCAATAGACGCAATAGATACAATATATAAAATAGATACAATAGACACAACAG
>CM067364.1:79799550-79829550 GCA_034401795.1 Chaetoderma sp. LZ-2023a
CCCCCCCCCCCCCTCCCGCCTCTCATAGAAGGGTGGTCGGGGATAGCCACCTACCTAACGACCACGAGAAAAGACATTGAAAGGTGCAAAGTCGATTTCCTGCTTTCTGAGTTTCTGATTACGTATAAAATGTTAGAGCGATGTTAATCGAAGAAGTGCGTAAGAACTTATGTATTCTTTAGTCAAATTGAACCTATTCCCAATTCACAAAGTGAACGAGCGGGTGGGCGGGTTGTTGTGTCAGATGTACACGTTGAGTGTGCATACAGTCGTGCATATGTCTGCACGGCGGATCTGCACAGCTTGCTTTGAAAATGTTTAACTGGACATTAGTTCATAATTATATTTGCAATCAGCGGGATTCAGAGGAAAGGTTTTTTTTGTGTGAAAACCAGGTTATCCAAGACAAATCTACCAATCATGTTGAACACGTGAGCAAGGTTTGTTCAGCTCTTGCCTTAGATGCAGACCATACAGTTTCCTGAGTTTCATGTCAAACAGTTTCACAGGTCTTTAAATGTAATTTTTTAAATAGTGCAAAATCCAAAAAAATCGATCAAGCAACTTTCCGGGACCAACCATGGATCTGACTCTATGGATCCTTCCTGCCCAGCAGTTCTTAAGGACTCGCTTAAAGAATACAGTGGACATATGTTGGATGAATAGACAGATGAGGTAGCAACACAATTACGTCAAATTAGTAACATACTATTCAACAGGTAGTGTGTATAGAATAAGTAATTTAAATTATGATTTCGCAGCCTCTTACTTAGTCAAATTGGCGTATGGTTGTCAGAGGTACATTTGGCCCGGGCTATTCAAAGGAGGCCTTCAAATGTCTGATTTTGTTTACGTGTGTATGGCGGCATCATCTTTTACGGTTAGACCTCAAAGGGCTTGACGTGACTAGACATGTGTATCACAACCGTACGAGTTGGTAGGGTTGGAGGGGGTGGGGTGGGGTGTCGGGGTGTGGTTGGTGTTGGGGTGGGGCGGGGTGGGGGTGGGGGGTGGGGGTGGCGCTGCGGGGTGGCGGGTGGGGTGTTGGGCGGAGCTTATACTCATATACATAGCACGGTATTAAAAAAATCCAAGAGGATGATATTTATTACTTAGAGATGTTGGAGATATAGGCGATGGCTTCGAATCGCATCAAATTTTTATGTTCTTTCGACGGAGGCCCCAGCCACACCCTCCTCACATTCTATATGTGTATGTACACCCACCGACATTCTATATGTGTATGTACACCCAGCGACATTCTATATGTGTATGTACACCCTCCTCACATTCTATATGTGTATGTACACCCACCGACATTCTATATGTGTATGTACACCCAGCGACATTCTATATGTGTATGTACACCCTCCTCACATTCTATATGTGTATGTACACCCACCGACATTGCACTTCGGCCATGTGTATTCAAATTATTTCTACCGTTTCATCTGCTTCACACGTCAATTAAAATTTGGTTTCGAAAGTTGCTGTTAATACGCCTTTCCCACATTGACGTCATTACGCCGGGATTCCCCTAAATCAACGCTCAGAGCAAAACTGCTGGCTGGTATAGCCGCCAATAAGCCGCTGACCCGCGTTGAATTACATTTGCACTAAAATACACTGCAATCTAAACCGTTCCTATGATAAACTAAAATCGTTATATTATTTAAATCATATATCATTGAAAAGCGCATTCAATTGCCGAAACATTAATGCATCATTTCTTATATTTTTGTAAGGTTTTCACTGAGTTATTTGCGTATAAAAATACACCATTCGACCTAGATTCCTTAAATCAAGTGGACAATAGGGGATATTTTAAAATTGCAATCAACTGTATTGAATTTTATAAAACTAAAAAACTAATACAGAAATGTATAGAAAATTGTCTTAGTTTTCCAATGATGTATGACTTCAAAAATATTATGAACATAGTTTTTCATATGCACTGCCTAAAATGCACTGTATCTGATTCCCATAGTAAAGCAATGCCGTTTGCTCGTCGGCTATCACGGTTACCAGCCGGAAGTGGTATGCACAATGCATTCCGGGAAGGTATTTCCCCAAAATACGCTAATGTGAGAAAGATCTATTCTAATATCCCTGGTTGTAGTGTTTCCACATTGCTGTACCCAGCCGCCCATCATTGCACATATATTCTATTATACTCATTAAGTAAGGCATTAAAGGAATGTGGACCAGTATCACCTCAACAGCATATGACTATGCATCGTACCTCTACTTGCAAAGATACATGCAACATTTACAGATAAAAAGTGAATAAATAGTGTTTGCGTTGATGATTTGATTCGGCCCAGAAGCTCTTCCATATTACTTTATGGACTTGTGTTAATGTCAACACAACCGAACTTTAATACAACTACTCAGTCTGCTCTGAATATTCTAAAAATCTTGTTTAAAGTTGTAAAGTAAAGTTTACTCATTTTTCGCAGAGAAATGGTTAAAGGGCACAGCTGCCCCAGCTGCCCCCCTCCCCAAAGGGCAACGGGGGAAACGACCCCTCCCCCACCGCTTCCCCCGTGCTTCCGGCGGCCCTGCTCCCACACATATGACAGGGTTTCCGCGAGGTCGGCTGTAATTCTGTAAATAGAGACCATCTCCGTGTAGAAATCCAAGACGTCTTGAATTCTGCAGAATTTCGGAAATCACAAGTGTCTCTCGTACTCTCAGCATGATATCAGCCAATATCCGTCTTACTAGTAGCTGCTCCTCATCATTAAATCCAGCCTGCTGTAGGTCGTCCAAGATTTTTGATGGTCTGCATAACATTAAGCCTATCAACATTCCTCCATTATTCGAACATAAAAGCGATGTTTAGATTCTATTACTCACATACTGTCTCCGGGTTGCGGTTTAACGTAATGGAGTACTCCAGTTTATGTGCCACCCATCTCTAGCTTATAAGATCCGCCCACATTTCATCTGTGCTCGTATCGATCGATCCTTGCACTCTCTGAATCTCAATTTCCAGAGAACTATACAGGTAAGCTGTTGAATATTTTGAAACTAATTTGACTGGGTGCTGATGTTGCCTATTGCCTATGGCAGCAACAGCGCCCGGTCAAGTTAGTTTCAAAATATTTAACAGCGTACGGCAACGCTTAGTCCGTCATGAATTAAACGCTCGTGGTAAACCTATCTACGTCATTCATGACATCATTAATTATACGGTTATCCTACACGTCACGTATTTGATTATGACGTCATGTGATTGCTGGATAAACTGGAAAGGCCCATTCTGTGCCTGCCAGTAACATCCACTATGATATATGGTTCTCTGCTTCATTCATCCAAAGTGCCAATACAGGATATTTAATCTCAAAGCCTTCGCTCTAGAAACCACTCTTATCATTCCCAGCTAATATTGCCAAGGATTCTTTTATCATTTGTACGATAATTTAATACATGTTAACATTACATTTATTTAATCAAATATATTTATATATTTCATGTCTTAATCAACTAGCTACTCCACTAATATGGATTTCACTACAAGAGCGCGTTCTCAGCTAAATCTCATTTATAACGAACGTTTGGCGTGCAGAAGAAGATAACTACAACATAGAATCCCAGATTGTATTTCTTACCCGGATAATAAATTGCTCGGATAATAAATTACCCGGATAATAAATTAATCATTGCACATGAGAGTGAAGATCTCCATGTGGCAGACGTGCGGTTAGGATGCAGATAAATAAACTCAGGGATTCTATGCCGCGGATATACTGATGTGCGATATATTATCATGTTTAATTATCATCTCATTGTAGTGTGTCAGCTTAGGCTTTCGGTCTTCTTTTAAGTCTCTGTTTTACACGTTTCTATCTGGGATTGATTAGGAGTACTGGTGCACGTTGCATGTTGCTCTATGGCACCACGGACAGCAATGGAGAACTCCAGATTTAGCTATGCCCCGCCCATCTGTAACTAAGCTCCCTGCACTCTCTGAATTTCAATTTCTAGAAAACTATACAGGTAAGCTGTTGATTTTGAAACTAATGGCAGCAACATCGCCCAGTCAAATTAGTTTCAAAACAGTCAACAACATTTTTGTTAAATAGTAAAGACATACAATTCATACAACAACACGCTTAGTCCGTCATCAATTAAGCCTTCGAATATTTGGTTTCCGCCCGACACCTTCAGCTAGCTTGAATGGATTCATTTCAAATTTGGAATGCTAATTCCTTATGGCAAGACTTCGGTGCGTGTTCGTGACAAACTTATTTAAATCATTTGTGCTGTCATTGAATATAACGTCATCCTACATGTCACCTGGTTGATTATGACGTCATATGATGAACGGATAAACTGGAGAGGTCTGTTCTTGTTTAAATGGAACGGTCACGAGCCAAGCTTTCCTTCCGAGAGCGGATTCTAGAAAAACACACATTAGAAAATAGTGTTGTTATGTGATGTTGCTACTATGAGAAAATAATTGCAGCAACACCACAATGGTAGATTTCAAGGGCAATTTCAATGATTCGATGAAGTTCTCATCAAAGGTTTATCAAAATCAATATACACGATGTATTTTCAATCACAACGGCAGGCAATAATTGCTTATCAAAGAAAATTTATCCGATGCATTTTCATGTCAGCCGATAAATGAAAGAAATTAGGCAGAGGCGTGTGGCGGACATCAAAAGAGGTTATAACTGCGTGTTTATTAAAGGTACACATTCACAAGAAATGCTTCAAAATTAAATTGTTAAAAATGTCTATTTTTAGAAGCTTAAATCACGTGACTAGATGTAATGAAACGAAATTAATCTTAATATATGAAAATTTCATTCCGCATAAATAAATATAATATTTTTTGTTGCGAATTTGAATTAGGGACTCGTGTCTCTAATTAAATTTCCCAACGTAAACAAGTATATTAATTCATACGTAAAGAAATCATAATATTTTAGGATTTATTTCGTTTCATTGGATCTAGACACACTGTTGGGAGTATGACAAATATACGTACACTATTTACACCGCACTATTGTTATTGGATTGCCTAAGTATTTTATAATCTACCAAACAGCATAGTTTTGTACACATACATGTCATAGATTTTATGCACCTGGCGTAGGTCCTACGTCTGAGGTAACAGATTCGTATTAATTCGATAGATCTAAGATGACTTTCTTGCTAAAAAAAATTATGACTCTTGCTACCAAAATGTACGACGCTCTGGAAGATAGTGATCCAGTCAGGGTTTAAAAACGGAAATACAGTGCACGCTTCTGATATAAAATATAAAAAGAAAATGAATTAAACTAGATGCTCTCATTAATCTAACCTACTGGCTATAAATTTGTACGAGGCCTATCCACAATTCTTTCTTCAAGCCTGGTCGATGGTAGTTCGTGTTAACGGAAGGCAAGAATGTGAAGGATTCAATCACAAAGCAACATTTTCGCGAAAACACAAACCTAATGAGATTGGATAATGTCCCATCAGGAAGCAGACGCTGTGCACATACTCAGAATCATCCAATCAGAAAATAGACATTGCGTGCACATGCTGAAACAGTCAATCAGAAATCAGGAATTGTGCGCAAACTCTGAAGCAACCAATCAGAAAGACGGAAGCTAGGTTTGTAATATAAGTATTGGCATAGGCAAAGGAACAGTGAGTGGTGTGGCAATGGGGTGGGGTGAGCGATAGCCCCAGGCTTTTCCTCTCCCATAGTGAATCTTCATAGCACCCTCTAGTTTTGGCCCCACCCATAGTTTAGCCCTCAGGGTAAAATACATTCCTACACCCTGATCCATATCAATGTTCACCGCAGTCTCTGGTCGACCAGTACGTTACGCACATTACTACCATCCCCCATGCTCACCAATTATACTATGATATTTCGAACTGAATCATTAGCAATAAGGCACAATAAGGCACAACATGAAAATGAACCTTTCGGTTTTAGCTATGCTCAGCCCATCTCTAGATAAGCTCCACCTGCACGTCGCTCGTGTTGGGATCGATCGACCTCTGAACACCCTAACTATCAATTTCCAAAAAAACGACACAGGTAAGCTATTGAATATTTTGAAACTAATTTGACTGTATGCGGTCGCTGCTTAAGGCAGCAACAGCGCCCAGTCAAATTAGTTTCAAAGTATTCAACAGTATGTTTATTAAATAGCAAAGAATTACAAAGACATACAATTCATACAACGTGTCGGACTATTTGAGACTTGATAACGGTCTATATGGAACCCTTTGTGACGTAGTGATTGTGACATCATCATACACGCGTTGAGCTGATTATGAGGTCATACGAGGTCAGATGATGGATGGATACTCTGGAAAGGTGAATTAACATCTCGCGAACAATAGGTCTACACATCTAGAGATCTTATTAATTTGAGAACGATATGTCATCTTGATAGCGTATTAACAGCACAATAAAACTACATCTCAAGTACACTGTGAGGGAAATAGAGCTGCATGTTATAAGTTGTGATGGTTGATTCGTATATCTGTCATTGGCATCGTATGATCAACGGCGTGGTCCATTAGCATTGTAGACCACATATAATGCACTGGTATGTGTCTACACGGATTATACACACAACAGGGGTGGGTATCCATACATATAAGATTCTTAACTCTGAAATGTTTACCGACTGCTGGCGTGATTGCCTGGTTTGCAGGAAATAGCAAACCGATACTAATATTAACAGCCCTCTGTTTTGGTGACTGTCTGAGTTAATAGAAATAGCCAGCCCGTCTTAACCTTGTACACCACCCAGTTCGCGTGACTCTGTGCTGATAGAAATAGCCAGCCAGGTCTAATAGTTTACACGACTCTGTTCCGGTGACTCTCTGCGCTAATAGAAATAGCTAGCCCATTCTAACAGTGTACACCACTCTGTTCTGGCGACTTTCTGTGCTAATAAAAATAGCCAGCCAGTTCTAACAGTGTACACCACTCTGTTCTGGTGACTCTCTGTGCTAATAGAAATAGCCAGCCCGTTCTAACAGTGTATACCATTCTGTTCTGGTGACTCTCCGTGCTAATAGAATCAGCCAGCAAACTGTAACAGTGTACACCACCTTGTTCGGGTGACTCTCCGTGATAATAGAAATAGCCAGCCAGTCCTAACATTATACACCACTCTGTTCTGGTGACTCGCTGCGCTAATAGAAATAGCCAGCCAGTTCTAACAGTATACACGACTCTGTTCTGGCGACTCTCTGCGCTAATAGAAATAGCCAGCCAGTTCTAACATTGTACACCACTCTGTTCTTGTGACTCGCTGCGCTAATAGAAATAGCCAGCCAGTTCTACCAGTGTATACCACTCTGTTCTGGTGACTCTCTGTGCTAATAGAAATAGCCAGCCAGTTCTACCAGTGTATACCACTCTGTTCTGGTGACTCTCTGTGCTAACAGAAATAGCCAGCCAGTTCTACCAGTGTATACCACTCTGTTCTGGTGACTCTCTGTGCTAACAGAAATAGCCAGCCAGTTCTAACATTGTACACCACTCTGTTCTGGTGACTCTCTGCGCTAATAGAAATAGCCAGCCAGTTCTACCAGTGTATACCACTCTGTTCTGGCGACTCTCTGCGCTAATAGAAATAGCCAGCCAGTTCTACCAGTGTATACCACTCTGTTCTGGTGACTCTCTGTGCTAACAGAAATAGCCAGCCAGTTCTACCAGTGTATACCACTCTGTTCTGGTGACTCTCTGTGCTAACAGAAATAGCCAGCCAGTTCTAACATTGTACACCACTCTGTTCTGGTGACTCTCTGCGCTAATAGAAATAGCCAGCCAGTTCTACCAGTGTATACCACTCTGTTCTGGTGACTCTTTGTGCTAACAGAAATAGCCAGCCAGTTCTACCAGTGTATACCACTCTGTTCTGGTGACTCTCTGTGCTAACAGAAATAGCCAGCCAGTTCTAACATTGTACACCACTCTGTTCTGGTGACTCTCTGCGCTAATAGAAATTGCCAGCCAGTTCTAACTGTGTATACCACTCTGTTCTGGTGACTCTCTGCGCTAATAGAAATTGCCAGCCAGTTCTACCAGTGTATACCACTCTGTTCTGGTGACTCTCTGTGCTAATAGAAATAGCCAGCCAGTTCTACCAGTGTATACCACTCTGTTCTGGTGACTCTCTGTGCTAACAGAAATAGCCAGCCAGTTCTAACATTGTACACCACTCTGTTCTGGTGACTCTCTGCGCTAATAGAAATAGCCAGCCAGTTCTACCAGTGTATACCACTCTGTTCTGGTGACTCTCTGTGCTAATAGAAATAGCCAGCCAGTTCTACCAGTGTATACCACTCTGTTCTGGTGACTCTCTGTGCTAATAGAAATAGCCAGCCAGTTCTACCAGTGTATACCACTCTGTTCTGGTGACTCTCTGTGCTAACAGAAATAGCCAGCCAGTTCTACCAGTGTATACCACTCTGTTCTGGTGACTCTCTGTGCTAACAGAAATAGCCAGCCAGTTCTAACATTGTACACCACTCTGTTCTGGTGACTCTCTGCGCTAATAGAAATAGCCAGCCAGTTCTACCAGTGTATACCACTCTGTTCTGGTGACTCTCTGTGCTAACAGAAATAGCCAGCCAGTTCTACCAGTGTATACCACTCTGTTCTGGTGACTCTCTGTGCTAACATAAATAGCCAGCCAGTTCTACCAGTGTACACCACTCTGTTCTGGTGACTCTCTGCGCTAATAGAAATAGCCAGCCAGTTCTACCAGTGTATACCACTCTGTTCTGGTGACTCTCTGTGCTAATAGAAATAGCCAGCCAGTTCTACCAGTGTATACCACTCTGTTCTGGTGACTCTCTGTGCTAACAGAAATAGCCAGCCAGTTCTAACATTGTACACCACTCTGTTCTGGTGACTCTCTGCGCTAATAGAAATAGCCAGCCAGTTCTACCAGTGTATACCACTCTGTTCTGGTGACTCTCTGTGCTAATAGAAATAGCCAGCCAGTTCTACCAGTGTATACCACTCTGTTCTGGTGACTCTCTGTGCTAACAGAAATAGCCAGCCAGTTCTAACATTGTACACCACTCTGTTCTGGTGACTCTCTGCGCTAATAGAAATTGCCAGCCAGTTCTAACTGTGTATACCACTCTGTTCTGGTGACTCTCTGTGCTAACAGAAATAGCCAGCCAGTTCTACCAGTGTATACCACTCTGTTCTGGTGACTCTCTGTGCTAACAGAAATAGCCAGCCAGTTCTAACAGTGTATACCACTCTGTTCTGGTGACTCTCTGTGCTAATAGAAATAGCCAGCCAGTTCTACCAGTGTATACCACTCTGTTCTGGTGACTCTCTGTGCTAACAGAAATAGCCAGCCAGTTCTAACTGTGTATACCACTCTGTTCTGGTGACTCTCTGCGCTAACAGAAATAGCCAGTCAGTTCTACCAGTGTATACCACTCTGTTCTGGTGACTCTCTGCGCTAACAGAAATAGCCAGTCAGTTCTACCAGTGTATACCACTCTGTTCTGGTGACTCTCTGCGCTAATAGAAATAGCCAGCCAGTTCTAACTGTGTATACCACTCTGTTCTGGTGACTCTCTGTGCTAATAGAAATAGTCAGTCAGTTCTAACTGTGTATACCACTCTGTTCTGGTGACTCTCTGTGCTAACAGTAATAGCCAGTCAGTTCTACCAGTGTATACCACTCTGTTCTGATGACTCTCTGCGCTAATAGAAATAGCCAGTCAGTTCTAACTGTGTATACCACTCTGTTCTGGTGACTCTCTGCGCTAATAGAAATAGCCAGTCAGTTCTAACTGTGTATACCATTCTGTTCTGGTGACTCTCTGCGCTAATAGAAATAGCCAGTCAGTTCTAACTGTGTATACCACTCTGTTCTGGTGACTCTCTGCGCTAATAGAATTAGCTAGCACATTCTAAAATTGTACAAGGAGTTCGTTCCTCTTTTGTGTTTGCATCTCATAGGAAAGCACAGGCGTGTGATTTTCCTGATGCCAATGATGATTTCAACAGACGCTTGTTAGAGATGCTGATGAGTGATAAAGCTAGTGATATAGACGCTACAGGGGTTGTTGCCAGCATTCTACCTGTATAGGTACACCACGAGATATAGCTCGGATACGGTCCTGTGAATAAACAGAATATCGGTGTAGATAGACAAGCCTTATCTAATCTGGATTCAGTAAATCATTCTAATGGAGGTTATTAATCCCGCCACTGATAACGCAGCTTACTGGATCAATACTGGGCCAATACCGGGCTGATAATGTAAGTAAAAGCAGTGTATCGGCCCAGCACTGGCCCATTAAGCTGCGTTATCTGGGGCGTATTGATATTTAGTGAAACTATCAAAATAATGCCTTTCATGCCAGTTATACAAGTTCGTTAAGCAGACAAAATAATAGCACCATGAATACTCACCAATATGTTGAAGATGTGGTAAAATTAATGTCTGGAAAATCGAAGAAATATGTTTTTCCCTCGAAATATCGTCAGTAATGTGCCTGGCATAGGAAATAAACAGCGAATATAATTAGCCAAGTATATATATGTAGATTAACGTTATTTTGAAAGACAAAATATTTGAAAACAGAACAGATTGTGTTGACATGGATTCAGAAATTGCAATCAGAACAAGACTACCATCCTTCTCACTGGACCTTTCCAATTTATCCATCCATCATATGACATCATAATTAACTGCGTGACGGGTAGGATAACGTCATAGTCAATGACGTCGTGAATGACGTAGATAAGTACGTCACAAACGCATAATTGGTGACGAACTAAGCATTGTTGTATGAATTGTGTGTCTTCACCATTTAATAAAGATAATGTTGAATATTTTGAGCCTAATTTGACTGGGACCTGTTGTTGCCATAGGCAGCAACAACACCCAGCCAAATTAGTTTCAAAATATTCAACTGCTTACTTGCATAGTTTTCTGAGTATTGATAGTGAGGGAGTTTAGGGATTGATCGATCCCGGCACGAGCGATGTATGGGTGGAGCTTAGCTAGAGATGGGCGGGGCATAGCTAAACCTGGAAAGGTCCATTACCAGTCGCATCCAGACTTATTAATAGACAGTGCCGTGGACATGATTTTCCACGCGGTTTGCCCAAGGACCTAGGATGGTATGTACTGCAATACCATGTTTTATGTAGATGCTCTCAGAGGCTATCCCATGCATTTTCTGGTGAAAATGACAGTTTAGAAACAACCAATTATTAATACTATTGAGGAGGTTGGAGCGGGGGTGGGGGTGGGGGGTGGGGGGTGCGGGGTGAGGGCGGCTAATTTTTATTCATGAAGTATTTACATCACCAGTACTTGCTTCAGTAAACAGCTATACATTAACCAGGTGGTGTTCGGGGCTGAAGACCTAGAGCTGTATCCAGATTGGAGATTGCATTCCACCCATCCACCCAAGGCATTCTAACAAAATTGCGAAAACTAATGCTTTCTCTGCTATACCTTGTACCTCAAATATACATACATGATTGGTGGCATTGGCTGGATAAATACATGCATGGACACTAATTAAAGCAAATCAAATCAAAAATTATGTATTCGATTCCAAAGGATCATTCTTACCCTACGGAACAGAGGCGAGCCCTTCGAGGGTGGATTTACACATAGAGTTACAAATGCTGGCTATTCAATAATGTAAATTGAGCATGCGCAGATTGGTTGTTTTGATACAGATGAGCAAACCCCATTATGGGTGTGATGCTACAGGTATGAGAAACCTCGAGTGGCGAGGAAATATGGTAGGTTTTCCAATACAGCTATAAGAATTTTTGGATGGTGACGCGATGTAGTGGGTTGTTCAGTAGAGCTATGAGAATGGACCTTCCCAGTTTTAGGATATGCCCTGTCCATCTCTCGCTAAGCTCAACCTACGGTTTTCTCGTGTTGGGATAAATCGATCTGTGCACTCCCTGAATCTCAATTTCCAGAAAGCTATACAGGCAACCTGTTGAATATTTTTAAACTAATTTGGCTAGGTGCTGTTGCTGCCCATGGCAGCAACAGCGCTAAGTCAATTTACTTTTAAAATATTCAACAGAATGTTTATTAAATGGCAAAGTCATATAATCCGTACTACTTGGTCGATAATCAAGCGTTTCTCATGGACCACATGACGTCTTTCTTGGCGTAATTGATTATGACGTTAGCTTACATGTGACGTAGATGATTATGATGTGATATGATTGACTGAAAACCCCTGAATTAATCAATTCTTGAAAGGCGATGCAGTGTGGTTGGTTGTCCTGGCAGTGCAGATATGAGAATTATTAAATGACAAGGCAGTGTGGTATGGTGTTTGATACACGTAGGTAAATCCGCACATGCCTGGAGATAGAGGTGGCTGTTGTGCGTGGATAAGTGGACCCGCGTTTAGCAGGTGTGGAGGGTGAATCGTATAGTCTATATAGATAGATGAGCAAGTATTATAATAATGAAATACAATAATGACACCAATACTGCAGTGAAAAGTGCAAGGGTGCTTTTAGTCTGGAGCCCAAGAGAACCATTCATGCAATCCCTCAGGATCCAGGATTTTTGAGTACGAAGAAAATGTTTCTTTAAAATGGGGGTTGGAATACTAAGAAAAGTGTTAATTTAAGATTTGTTTTGAAGTACTAAGAAAGTGTTTCTTTAACATTTGTTTTGAAGTACTAAGAAAGTACTTCTTTAAGATTTGTTTTGACGTACTAAGAAAGGGTTTCTTTAAGATAGGTCTTGGAGTACTATGAAAGTGTTCTCTGAGATCGGTTTTGGAGTACTATGAACATGTCCTCTAAGATGGGTTTTGGAGTATTATGAAAGTGTCCTCTGAGATCGGTTTTGGAGTACTATGAAATTGTTCTCTGAGATCGGTTTTGGAGTACTATGAACATGTCCTCTGAGATGGGTTTTGGAGTATTATGAAAGTGTCCTCTGAGATTGGTTTGGAGTACTATGAATGTATCCTCTGAGATGCGTTTTGAAGTACTATGAAAGTGTTTCTTTAGGATAAGTTTTGGCGTATGAACATGTCCTCTGAGATGCATTTTGAAGTACTTGAAAATGTTCTCTGAGATGGGTTTTGGAGTACAATGAAAGTGGCCTCTGAGATGAGATTTGGAGAACTATGAAAATGTCCACTGAAATGGGTTTTGGAGTACTATGAAAGTGTTCTCTGAGATGGGGTTGGTGTACCATGATAGTGTCCTCTGAGACGGGTCTTGGTGTACATTTAAAGTGTACTCTGAGATGGGGTTTGGAGTATTATGAAAGTGTCCTCTGAGATGAATTTGGATTACTATGACAGTGTCATCTGAGATGCGTGTTGGAGTACTATGAATGTGTCCTCTGAGATGGGGTTTGGAGTACTTTGAAAGTGCCCTCTGAGATGAGTTTTGGAGTGGTATGAAAGTGTCCTCTGAGATGGGTTTGAAGTACTATGAAAGTGTCCTCTGAGATGCGTGTTGCAGTACTATGAAAGTGTCCACTGGGATGTGTTTTGAAGTACTATGAAAGTGTCCTCTCAGATGGGTTTTGGAATATTATGAAAGTGTCCGCTGAGATGGTTTTGGTGTACTTTGAATGTGTCCTTTGAGATGGGTTTTGGAGTACTATGAAAGTGTCCTCTGAGATGGGGTTTTGATTACTACAAATGTGTCCTCTGAGATGGGTTTTGGAGTATTATGAAAGTGTCCTCTGAGATGCGTGTTGAGTACTATGAAACTGTCCTCTGAGATGAGTTTTGGAGTACTTTGAAATTGTCCTCTGAGATGGGTTTTGGAGTACTATGAATGTTTCCTCTGAGATGGGTTTTGGGGTACTGTGAAAGTGTCCTCGGAGATGCGTTTTGGAGTACTTTGAAAGCGTCCTCTGAGATGGGTTTTGGAGAATTATGAAAGTGTCTTCTGAGGTGGGTTTTGTAGCACTTTGAAAGTGTCCTCTACGATTGGGTTGCTGTACCATGAAAGTGTCCTCTGAGACGGGTTTTGGTGTACCTTTACAGTGTACTCTGAGATGGGTTTTGGAGTATTATGAAAGTGTCCTCTGAGACGGGTTTTGGTGTACCTTTACAGTGTACTCTGAGATGGGTTTTTTGAGTACTCTGAAAGTGTCCTCTGAGATGGGTTTTGGAGTATTATGAAAGTGTCCTCTAAGATGTGTTTTGGGGTATTATGAAAGTATCCTCTGAGATGGGTTTGGTGTACTTTGAAAGTGACCTCTGAGATGGATTTTGGAGTACTATGAAAGGGTTTTCTGAGATGGGTTTGGTGTACTATGAACGTGTCCTCTGAGATGGTTTCGGTGTACTTTCAAAGTGTCCTCTGAGATGGGTTTTGGAGTACTATGAAAGTGTCCTCTGAGATGCGTGTTGGAGTACTATGAAAGTGTCCTCTGAGATGGGTTTTGGAGTACTTTGAAATTGTCCTCTGCGATGGGTTTTGGAGTGCTATGAAAGTGTCCTCTGAGATGAGTTTAAAGTACTATGAAAGTGCCCTCTGAGATGCGTGTTGCAGTACTATGAAGGTGTCCACTTGGATGCGTTTTGGAGTACTATGAAAGTGTCCTTTGGGATGGTTTTGAAGTGCTATGAAAGTGTCCTCCGAGATGGATTCTTGGAGTACTATGAACGTGTCCTCTGAGATGGGTTTTAGAGTACTATGAAAGTGTCCTCCAAGATGGGGTTTAGAGTATTATGAAAGTGTCTTCTGAGATGAGTTTGGAGTACTATGAAAGTGAGATGGCTTTGGAGTACTATGATAGTGTCCTCAGAGATGGGTTTTGGAATACTAAGAATAGAATGCGTTTCGTTGAGATTGGACCTTATTCAATGAAAAATTACACAAAAAATAAATAGTGCGACTTGCTGTGTCTTTCAGTACTAGCTTTTAGTTATATTGATTTCTGAATGTTTATTAGTGGGTCTCTATATCGAAAAAAGAGCAGATTTCGAATTTACAAGGAAAAGTGCTGAGTAACACTCTGAGTCATACCAGCCAGACCCGGATAATGATTCAAGTCTGATGAGGCAACATGAACACGGTGATGGAATGATTTACCGATTTTAACTCTGGAGTCCAGACTAAGCCTTTTAACTCCGCGATCCAAGACTAAATTCGGTACAGATGAGGAAAAGCAGTAACAGATTTCAGTCATTTAACTAAAACTAATTAATGGTTTACTTGAATATTTACTTTGAAACTTAGATACTGTGATACAAGAGTTGAACGGGAGTCAACGTGTTAATGATTGTAACAGCCTCTGCCTGTCTATCAACGCCGCCAGTGCTTCGACCCTCGCTTTTCCTGCTACATCGGAACAAGACAACTCATTATACAATTCGACGAGATTCCTGACACTTTAATGTTTACTCGCTGATAATGCATGTTACTGGGCCAATATCACGCTGGAAGCGGAGCAGTACCTTGCCTTATCATGTCTGTTTGATGCTGGAGATGCGGGTTTCCAGTCTGGACTAGCAAATCGCTTCTTACATTGCACAATGAAGCTAGTCGTTTGTGATTGTACCTCCAAGACCACAGATATGTATGATATCACGGTTGCTAATGACGGTTAAATCATTTGACTTCTGAATCCCCAGATTCTCAATTTCAAAACAACAGTACAGATAAGCTGTTGAATATTTTGAAACTAATTTGACTTCCAATCAAATTAGTTTCAAAGTATTGAACAGAATAATACTTAAATCGTAAGGAATATTTGTTGTTTGGTAAATAGGTTTTAAACGCTTAGTTTCTGTGAAAGCCGTGATACCTGCGATGGTGTAGATTGCTACCTCTATTGATATGAATGGACATATAGCACAGCATTTTACCTGTGTACCTGTACCATCAAGTATGCTTCAGATATGGACCTGTGAATAAGCGAAGTATATTTAGGTGTAGATTGGTCAGTCTTATCTATTCCAGATTCCGCAGCACATTCTAGAGTCGGACACCTATTGTAGATATGACCACTTTGGATATATACACTAAGTTTGAGGAGGTAGGACTATGCGGATGGTGATTAGCGATCTTCGCGAATTCTACAGAAAAGGTGCCATTTCCCTAAAACTTCGCGAATTCTACAGAAAAATACCTTTCAACTTAAACTTCGCGAATTTTAGAGAAAAGGTACCTTTCAACTTAAACTTCGCGAGTTCGACAGAAACTGTAACTTAAACTTCGTGATTCTACAGAAAATGTACCTTTCAACTTAAACTTCATGATTCTACAGAAAATGTGCCTTTCCATAAAATTTCGTGAATTCTACAGAAAGGTGCATTTTCCATAAAACTTCGTGAATTCTACAGAAAAGGTACCTTTTCCTTAAGCTTCGCGAATTCTACAGAAGCGCGTTTTTATCTCAAAAACTTCGTGAATTTTACAGAAACTGTGTTTCTTTCATAAAGCTTCGTGTATTCTACAGACAAATGTTTCTTTCATAAAATTTCGCGAAGTCTACAGAAAATGTGCTTTTTCCATAAAACTTTATGAATTCTACAGAAATGTGTTTATTTAATAAAACTGCATGAATTCTACAGAAAATGTGCTTTTCTCTAAAACTTCGTAAATTCTTCAAAAATGTGCCCCCCCCACCCTTAAAACTTTAAGAAATTATAACGAAATGTGTCTTTCCATAAAATGTCGTGAGCAATGGACATTGTGTTTGCTATTGTATATAAATAACGGACGTAATCTATGGAATACAATGAGTTTGATTTCTTCAATACAACTTGTATTATTGCGTGGGTAGTCAGTCTTATTCTTCAGAAGAACATAAAACGATTTCTGAAACTCCGGATTGAATTAGAGATCCACAATTTAGTCGTCACAGACAGGTATGCAGAAATTAGAATAACGCACATTAGTATATTTGTATGTGTGCGAGCGTGCGTGCATGCCCATGCGCCTGTATCCTTCGAGAATGTATTTGTCTATGCGCGTGGGCGAACTGGATTATGTATGCACACATTCCAGTGGCGGGTCAAGATACCTCGGGGCCCCTAGGCTAGGCTTGCACGATTACGTGTTTAAATCGAAAATCGCGATTATGTCTTAAATCGTGGATTTATATGATTAAAAATTAAATAATCGAATAGTCGTGAATACTTTCTATTGTATAAAATATTTCAAAACATAGCTTTCAACTACTTCTTAATGCGATCGGTCATGAAAAATGACATTTTGCTTAGTGAATGTATGTCCATTTGCAGGGCAAGAGAAGACTATTTTACATGTAATGGAACTAGCTAGAGTCGAATATGCACAGAAATGAACTCTCGGTTTTGCTTTAGTTTCTTGTCTAGTTGCGTCCATAGTACAAACTTGATCTACGTTATGTAATCGATTCCATTTTATGTATTTAGTGTCTTTGTAAAGCAGTGCACCGAGAAAATTTTTGTGTCATTTCTATCTTAGGATATTTGCAAGGCAATATGAATATTGTTGATTTGGCGGACATTTTGGGTTGCCAGATGGAAACCAAATGACACAGAGCTGAATCACGTGAGCAACCTTTTCACGCCCTACGTCCATTCTTAACTGTCATAGACCAGGAACTGAAACAAAACTGAGGGTATATTTCAGTGCATACTTAATCATAGATGGCGCCTAAACTAAATCAGTATTCTATAGAATCTACTGATGGTGCAGGCAGGCCACTCCTTCTCTCCTCATATTGAAAAAGTAATCTTGATCCAGAATGTATAGACAAAAATTAGAATTTGACTTTGCGGGTTTTTACTTCAGGAAATCGGCGAGTAACTGAACTAAAATCAATACTTGTTACACACTCATTTTCAATGCGCCTGAGGCTTCAGTCTTGTTTGTCCCATAGTTGCACGTTTCTCGTTTTTTATGCGGCCCAGTTTGGAGAATGATCGCAACCCACCACCCTTCCCAAAACGAACAACGCATGGTGAGGTATATGCGCATGGCAAGGAAACATTCAACAGAATCAGAAGGATGGGTTTGAATCAAAGTATGCACATCTATTATGACACTGGTCAGCATTTCCTCCAAATCATCTGGATATCTCAGCTCAAGATTTTGTTCACATTGTCTTTTGTAATCTGCAGAAGAAGTAAAATCAAACAGAAAAGAAAAATCATTCTAAACACGTTTGTACGCAGCAAAACGCTTCTCCATTTGCCCAACTGTACTTCCAGGTTGCCCCATTTCTGTAAGTTCTGTTGAAAAGAAATATTATTGTATTATTAGAAATGTTTGTACTTGAAATTTTTCACGAGGGCTGAAGGTGTGTTCAGTAGATGCACTACCATCGGCGTTCTTCTTGCGTTTCACAATTCGCTTATTGTCACGGTGGTAATGGACAGGATTTCCATCTATATAGAAAAGCATTTGCGAAGCTTCACTTTCGAATTTATCAAAACCATCTCTGATGGTGATCAGGTAACTGGTAAGCGATTCCCTGCAATCAACAACACGTTTGAGGCATAGACCTTCGCTCTGTAGCACTAGGTTGACATAGTGAGTACGCACCGGTGCTTCTGCACAGAAACAGCACATCACACCACATTCTAGACGACTCAGCGCAGAAGACATACTTTTTGTTTCGCTTCAGGTGTCTGGGCTCTTTGCTTCGCTTCTGGTGTCTGGGCTCTGATCTTCGTCAGCACTCATCTCAAGCAGCACATCCTCGATGGACTGGTAATAGAGTTTAATTCACCTTTCCAAAGTATCCCTCTACAATCTGACGCATAATCAGCTATGCGACGTGTAGGATGACGTCATAATCATTACGTCATAAATGATTCTATTTGACCCGTCTTTAACTCTTAATAGTCTGTCACGTTTTACGAATTGTATGTCTCTACTATTTAATAAATATGCTGTTGAATATTTTGAACCGAAATTTGGCAGTAACAGCGCCCAGTCAAATTAGTTCAAAAATATCCAATAGCTTACCAGTATGGTTTTCTGGAGAATGATAGCCTGTGAGTTCAGAGATCGATCGATCCCAACACGAGCGACCGTGTGGGTGGAACTTAGCTAGAGATGGGCGGGGCATAGCTGAAAGTGGAAAGGTCCATCGAGGTTAATTGCTGTGGCAGCATCATGGCATGCCAGCGTCATGGCATGCAGACCATCTGGTTTGGGACAACGACATCACTAGCAAAATGCGAATTCCTTTCGACTCTGCGGTTATTGTTTTCACCAGCATTTCCCACCGATGTGTGGCACCTGTGAAGAATGTGTAGACTCTTTCGAGAACTCCAAAAATGCCACGGCTTGAGGGTAGGGAGTAGCAGCGGGTTGACTCACCAAATTTAGCGAGTGGGCACTGCATGGAACATACAACGCCAGCGGATTGGACCTCATGATCATAGCTTGTACTCCTTTATATTTCCCCGAAATATTAGACGCGTTATCATAACTTTTACCTCTGCAATTGGAAATTTCCAGACGTGGCTGGTGCAGAATAATATTTGCTAGAGGTTCTCTTGTATGGCTTGAAATTGGAATAAATTTTATAAATCTCTTAGCTGGAGTTAAAGTGTCAGGGGTAACGTAAGGGAGAATAAATGTCGACTGATCAACCGGCTGGAGTTGAATAAAGTATAATACCAAAGTACTTGGAAGATTTACGTTATTACACAATCTTCTCAATGATGTACTTGTATTTCCCAATGATGTCAATAATAAACTCTTCACACACAGTGGATGATAAGTACGATCGCAGTTTCCATAAGAGTCCAAATGATCTGCTAAAATGTGTCATGTTTGATCAGAAGTTTTTTTTAAACCCATGTATTTTATATTTTCTACTGACCCACATTTCTCAGTTTTTCCTTACAAAGCCACCCTCGCTCACCACAAAAAAGGATAACCGATAGCACACGTTCGTGCGCCTTCTGCCAATAAGCACATTGTTTCTTGTGATCACCACTAAAAGCCGAACATGCCTCCTTTTTCTAGCGAACCTCGGGTGATATATGATTTAGAGTGACATTGTACATTTCCATGTGCTGAGATGCCTGCTGAGTTAATAAAACCTGAACAACCTTATCGAATTAGTAAAAGGTTTGCAAAGCCCACAGTATAACATCGTTGTTGCTCTTGAAAACACTAACCATAGGCGGCTAAAAAGTCTGCCGTTAGCCATTTTGCGCTTAAACATTGTTTCTGATCTGAAAGGCTGTTGTGTTCGAAAAATTTATGCAATACACTGGATTAATATTGGATCATTGAAATCGATATTCTGTGGCAAGACACGTTTTTCAAGGAAGTAGTTAATCAAGTCTGCAGAGCTATAGTCCTGCCAGTGAGTCGAGTTATGGCTAGGTGTTTGATGACATTCAGTGTCAAATGCTGCACTGTTCTTTGATGTTCTTTGATGTGGTAGCAGTATCAATATCAGCTGGTTCGTCTAGTTGTTGTAGCTGTGTATCAGATTCAGATCATGTTGCTTGTGCAGTGCTGGTGTTTGCGACAGTAGAATTATCACTCTCTGAATCCTTAGAATGCGGGGGGGGGGGGGAGAACAAATCCAAATGTAGACCATGGTTGTACAGGTTTCACAGCAGATTCTCGTCTGTTTTTACGTTTCTTTCGTTTTTCGGCACTACTTTCATAAGTTGGCTCCATTTCACCTCATGGTTCAGTCACTCACCTACAATAAAATTAAGAGAAATGATTAGTGTGAGTATGTGAGACTATGTAGTCAATCACTGACTGACTGGAACCCAGCAATAGAACTATCAAGTATCAAAACAAGCAGCTTGAGAGCAGGTACAACATAGTCGCTCATTCGCAAGGAAAAAACACTTCTCAATTGTCATTGACTGTCAATGAAAATTGACAAGCGTACTTTTCTTTATGAATGAGCGACTAAGCTGTACCTGCGTATTTTGATAGTTCTATTGCTGGGCCCAGTCAGCTGTACACGTTATTTATTTGGCAGAAAACAAAAACAAAGCTTGGGCGCGCCTTTGAGCTCGGAGGCCCATAGACGTAGCCTAGTTAGGTTATTGGATAATCCGCCACTGCCATTCCCGATACGGACGCCGTATGCTTATGTACTTCGCCCCATTTGTCTGGTCATCCATTCATTCACCCATGCACCTCTCCGCGACATAGTCAACGTGAGATTGTGCATACGTGTAGGGCAATGTACTCATTCGTTGTTACACAGTTGCATTAATAAGAGAAAAGGTTTGACTTGAATTCTTCAATTAGTTCAATGTGTTGTGGGATGATACCTGGCATTCATTAGCAAGAAGCTGTTGCTATAAGATGTTGCTATATGAAAGCATGAACAGCAACAGGTTACGCAGAACACAATTGCCGAACTAAACCCGCATTGACGCACCAGCTCGTACAACAAGAGTTTTCAGACACCATGAAACTCAATGACTCCACACTTTTGGTGATTAATGAGTTATTCGCACACCATGAGGCCTATCTTCTCCACCAAAAGTGTGAAACCAGCCACGGAGTGGATGAGCCTCATAATGGGGTGCGGAAAAGTCATTAATAAAACATCCGTAATACAACAAAATTACGTATTGTCAACAGTTGTCATGGATACTATTATCAAAATGTCATTAATCATTTAACTCTCGAATTTGTTTAAAAAAATTCTATTTTCTCCTAGAATGGCCATTTGCACAACTCCGAGAAACCACCTGGCCAACACAACTACCCTTGACTGACACGCTTAAAGGGATGCTAATCTCATCGCAAATGTTATACTGCACCGATAGGTTATCGTTTATAGATTCCATTTCATCCAGGGATGCTAAGCGTGCTACGAGGTGACCTCAAGAAAGCAGGACTCGATACACTCAAGTCAAGAATGGACCTGAGGAAGCTAAGGATTTCGGCTGAGGACAAGACACGGTGGGAAAAAGTGAAGAAGGACTGATTGCAGCTGTAGGATGTTTCTACTACTACAGCCGCAGAATACAGCAATCATACATTTCATTCATATCCTGTTACATTCCCGTTTCTGTATCACAACTATCTGTTTTGTAATATCGCGTAAATGTTGAACAGTGATTGCCACCATTTTGTTTCCTCAGTGTGTGATGCCATGTAAGCCATTCTTTATTATGTAACGCCCATCTCGTATGGTAGCAACAACTTCTAGTCAAATTAGTTTCAAAATATTCAACAGATTACCTGTATGAGTGCTTTTATAGCACATTGCCAAACTCTAGCTGGCCCCTCTATGACTGAACGTATATCCCTAGGCAGACACGCTAGGCTTTTTCTGATTGGTTGGAAAGTAAATCATGACAGCCATCATAGGCTGTAGAAATGTACCAAGATTTAGCTACTAAAGTCTGAATATCTTTCTACAGTGGCATGATAAAAAGCTTAAAATGACCTGCATGGTTAATTGAGTGGCATATTAGATCACCTGCATAGCAATCATGAGATGAGAATGGTTATTCTTTAATGGAACTATGGAGAACCTAGAAAAAAAATGTAAAATACGTTTCTGAATCGGACGGAATTGTCTAGATTATTCCGATGATTAGAGTGAACGTAAAGCAGAAGAAGATCAAGAGAAGACTGTTTTAACAAATTTAGCACGGGAATGACTGGCTCGGTTATCGAGCCAGGCATTCCATTGATATATTTTCAAAAAAATAGTCTCTCTTGGTCTGCAGATGGAGATTTCTCAAGAGCACTGCAGAAGTCATTTTTGGCTGATATGAGAGTTAAAAGGTTAAATTAATACCATATTTGTCTGCTAATGACGTCATTGTTGTTTGATTGCTTTGCTTGGCCTATAGTTCGTACTCATTTAAACTAGGTTGCCCAACTGGACTTCCAGGTTGCCCTATTTCTGTAAATTCTGTTGAAAAGATGTATTGTTGTAAGCTATATAGACTACAGAATCCTTGTGAATACCAACCATTATATTAACCCTTTCTCCCTAATATCAACCAAACATGGCTTCTGCAGTTGTCTTGCGAAATGTTTATTTGCAGAATATGAGAAACTTTTTGAAAATTTACCGCTGGAATGACTGGCTCGATAACAGAGCCAGTCATTACAGTGGTAACTCTTCAAAAACGATCTTCTCTTTGTCTGCAAATAAACATTTTCTATGAGAAAATTTAAATTCCCTTGAAAAAATGTGAATGTTAAAGGATTAAGACTAAATAAAAAATTAGTCACCATGACTACATATAGACCCTGAAAATAACAACGTATCTGGGTTGCCCCCACCCCCACCCCCCCCCCCCCCCGGGAAAACAGTGTTTTAAAATTTGGTCGCCCTGCAGTAAAAAGTGGGTACTCCGGACCGCAGGAACGTGTACATTTTCGTGGCCTGATATGGTTCCTGTACCGCCTGGATGGATATCTTTAGTTCTCTGAGAAGCCATCTCATGGTTGTTAGTGAACTTGATGGCATCTACGGATGATTGTGTTTGTAGAAAATAAATAGAAATACACAACTGTCAATCACTACCAGCGGATCCAAATAACACGAGTGAACGATGCAGTATTCAGCCGAATCCAGTCTTCGGAAATATCATTTAGTGTGTATTACGTATGTTCACCAGATGCATTCCCTCTGTTAGAAATCTGCAGACCACGTGTGCTGAGTGTACAAAACGCTTAGTGAAACATGTCGACACCAATAACGCAGGGTGATCCATTGATACAAAGCAGACACACTCAGCAGATGACACGCGTACTTACTAAAGGACTATTTAAAAGCAATGCGTTCACTATGCAGACGTGTTGCTATGATGTCAGATATTGAATTACTACCAACCGAGACAGGGTCTATCTGCCAGGCTGTTGCTATGGAATTTGAAGGTGGTAAATATTGCTTATTTTAGTGCAACGATGAAAGTGATGGCACTCTTCATTTAAACAATTGGAACTTGTTCGTCGGCTTCGTCGGCACAGAAAAGACAACTAGACTTTATTGAAAACCGCTTAAAGCTTGTAATGGTACACACAGTTTATGGTATTTGACGCAATGTGCAAATATCCCATTCAGACAACCTTTGACAAGAAGTAATTAGCCAGTGGCTTTTATTAATCAACAACGGAGAAATATGTTTATTGTATTCATGTCTATCTCATTCATCGTTATAGATAGCGCTTTCTCATGACGTGTGGCGGCAGCACCAGTTCTCTTCTTCATGTCTATCTCATTCATGATTATAGATAGTGCTTTCTCATGACGTGTGGCGGCAGCACCAGTTCTCTTCTTCATGTCTATCTCATTCATGGTTATAGATAGTGCTTTCTCATGACGTGTGGCGGCAGCACCAGTTCTCTTCTTCATGTTTATCTCATTCATGGTTATAGATAGTGATTTCTCATGACGTTTGGAGGCAGCACCAGTTCTCTTCTTCATGTTTATCTCATTCATGGTTATAGATAGTGCTTTGTCGTGACGTGTGGCGGCAGCACCAGTTCTCCTCTTCATGTTTATCTCATTCGTGGTTATAGATAGGTCTTTCTCATGACGTGTGGTGGCAGCACCCGTTCTCTTCTTCATGTATATCTCATTCATGATTATAAATAGTGCTTTGTCGTGACGTGTGGCGGCAGCACCAGTTCTCTTCTTCATGTTTATCTCATCCATGGTTATAGATAGTGCTTTCTCATGACGTGTGGCGGCAGCACCATATTGGTAGGTATGCATATTAGTGATAGTGTGGTGCTGGTCAGTGGGAAGTTTGATGTCTATGCATATTATGGAGGCTGTGGTGCTATGCGGTGGCCAGTTTGGTTGACATGCATATTGGGGAGGGTGTTGTGCTGGGCTGTGTCTAGTTTGGTGATTATGCATAACATGGGTGGTGTGGTGTTGGGCAATAAGGAATTTGGGGTATGTATATTGTGGAGCGTGTGTGTGGTGCTCCCCGGTGCCCTGCTTGGCGGGTATACATATTGATGAGGGTGCTGTGCTGGGCGGCGGTCAGTTTGGTGGACATGCATATTGGGAAGAGGTGGTTCCTTTCGGGGCCCAGTTTGGTACGTATTGAGAAGCATATGGCACTGGGCATGAGCTTTTGGATACGGCTAAGAGAATGCGTGCACTGGGAGCCGATGAAATGGTGCTATGCACGGTAAGCGAATCCGTGCGTGGCGGGGGTGTTTGTTGAGAAGAGGTAAGCGGATCCACGATACTCAGTGCTGGATAGGTGTGAGGTAGCATATGTAAACAGGTGAGGGAGTACAGATGGATGCTAAGCAACAATATCAACAGTAATGCCATCAATACTGCAGCCAGAACAGAGCAAAGATGCGTGCTAAATGAGAGGTGCTTAGTTGGTTATTTACGGTTTATCCTGAATCATAATTGGTCATGATTGTATGTATACGGAGAGAGAGAGAGAGAGAGAGAGAGAGAGAGAGAGAGAGAGAGAGAGAGAGAGAGAGAGAGAGAGAGAGAGAGAGAGAGAGAGAGAGAGAGGGAAGGTGAGGGAGGGAGGGAGAGAGAGGGTGAGGGAGGGCGAGGGAGGGAGGGGAGGGATTGGGAGAGAGGGCGGGAGGAGGGGAGAGGGGGGAGAGAGCGGGATGGACGGAGGGAGAGGGATGGAGGGGGAGGGAGAGACAGAGGAAAAGGGGGAGGATGGATGTGGGAGGGATGGTGGGAGGAAGTGAGAGAGACAGAGGAGGGGTAGGGAGTGAAAGAGAGAGATGGAGGGGGTGGTGTGTGGGTGAGTTCGTGGGTATGATGCGGACGGAAGCATATAAAGACAAACATATTGATTAGTTTATCTATTTGATATCCTGTCTCTAAGTACATCGTATTTATACACGATTGAATAGCGTTTGCGCTGACGTCTTATGTATATCTTTTATTACCGGGGTATTTTCGCTGCACAGTTGCTATGTGTATGAACACACGCCAGATATCATCTTCCTAGAAATCCACCAATAAAAGTATATTACACACATTTCCTATCTGACCAATAAACTAAGCACCAGTACTACAGGGAAGATAAAATTATCCAAAAAGTAAATTCAGTCCAGGTATTTTCTACCTGGCCATTAAATTCATCATTTGACACGAGTGTTCAGATCTACAGGCGCTAGATATCTAGCATGTTTCTGCCTCTCGTTCCTGTTTTCATCCATACTAGTTCTCTGCGCTGCGTGTTCATATCTGACATTCATTAGATAGAATTCGTTTCAGTTAGCTGTTGCTAAGCGACACAAATAGTTTACCTTACACCAAAGTAATTGAAGGATTCATTATTAGTTATGCCCCGCCCATTTCCAAATATGCATCGGCCACTTTTTTACGCGTGTTGTGATCGATTTAAATATTTTGAATATTCCGAATTCCAATTTAAAGGTAAGTATACAGGTCAGCTGTTCAATATTTTGAACATAATTTGACTGGGTGATGTTGCTACCATAGTCAAATTAGTTTCAAAATATTCTACAATCTTTCTTAAATAGTAAGTCCATCAGCCATACACCTCTTACACTTGACGGGCTTTTAGACGTTCAAGACGAAGCTATTTACGTCATTCATTACGCTTTTTGATTGTGACATCAGCGTACATGCGACGTAAATAATTATGACGTCATATACTTGAGCCATATATCGGATCCATTCATTACGTTTAGTAAGCTGTGACTATCCAACTCTAATAGTTTATCTTTGACCAAAGTAATGGACCGTTCCAAGTTTATCCATCGATCATCTGACGTCAAATGACGTCATAATTAACTAATTGACGTATTTACTGACGTCATAACCATGACGTCATGAATGATTCGAAATAGCCTGTCTTTATCGCTTAATAGCTGTACGAATTGTATGTCTTTACCATTTAATAAACATTCTGTTGAATATTTTGAGACTAATTCGTCTCAAAATATTTGACAGCTTACCGGTATACTTTTCTGGAAATTGATAGTCACGGTGCTCAGGGATCGATCGATGCCAGCACGAGCGATGTGTGGGTGGAGCTTAGCTAGATATGCGCGGGGCGTCGCTAAAACTGGAAAGGGCCATTGCTAATACATACCCTGCATTTCGGGAAGTAGATATAGACCTTCAGTTAGCAGTAAAATTATTCTATTCAACAAATTATCTAATGAAAATGCCTACACGACATTACTATTATGGACAATACTTTGATGCACACATTTAGGTAGCTGTTATACATGGGTTATAGAGCCCATCACGACCACTGAATCTTTAAAAATATTTTCTATTCCGCAACTGATTTCAAAATGCCTACAAATTTACTTTTAATGATCCTATGCAATTTTAAGCCTTTAACACTCATATCAGCCTTTGCAGTGGTCTTGAGAGATGTCCATTTGCAAACTAAGAGAAAACTATTTTTGAAAATTTATCACCGGAATGACTGGCTCGATAACCGAGCCAGCCATTCCGGCGATGAATTTTCAAAATAATCTTCTCTTGGTCTGTAAATGGACATTTTCTATGAGAAAATTAAAATTTTCTTGGAAGAATTTAAGGGTTAAAGAGTTAATATTTTGATAAGTGCATACGGACTTAAATGGGTAGAAAGGTTGTGGAATGACGATATTTTACATGGGCCCACGATCTGTGAGGTTCCGGACTAGTATTCCGGGATGCCCCTTACTCCGCAAATAGTCACTGTACAATGTCAAACCTGTCTCTCTCAGATGTCCAGTGATGATGGTCATTTACGCTCTAACCATAACCATCTCGATCACGTTTCACTTGAACAAACAGCATAGGCAGCTCTAACTCTGATTTATTACTTTACGGTGGCTTGACTGGAGCATGTCTGACCTATCATTCTGATTTCCCCTTCATATTACCCTCTACATGACCCTCCAGGCCATGAACACTACACGTTCCTGCGATGTGGAGCAATCACTTTGTACTGCAGGGCAACCAAATTTTAACACACCGTTTGCCCTGGGGGACAACCTAGACAATTTCTTATTTTCAGGGTCTGTATATGTACTTTGCTGTCTAATTGTTTTATTATTTTAGTTAAACCTTTGTCACTCAGATTTTCTCAAGAAAATGTCAATTTGCAGACCAAGAATGGACTGTTTTGACTGTCATACTACCTGGTATTACTCACCATATTACCCTCCTATTACCATAAACATCAACCTCCCGATTACTCTCTCGATTACACTCCAATATTACGCTCCATATTACATCATATTACCCTCCATATTACCCTCCACATTACATCTTATTACCATCCCTGTCAGTTTTCATATTACCATCCATGACACCATCCATATTAAACTCTACATTACGCTCCATTCTGATTGCCAGTATGGAACTGTCAAGTCATTATATATCCCACATCGTTTGTGGTTGGACAATTCAATTCATCAATAGGACCACCTCATCCGCCACACATCGGATCTGTCTAAATTGAAGCTAACTGCCACCCAATAAGGCTGTGCGGTATGGCATAATGTCAACCCGGTGACGATGTCAACTTTCAAACCGGTTTGAACCGTATATCGGTATTATGGGGATGGTGGGGACTGGGGCCCGGGATGAGCGGGTACAACTATTGTAAGCCTATGTAATATACATGTAGCAAGTATACGTGTGTTGTCAAGAACCGTTCACACAAAATACGCTCATGATTTATTTTCTTTATAAGCATCAGGTATATAAGTTTCATTTCTGGTTGCGCCAGTAATTGTTAAAATCTATATTCTTACGGTCTAACAATTATATGCGGTTCATTTACAATCGATTAATTCTAATGCACGAGATTCATCGTTGGTTTAATCATCACGAGTCAAACAATGTGATATATACCTTAATTTGTGTTAATCAGTTAAATAATGGGCTTTTATTTTAGCCTGCTTGTTGGAATCCTTTGGTGTCACGGACAGCACCAACTTTCAATCAATTACTCACATTTTGAAATTCTGATGGCAAGCGTTCAACGAGTCATTAGTTAGACATCCTGATAATGATGATTTTGGACAGTTACAAGGGCGGGGGCCGGGGTGGGGGGGGGGGGGTGGGTAGTTGGGCGTGGTTAAAGCATACACAGCTTGAATTATGCCTATGACCGGCATATAATGCGAACTGACATCTATGGTCAATGTGGTAGTTAACTTGTGAACTTAGCTTTAAAGACTTATCTAATCATTAGGTGAATTACTTAGCTTTGTTCTGATACTCCCTTGCTCGGAAATACCGCAAGGATAAACATGTTTATTGCGTATCTGCATTGCGACAATTTAAAAATCCCTCAATTTTATTTTTCAATTTCAAGTTTATTCGGTAACTTCTTCAGAAGTGTACGAAACATATATACATGAAATATACATATAATAGCGGTTACATATGTTATATACATAATTAAATCGTGTATGTGTAAATAAAAGTGATGATAGTAGTGGAGTAGTTGTTGCAAACTGATGATGATGATGATGATGATGATGATGATGATGATGATGATGGTGATGATGATGATGATGATGATGATGGAGATGATAATGATGATGATGATGATGATGGAGATGATGATGATGATGATGATGATGATGATGATGATGGTGATGATGATGATGATGATGATAATGATGGAGATGATAATGATGATGATGATGATGATGGAGATGATGATGATGATGATGATGATGATGATGATGGAGGAGATGATATTGATGATGATGATGATGATGATGATGATGGCGGCAGGTAGTATCAATACTGTATAGTTACTATTACTACTACCGCGGAACTCGCCACGTGACTATCTGTTTAGATTAGCAGAAGGGTTGAATAATTAGTCTTAGCTCTATAGGTAATCATGTGTTTTTACGTAATTGTTATTAATGAATTATTCACACAGCATGAGAGTCGTCCATTGCACGCCAAACAAGCGTCAATCATGCGCACAAGAAAGTCATTCTTTTACAATTTTATAAATATTATCACGTATGATAACATCAGCATCTCTTGCAGTCACACTAGTTTCAAAAAGTTTACGGACAAAATGCCCTTCATCGTAAGCAACTTATTGGGAATAGAAGATGAGGGAAAT
>CM067364.1:79834550-79858122 GCA_034401795.1 Chaetoderma sp. LZ-2023a
CGAAATAAACACATATTGAAAGCAGATGTGAGGAGATGTCAATAATACCTGGTATCCTGACAACACGCGCGCGTGCGTGCGTGCGTGCGTGCGTGCGTGCGTGCGTGCGTGCGTGCGTGTGTGTGTGTGTTCTTGCGTGCGTGCGTGTGTGCTTGCGTGCGTGCGTGCGTGTCCGTTCGTGCGTATGTGTGCACACGCGGATTCGTGCATGCGTGCGTCCGTGTGTGCGTGCGTGCGGGTGTGCGTGCGTGTATGTGTGATACGCTTCCAAGCCAGTGCGAGAGTCATATTGTATGACGACGTATGTAATATTGGTCGCCATACAATGTGACCTTCCCCCCCCCCCCACCACCCCGCACTGACATTTTAGTCCGTCTGTTTTAATCAATGTAGTGTACGTGAAGCCTTCATTGAGAATTACAGTCAATGATGTAGATAGCTTGCAGAGTTTGTTTTTGCCTGTGAAATCGGTTAGATAACGGGTTGCATAATTCACGTTTAGTTATCTGTCCTTATGGGTTATCTGTGTTATGTTGGCACGTCAGTGTAAATCACAGACCATGGAAATTACACGTTCCTGCGGTCCGGGGCAACGACTTCTTACAGTAGGGCAACCAAATTTTAACGCATTGGTTGGCCTGGGGGACAACCTAGCTAATTGTGTTATTTTCAGGGCCTGTAGATGTACCCATGGTGAGTATTTATTGTATTTAGTCTTAAGCCTTTCACACTCAAATTTGTTCAAGAAACTTTAAATTTTCTCATTTCTCAGACTATTTTCGACAATTTACCACTAGAATGACTGGCTCGGTTATCGAGCCCGTCATTCCAGTGGTAAATTTTCATAAATAGTCATCTGTTGGTTTGCAAATGGACATTTCTCAACACCACTACCGAAGCCGTTTTTGGAAGATATTAGGGATAAAGGGTTACTATAATGCTTGGCAACAGAATTGACAGAAATGGGCAACCTGGAAGTACAGTCGGGCAACCTAATTTAAACGGCATACTTGCCCCTGGGGGTAGCAACATATTTTTCTAATTTTCTAGCCCTGAGTCAGGGTCAGTCATAAACCGAATGCATTCATAGAATATTATATTTAATGATATAGCTACTATAGACTGTGCTTTTCTCTGAAACAGGGCAACGGTCCAGTTCCTAAATTATGTTGTATATCTATATTTACATATATATTACGATATTTTCCACAATTGATAAAATTCTGTATAATGTGAAAATGATGATGATGATGATGATCATCATCATCATCATCATCATCATCATCTTCTAATCCTTGGAATAATAGGAATTCTCATAGTACCCTAATCCCACCAATAATAGGCATTCTCATGATACCCTAATCCCACCAATAATAGGCATTCTCATGATACCATAATCCGGCCAATAATAGGCATTCTCATGATACCCTAATCCCACCAATAATAGGCATTCTCATGATACCCTAATCCCTACATGATACCCTAATCCCACCAATAATAGACATTCTCATGATACCCTAATCCCTACATGATACCCTAATCCCGCCAATAATAGACATTCTCATGATACCCTAATCCCTACATGATACCCTAATCCCGCCAATAATAGGCATTCTCATGATACCCTAATCCCTACATGATACCCTAATCCCACCAATAATAGGCATTCTCATGATACCCTAATCCCTACATGATACCCTAATCCCACCAATAATAGACATTCTCATGATACCCTAATCCCTACATGATACCCTAATCCCGCCAATAATAGACATTCTCATGATACCCTAATCCCTACATGATACCCTAATCCCGCCAATAATAGGCATTCTCATGATACCCTAATCCCTACATGATACCCTAATCCCGCCAATAATAGACATTCTCATGATACCCTAATCCCTACATGATACCCTAATCCCGCCAATAATAGACATTCTCATGATACCATAATCCCGCCAATAATAGACATTCCCATGATACCCTAATCCCGCCAATAATAGGCATTCTCATGATACCCTAATTCCTACATGATATCCTAATCCCGCCAATAATAGACATTCTCATGATACCATAATCCCGCCAATAATAGGCATTCTCATGATACCATAATCCCGCCAATAATAGGCATTCTCATGGTACCCTAATCCCGCCAATAATAGGCATTCTCATGATATCCTAATCCCGCCAATAATAGGCGTTCTCCTGATACCCTAATCCCGCCAATAATAGGCGTTCTCATGATACCCTAATCTCGCCAATAATAGGCGTTCTCATGATACCCTAATCCCGCCAATAATAGGCATTCTCATGATACCCTAATCCCGCCAATAATAGGCGTTCTCATGATACCCTAATTCCCACATGATACCGTAATCCCGTCAACAATAACATTCACATGATACCCTAATCCCGCCAATAATAGGCATTCTCATGATACCCTAATCCCGCCAATAATAGGCATTCTCATGATACCATAATCCGGCCAATAATAGGCGTTCTCAAGATACCCTAATTCCCACATAATACCCTAATCCCGTCAACAATAACATTCACATGATACCATAATCCCGACAATAATAGGCATTCTCATAATATCCTAATTCCGCCAATAATAGGCATTCTCATAATATCCTAATCCCGCCAATAATAGGCATTCTCATAATATCCTAACCCCGCCAATAATAGGCATTCTCATAATATCCTAACCCCGCCAATAATAGGCATTCTCATGATATCCTAATCCCGCCCTTAATAGGCATTCTCATAATATCCTAATTCCGCCAATAATAGGCATTCTCATAATATCCTAATCCCGCCAATAATAGGCATTCTCATAATATCCTAACCCCGCCAATAATAGGCATTCTCATGATACCCTAATCCCGCCAATAATAGGCATTCTCATAATATCCTAATCCCGCCAATAATAGGCGTTCTCCTGATACCCTAATCCCGCCAATAATAGGCGTTCTCATGATACCCTAATCTCGCCAATAATAGGCGTTCTCATGATACCCTAATCCCGCCAATAATAGGCATTCTCATGATACCCTAATCCCGCCAATAATAGGCGTTCTCATGATACCCTAATTCCCACATGATACCGTAATCCCGTCAACAATAACATTCACATGATACCCTAATCCCGCCAATAATAGGCATTCTCATGATACCCTAATCCCGCCAATAATAGGCATTCTCATGATACCATAATCCGGCCAATAATAGGCGTTCTCAAGATACCCTAATTCCCACATAATACCCTAATCCCGTCAACAATAACATTCACATGATACCATAATCCCGACAATAATAGGCATTCTCATAATATCCTAATTCCGCCAATAATAGGAATTCTCATAATATCCTAACCCCGCCAATAATAGGCATTCTCATGATACCCTAATCCCGCCAATAATAGGCATTCTCATGATATCCTAATCCCGCCAATAATAGGCATTCTCATAATATCCTAATCCCGCCAATAATAGGCATTCTCATAATATCCTAATCCCGCCGATAATAGGCATTCTCATGATACCCTAATCCCGCCAATAATAGACATTCTCATAAAATCCTAATCCCGCCAATAATAGGCATTCTCATAATATCCTAATCCCGCCAATAATAGGCATTCTCATAATATCCTAATCCCGCCAATAATAGGCATTCTCATGATAACCTAACCCCGCCAATAATAGGCATTCTCATGATACCCTAATCCCGCCAATAATAGGCATTCTCATGATATCATAATCCCGCCAATAATAGGCATTCTCATAATATCCTAATCCCGCCAATAATAGGCATTCTCATAATATCCTAATCTCGCCGATAATAGGCATTCTCATGATACCCTAATCCCGCCAATAATAGGCATTCTCATAATATCCTAATCCCGCCAATAATAGGCATTCTCATAATATCCTAATCCCGCCAATAATAGGCATTCTCATAATATCCTAATCCCGCCGATAATAGGCATTCTCATGATACCCTAATCCCGCCAATAATAGGCATTCTCATAATATCCTAATCCCGCCAATAATAGGCATTCTCATGATATCCTAATCCCGCTAATAATAGACATTCACATGATAACCTAATCCCGCCAATAATCGGCGTTCTCATGATACCCTAATCCCGCCAACAACAGCCATTCACGTCATATCCTAATATCGCCCAATAATAGGCATTCACATGATACCATAATCCCGCCAATAATAGGCATTCACATGATACCATAATCCCGCCAATAACAGGCATTCACATGATACCATAATCCCGCCAATAATAGGCATTCTCATGATAACCTAATCCCGCTAATAATAGGCATTCTCATGATAACCTAATCCCGCCAATAATGGGCATTCTCGTGATACCCTAATCTCGCCAAGAATAGGCATTCTCATGATACCCTAATCCCGCCAATAATAGGCATTCTCATGATACCCTAATCTCGCCAAGAATAGGCATTCTCATGATACCCTAATCCCGCCAATAATAGGCATTCTCATGATACCCTAATCTCACCAAGAATAGGCATTCTCATGATACCCTAATCTCGCCAAGAATAGACATTCCCATGATACCCTAATCTCGCCAAGAATAGACATTCCCATGATACCCTAATCCCGCCAATAATAGGCATTCTCATGATACCCTAATCTCACCAAGAATAGGCATTCTCATGATACCCTAATCTCGCCAAGAATAGACATTCCCATGATACCCTAATCTCACCAAGAATAGGCATTCTCATGATACCCTAATCTCGCCAAGAATAGACATTCCCATGATACCCTAATCTCGCCAAGAGTAGACATTCCCATGATACCCTAATCCCGCCAATAATAGGCGTTCTCATGATACCCTAATCTCGCCAAGAATAGACATTCCCATGATACCCTATCCCCCCCCCCCATAATATGCCGATAATATGTATTCTCACGCTACCCTAATCCAGCCAATAATAGGCATTCTCATGATACCCTAATCCCGCCAATAATAGGCATTCTCATGATACCCTAATCCCGCCAATAATAGGCATTCTCATGATAACCTAATCCCGCTAATAATAGGCATTCTCATGATAACCTAATCCCGCCAATAATGGGCATTCTCGTGATACCCTAATCTCGCCAAGAATAGGCATTCTCATGATACCCTAATCCCGCCAATAATAGGCATTCTCATGATACCCTAATCTCACCAAGAATAGGCATTCTCATGATACCCTAACTCGCCAAGAATAGACATTCCCATGATACCCTAATCTCGCCAAGAATAGACATTCCCATGATACCCTAATCCCGCCAATAATAGGCATTCCCATGATACCCTAATCTCGCCAAGAATAGACATTCCCATGATACCCTAATCCCGCCAATAATAGGCATTCTCATGATACCCTAATCTCGCCAAGAATAGACATTCCCATGATACACTAGTCCCCCAATAATACGCATTCTCATGATAACCTAATCCCGCCAATAATGGGCATTCTCGTGATACCCTAATCTCGCCAAGAATAGGCATTCTCATGATACCCTAATCTCGCCAAGAATAGGCATTCTCATGATACCCTAATCCCGCCAATAATAGGCATTCTCATGATACCCTAATCTCACCAAGAATAGGCATTCTCATGATACCCTAATCTCGCCAAGAATAGACATTCCCATGATACCCTAATCTCGCCAAGAATAGACATTCCCATGATACCCTAATCCCGCCAATAATAGGCGTTCTCATGATACCCTAATCTCGCCAAGAATAGACATTCCCATGATACCCTAATCTCGCCAAGAATAGACATTCCCATGATACCCTAATCTCGCCAAGAATAGACATTCCCATGATACCCTAATCCCGCCAATAATAGGCGTTCTCATGATACCCTAATCTCGCCAAGAATAGACATTCCCATGATACCCTATCCCCCCCCCCCATAATATGCCGATAATATGTATTCTCACGCTACCCTAATCCAGCCAATAATAGGCATTCTCATAATATCCTAACCCCGCCAATAATAGGCATTCTCATAATATCCTAACCCCGCCAATAATAGGCATTCTCATAATATCCTAATCCCGCCAATAATAGGCATTCTCATAATATCCTAACCCCGCCAATAATAGGCATTCTCATGATACCCTAATCCAGCCAATAATAGGCATTCTCATGATAACCTAATCCCGCCAATAATAGGCATTCTCATGATATCCTAATCCCGCCAATAATAGGCATTCTCATGATATCCTAACCCAGCCAATAATAGGCATTCTCATGATACCCTAATCTCACCAATAATAGGCATTCTCATGATACCCTAATCCAGCCAATAATAGGCATTCTCATGATACCATAATCCCGCCAATAATAGGCATTCTCATAATATCCTAATCCCGCCAATAATAGGCATTCTCATGATATCCTAATCCCGCCAATAATAGGCATTCTCATGATATCCTAATCCCGCCAATAATAGGCATTCTCATGATACCCTAATCCCGCCAATAATAGGCATTCTCATGATACCCTAATCTCGCCAATAATAGGCATTCTCATGATACCCTAATCCCCCAATAATAGGCATTCTCATGATACCCTAATCTCGCCAATAATAGGCATTCTCATGATATCCTAATCCAGCCAATAATAGGCATTCTCATAATATCCTAACCCAGCCAATAATAGGCATTCTCATGATACCCTAATCTCGCCAATAATAGGCATTCTCATAATATCCTAATCCCGCCAATAATAGGCATTCTCATGATACCCTAATCTCGCCAATAATAGGCATTCTCATGATACCCTAATCTCGCCAATAATAGGCATTCTCATAATATCCTAACCCAGCCAATAATAGGCATTCTCATGATATCCTAATCCCGCCAATAATAGGCATTCTCATGATATCCTAATCCCGCCAATAATAGGCATTCTCATGATACCCTAATCCCGCCAATAATAGGCATTCTCATGATATCCTAATCCAGCCAATAATAGGCATTCTCATAATATCCTAATCCCGCCAATAATAGGCATTCTCATGATATCCTAATCTCGCCAATAATAGGCATTCTCATGATACCCTAATCCCGCCAATAATAGGCATTCTCATAATATCCTAACCCAGCCAATAATAGGCATTCTCATGATATCCTAATCCCGCCAATAATAGGCATTCTCATGATAACCTAATCTCGCCAATAATAGGCATTCTCATGATAACCTAATCCCGCCAATAATAGGCATTCTCATGATATCCTAATCCAGCCAATAATAGGCATTCTCATGATACCCTAATCTCACCAATAATAGGCATTCTCATGATACCCTAAACCCGCCAATAATAGGCATTCTCATGATACCCTAATCTCACCAATAATAGGCATTCTCATGATATCCTAATCCAGCCAATAATAGGCATTCTCATGATATCCTAATCCCGCAAATAATAGGCATTCTCATAATATCCTAATCCAGCCAATAATAGGCATTCTCATGATATCCTAATCTCGCCAATAATAGGCATTCTCATGATACCCTAATCTCGCCAATAATAGGCATTCTCATAATATCCTAATCCAGCCAATAATAGGCATTCTCATGATATCCTAATCTCGCCAATAATAGGCATTCTCATGATACCCTAATCTCGCCAATAATAGGCATTCTCATAATATCCTAATCCCGCCAATAATAGGCATTCTCATGATATCCTAATCCCGCCAATAATAGGCATTCTCATAATATCCTAATCCAGCCAATAATAGGCATTCTCATGATACCCTAATCTCGCCAATAATAGGCATTCTCATGATATCCTAATCCCGCCAATAATAGGCATTCTCATAATATCCTAATCCCGCCAATAATAGGCATTCTCATGATATCCTAATCCCGCCAATAATAGGCATTCTCATAATATCCTAATCCAGCCAATAATAGGCATTCTCATGATATCCTAACCCAGCCAATAATAGGCATTCTCATGATACCCTAATCTCGCCAATAATAGGCATTCTCATGATACCCTAATCTCGCCAATAATAGGCATTCTCATGATATCCTAATCCAGCCAATAATAGGCATTCTCATGATATCCTAATCTCGCCAATAATAGGCATTCTCATGATACCCTAATCTCGCCAATAATAGGCATTCTCATGATACCCTAATCTCGCCAATAATAGGCATTCTCATGATATCCTAATCCAGCCAATAATAGGCATTCTCATGATATCCTAATCTCGCCAATAATAGGCATTCTCATGATACCCTAATCCCGCCAATAATAGGCATTCTCATAATATCCTAATCTCGCCAATAATAGGCATTCTCATAATATCCTAATCTCGCCAATAATAGGCATTCTCATGATACCCTAATCTCGCCAATAATAGGCATTCTCATGATACCCTAATCTCGCCAATAATAGGCATTCTCATGATACCCTAATCTCGCCAATAATAGGCATTCTCATGATATCCTAATCCAGCCAATAATAGGCATTCTCATGATATCCTAATCTCGCCAATAATAGGCATTCTCATGATACCCTAATCTCGCCAATAATAGGCATTCTCATGATATCCTAATCCAGCCAATAATAGGCATTCTCATGATACCCTAATCTCGCCAATAATAGGCATTCTCATGATACCCTAATCCCGCCGATAATAGGCATTCTCATGATACCCTAATCTCGCCAATAATAGGCATTCACATGATAACCTAATCTCGCCAATAATAGGCATTCTCATGATATCCTAATCCAGCCAATAATAGGCATTCTCATGATACCCTAATCTCGCCAATAATAGGCATTCTCATGATACCCTAATCTCGCCAATAATAGGCATTCTCATAATATCCTAATCCCGCCAATAATAGGCATTCTCATGATATCCTAATCTCGCCAAGAATAGACATTCTCATAATATCCTAACCCAGCCAATAATAGGCATTCTCATGATACCCTAATCTCGCCAATAATAGGCATTCTCATAATATCCTAACCCAGCCAATAATAGGCATTCTCATGATACCCTAATCTCGCCAATAATAGGCATTCTCATGATATCCTAATCTCGCCAATAATAGGCATTCTCATGATATCCTAATCTCGCCAATAATAGGCATTCTCATGATATCCTAATCCCGCCAATAATAGGCATTCTCATGATACCCTAATCCCGCCAATAATAGGCATTCTCATGATATCCTAATCTCGCCAATAATAGGCATTCTCATAATATCCTAATCCCGCCAATAATAGGCATTCTCATGATATCCTAATCTCGCCAAGAATAGACATTCTCATAATATCCTAACCCAGCCAATAATAGGCATTCTCATGATACCCTAATCTCGCCAATAATAGGCATTCTCATAATATCCTAACCCAGCCAATAATAGGCATTCTCATGATACCCTAATCTCGCCAATAATAGGCATTCTCATGATATCCTAATCTCGCCAATAATAGGCATTCTCATGATATCCTAATCTCGCCAATAATAGGCATTCTCATGATATCCTAATCCCGCCAATAATAGGCATTCTCATGATACCCTAATCCCGCCAATAATAGGCATTCTCATGATATCCTAATCTCGCCAATAATAGGAATTCTCATGATACCCTAATCCAGCCAATAATAGGCATTCTCATGATACCCTAATCCAGCCAATAATAGGCATTCTCATGATATCCTAATCTCGCCAATAATAGGCATTCTCATGATATCCTAATCTCGCCAATAATAGGCATTCTCATGATATCCTAATCCCGCCAATAATAGGCATTCTCATGATACCCTAATCCAGCCAATAATAGGCATTCTCATGATACCCTAATCTCGCCAATAATAGACATTCTCATGATACCCTAATCCCGCCAATAATAGGCATTCTCATGATACCCTAATCTCGCCAATAATAGGCATTCTCATGATACCCTAATCCAGCCAATAATAGGCATTCTCATGATACCCTAATCTCGCCAATAATAGGCATTCTCATGATATCCTAATCTCGCCAATAATAGGCATTCTCATGATATCCTAATCTCGCCAATAATAGGCATTCTCATGATATCCTAATCCCGCCAATAATAGGCATTCTCATGATACCCTAATCCCGCCAATAATAGGCATTCTCATGATATCCTAATCTCGCCAATAATAGGCATTCTCATGATACCCTAAACCCGCCAATAATAGGCATTCTCATGATATCCTAATCCCGCCAATAATAGGCATTCTCATGATACCCTAATCCCGCCAATAATAGGCATTCTCATGATACCCTAATCCAGCCAATAATAGGCATTCTCATGATATCCTAATCTCGCCAATAATAGGCATTCTCATGATACCCTAATCCAGCCAATAATAGGCATTCTCATGATATCCTAATCCCGCCAATAATAGGCATTCTCATGATACCCTAATCCCGCCAATAATAGGCATTCTCATGATATCCTAATCTCGCCAATAATAGGCATTCTCATGATACCCTAATCCAGCCAATAATAGGCATTCTCATGATACCCTAATCCAGCCAATAATAGGCATTCTCATGATATCCTAATCCCGCCAATAATAGGCATTCTCATGATACCCTAATCCCGCCAATAATAGGCATTCTCATGATACCCTAATCTCGCCAATAATAGGCATTCTCATGATACCCTAATCCCGCCAATAATAGGCATTCTCATGATATCCTAATCTCGCCAAGAATAGACATTCTCATGATATCCTAATCCCGCCAATAATAGGCATTCTCATGATACCCTAATCCAGCCAATAATAGGCATTCTCATGATATCCTAATCCCGCCAATAATAGGCATTCTCATGATATCCTAATCCAGCCAATAATAGGCATTCTCATGATATCCTAATCCCGCCAATAATAGGCATTCTCATGATACCCTAATCCCGCCAATAATAGGCATTCTCATGATATCCTAATCCCGCCAATAATAGGCATTCTCATGATATCCTAATCCAGCCAATAATAGGCATTCTCATGATATCATAATCTCGCCAATAATAGGCATTCTCATGATACCCTAATCCAGCCAATAATAGGCATTCTCATGATACCCTAATCCCGCCAATAATAGGCATTCTCATGATACCCTAATCCAGCCAATAATAGGCATTCTCATGATATCCTAATCTCGCCAATAATAGGCATTCTCATGATACCCTAAACCCGCCAATAATAGGCATTCTCATAATATCCTAATCCCGCAAATAATAGGCATTCTCATAATATCCTAATCCCGCCGATAATAGGCATTCTCATGATACCCTAATCCCGCCAATAATAGGCATTCTCATAATATCCTAATCCCGCCAATAATAGGCATTCTCATGATATCCTAATCCCGCTAATAATAGGCGTTCTCATGATATCCTAATCCCGCTAATAATAGACATTCACATGATAACCTAATCCCGCCAACAACAGCCATTCACGTCATATCCTAAAATCGCCCAATAATAGGCATTCACATGATACCATAATCCCGCCAATAATAGGCATTCACATGATACCATAATCCCGCCAATAACAGGCATTCACATGATACCATAATCCCGCCAATAATAGGCATTCTCATGATAACCTAATCCCGCCAATAATGGGCATTCTCGTGATACCCTAATCCCGCCAATAATAGGCATTCTCATGATACCCTAATCTCGCCAAGAATAGGCATTCTCATGATACCCTAATCCCACCAATAATAGGCATTCTCATGATACCCTAATCTCACCAAGAATAGGCATTCTCATGATACCCTAATCTCGCCAAGAATAGACATTCCCATGATACCCTAATCTCGCCAATAATAGACATTCCCATGATACACTAGTCCCCCAATAATAGGCATTCTCATGATAACCTAATCCCGCCAATAATGGGCATTCTCGTGATACCCTAATCTCGCCAAGAATAGGCATTCTCATGATACCCTAATCTCGCCAAGAATAGGCATTCTCATGATACCCTAATCTCGCCAAGAATAGACATTCCCATGATACCCTAATCTCGCCAAGAATAGACATTCCCATGATACCCTAGTCCCCCAATAATAGGCATTCTCTTGATAACCTAATCCCCACCCCCCATAATATGCCGATAATATGTATTCTCACGCTACCCTAATCCAGCCAATAATAGGCATTCTCATGATACCCTAATCCCGCCAATAATAGGCATTCCCATGATACCCTAATCCCGCCAATAATAGGCATTCCCATGATACACTAGTCCCCCAATAATAGACATTCCCATGATACACTAGTCCCCCAATAATAGGCATTCTCATGATAACCTAATCCCGCCAATAATGGGCATTCTCGTGATACCCTAATCTCGCCAAGAATAGGCATTCTCGTGATACCCTAATCTCGCCAAGAATAGGCATTCTCATGATACCCTAATCTCACCAAGAATAGGCATTCTCATGATACCCTAATCTCACCAAGAATAGGCATTCTCATGATACCCTAATCTCGCCAAGAATAGACATTCCCATGATACCCTAATCTCGCCAAGAATAGACATTCCCATGATACCCTAATCCCGCCAAGAATAGGCATTCCCATGATACCCTATTCCCCCTCCCCCATACTATGCCGATAATATGTATTCTCACGCTACCCTAATCCAGACAATAATAGGCATTCTCATGATACCCTAATCCCGCCAATAATAGGCATTCTCATGATACCCTAATCCCCCAATAAGAGACATAATCTTTAAGAATGGTATACTTCGTCAGTAAACGTATCTTCCCGTGGCCCTCACACAAGCAAGCACGCGCGCAAACACAAACATAAATACATAATACTTATATTCGTGCACGCCCGTACACGCTCATTTACACACGCACACAAGCACGCACGCAAACAGGTCTTTCATGAAACCAGGGGTCAGTCCATTTCTAGACTTATTTGTCACAATACCCATTTTAATATTCTTTTAGTTAAATTTGTCAAGTTTAATGTTTCATATAGTTGTGTAGACCGTATCCTGTAAGGCATGTCTAATATCACAATAGCTTTTGGACTTTTTTTAAGCTATCCAATAATATAGGTGAAGACTGGCAAAATACAAGACTACAATAATCAATGTGTGAAAGGCTATGCGTTTTATACAATGCTAAGATACTGTTTATTTTTCCGTAGAATATAAATCAAAGACGAAATCTTTTTACAAAGTTGCGTATATGTTATTCATGCAAGCGTATTATCTATATATAATCTTAAAGGTTTGTCAGATTCCACAACATTTAAGCTTCCACGATTTTAGAGGTTAACATCATGCTTGTGGATTGTTTCTATTTATGCGTATTTCCGAAGATCATCAACTTACTTTTGTCTGTATTTAACAACATTTTATGATTTAAACACCATTCTTCTACCGACTCCATACCGTTAATTAGATTTTCTTAAATTTCAGAGATATTTGAGCTAGCAGCATGCATAGTTGTACCATCAGCATAGCTATCCATAAGATTGTTGACACACATATGTAAATCATTGACATATAAGATGAACAAAAGTGGCCCTAACACTAAACCTTGTGGTACTCCAATATCGGTGGGCAGTAGTTTAGAAGTCTTTCCTGAAATTGAAACGTTTTGTTGTCTTCCACTTAAATATGGAGAAAACCACTTTAACGCATTATAGCCGAATTTGTAAATACTTAATTTTTGTAATAGGATGCCATGATTAACAAAATCAAAGGACTTTTAGATTCAATAATACTAGAACCAATAAGGTCGCCGTTATATATCGAAAAACGCCATCGTTCCACTATATTTAACAATGCGGTTTCACATGAATGGTTAGGTCTGAAGCCCGATTGCTATTCCACTAATAAATTATACTTAGTTATAAATTTATAATTATGATCATGTATGTGTCGTTCAATAACCTTAGAGATAATGGGTAATATAGAGATACCCCTATAATTGCTAATATTGCTTTTGGAATCAGATTTATATAGAGGTTTTTTGTTAACTGGTTAGGAATGTAACGTGTTTCTAACTCATGTGGTTTGTTATCGCGATGACGATGCATAATTCTCTCGTACGTGTTGCAGAGAACCACCATGGCCATGTTATCACAATTGTCAAATGATTTTTGGAACCGGTTAGATTGTCTTTGGAATATATTATTTTGACATTCCTTTAATGTTCAAACAAGTATGTGTATTGTGTTCTACGGGTGCAGTAGTTTGAAAACAACATACAGCTGCAATCAGTCGGTCTTTGACCACTGCTGCTTGTCCTCAGCGTCAGTTCACCTAGTCCGGCTGTGCAAGGTTGTGCAGTGGCATCTTCCACGAGCGTTGCAGCGGATGTCAAAGGAGCCGCACATTAGTAAACCAAAGACATTGTTCTTCCTCAATTCACATCCCCCCCACCACACTTTGGAATGCCTTTGTCACCGACTGCGTCTGTCGCTAATAGGTGTACACTTATAAACTCAGTCATGGCTTGGCTCATGAAGAGATTCATATTCTAGATTTGCTCTGCGGCTATGGTGTGGGGAGGGGTGGGGTGGGTTGGAAAGATATTAAGAGGCTTCCTTTCCTCCTCTACGACGTCTATATCCTCTGCATACTCCATCAGTAGCCGGAGGTCCATTGCAGATACTGGTGGGTCTGGTATTGTCTTGCACTAATGGATTGTTGTTATTGTTATGTTCAAACTTAATTTGCTGTTAAGCCAACTCCAAATCTCCTGATCGACTTAGAATCGCACATCGAAGATGGAACTAAGAATGAGATGTGTAGGATCCAGACTCTGAATAGACAATACATTTATAAGCAAGTCAGATGCGGTATGTATGCTGGGGTGGGGTGGGGTGGGGTGGGGTGTGTGGGGAAGGGCTTCTGAGGAGAAGTACACTATTCATTGAATGGGATGGAAGTGAGTGATCTTCCTAACAGTTAACTTTTGTTACGAATGTGAATCTCAATATTCGGAATTTGCCAGTATGTTCAAGGAAACATGACATTCATGCATTCCAAAGATTCTATCACCACTTGAGAGAGAGAGAGAGAGAGAGAGAGAGAGAGAGAGAGAGAGAGAGAGAAAGAGAGAGAGAGAGAGAGAGAGAGAGAGAGAGAGGAGATGGGCGGGTGGGTGTGGTGTGGTGGGCGTGCGTGTGTGCGTGCGTGCGTGCGTGCGTGCGTGCGTGCGTGCGTGCGTGCGTACGTGTACTTTGGGCATTAGAAAATGTAGCATGCACGAACTTGGTGCACACAAGTACATTGATATTCATATGATTATATGTATATCGGCCTCTAGCACAACGTTCAGTAGGCAGCGCATATTACACCCCCCACACCCCCCAGTAAGTCATCTTAGTTCTGCTTTATCCCTCTAACTATCCCCGCGCATCAATTATAATAGTCTCGCTATCAATCACTTCATCAGCACACCTGTGCGGTGTTGTTACATTCAGGAGAGATAGACGGAGGCTATATGCAATTAGATGTTAACAAACCTGATAATTAGATTCCGAGACGAAGAACAATGCAATGTCTTTGTGTAAAAACAACAACAAACAAAACCTTCTCTACATAATCTCTGAAGATGAAGAATGTAAACTAGTACACGTCAAGTTGAGTTTTCATCTGGTTTCACTATGTGAGTGAGTGAGCGAGCGAGCGAGCCAGGGAGTGAGTGGGTGAGCGAGCGAGCATGCGAGAGAGGGAGGGTGTGCATGTGTGCGTGCGTGCTTGCGTGTGTGTGTGTGTGTGTGTGTGTGTGTGTGTGTGTGTGTGTGTGTGTGTGTGTGTGTGTGTGTGTGTGTGTGTGTGTGTGTGTGTGTGTGTGTGTGTGTGTGTGTGTGTGTGTGTGTGTGTGTGTGTGTGTGTGTGTGTGTGGGTGGGTGGGTGGGTGGGTGGGCGTGTGGGTGAGTGCGCGGGTGTGTGGGGTGTCTTGGTGGGCTTTCAGATTCCCCAATCCCGGGAGTTATAAGTAGCTTCATTATTCTATAATCCTGCGAATAATAATTTTCCGGGTGGGCGAACGAGCCGGTGGGTGTTCGTATAGATGTGCGGGTAGGTGGAAGTGAGTGAGTGAGTGAGTGAGTGAGTGAGTGGGTGGGTGGGTGGGTGGGTGGGTGGGTGGGTGGGTGGGTGGGTGGGTGGGTGGGTGGGTGGGTGGGTGGGTGGGTGGGTGAGTGAGTGAGTGAGTGAGTGAGTGAGTGAGTGAGTGCGTGGGTGGGTGGGTGGGTGGGTGGGTGGGTGGGTGGGTGTGAGTGCGTGCGTGCGTGCGTGCGTGCGGTGGACAGGCAGACAGGAAGGTGAGCGGGTGGTTATGTGAGTGTGTGGGCTTGTGGCGGGTGGACAGGCGAGGATGCGGCTGGGAAGGTGGGCGGCGGGTGGTGGGAAGGCTTTTGGGTGGCCGTGTCTCGGGTGGGCCGTTAATTAGTTGGGTAGGTGTGTCGCCATGCGGGTAGACACGCGGGTGGACGGGTCTTGGGTGTGCAGATGGGTGTGCTGGTGGGTGTTCTGATGGACAGGTGGGCAGCTGAACAGAACGATGGGTTCTCTGTGTGCGCATGGTTTTCTCTGTGTTACGTCTTTCCCCAGTCTCATGCTGTGCTTAATAATTAACTGAGTGATTGATTGCCTAACGTCGTGCTGACATGACTCGTTCGATCTTTAATCACCTCGTTGAAATGAAAAACGAGCAGAGACTATCTCATAAAATCAATGCGATTACACAGGTATCATAGGCGTATCTAGAAAACCTCGTGGTGCCCTGTTGCTGTTACAAGAATATTGTATTTGCATGGACGAGCGTTAACTAGCTAGATGAGATGTATTGTGTATGCGCAATAGAGCCTGCTTATAGCAGGCATCTGCCTTCTAGTGCCTCGGGAATGTACAGTGTAGCTAATAAATACATTCAAGAAACAAATACGTTTGTGTCCAAAGTAAAAGAAAACGTTCTGTAGAATATTTGTGCAATATTTTCAGCAAGTTTCCAATCCAACCATGTTCAGGATAATATTCAGCAGAACATTTCCTGTATCGTGTTCAAAATTGTACTCACAAACCCGTTTCTGTTTTGTTTTGGAAACACAGTTTATTTATATAACTGGATATACTATATATATTGGAGAGAGAGAGAGGGGGAGACGTAGGGAGATGGCAGGGAGGGAGGGGAGGGGAGGGGAGGGGCGGGAGGAGGGAGGGACGGAGGGCTTGGGGGGGGAGAGAGGGTGAGAGGGAGGGAGAGGGAGAGACGGAGGGAGAGAGAGAGAGAGAGAGAGAGAGAGAGGGGGACCCAAGGGAGAGAGAGAGAGAGAGAGAGAGAGAGGAGGGGAAAAAAGAGGGATGGCAGGGAGGGAGCGGGGAGGGAGAGAGAGGGAGGGAGAGAGACAGAGGGAGAGAGAGAGATAGAGCGGGGAGAGGGAAGGGGAGACCGAGGGAGATGGGAGGGAGGGAGGGAGGGGAGGAGATGGAGGGAGGGAGGGAAGGAGGGCGGGGGAGGGATGGAGGGAGAGAAAGAGAGAGAGAGAGAGGACGGGGAGAGGGATGGCAGGGAGGGAGCATAGAGGGAGAGAGAGGGAGGGGGGGGGGAGAGAGCGAGAGAGAGACGGTTAGGGGGATGTGGGATGGGGGAGGAGGGAGGGAGGGGGTGAGATGGAGGGAGGGAGGGAGGGTGGGAGGGAGGGAGGGAGGGAGGGCGGGAGGGAGGGAGGGAGGGAGAGAGAGTGAGAAAGGGAGAAGAGGATGGGAGGGAGAGAGAGAGAGAGGGAGGGAGGGAGGAGAGAGAGAGAGAGAGAGAGAGAGAGAGAGAGAGAGAGAGAGAGAAAGAGAGAAAGAGGGAGGTGGTTGGGAGGGAGGGCGGGAGGGAGAGGGGAGGGATGGAGGGAGGGGGTGGAGGGAAGGAGGAACGGAGGGATGGGGGAAGGGAGGGATGGACGGACGGGAGAGAGAGCGAGGGAGAGAGAGAGGGAGAGAGAGAGAGAGAGGTGGGGGGGAGGCGGGGGGGGGGCACGTCCAGAGACAGAACCCCTTAAATATGTCATCTGCAAAAACTCACCAGCCAGACAAGCAAACATCTCGGTGTTTCACGGTCATTCAATGGAGCTGCCTATGTCCCGCCCATTTCTAGCCAAGCTCCGCCCACTATTTTTCGCGTGTTGGAAGCAATTTGAAACTCTGCAACCTGAATTCCAAGAATCTAAGTTTCAAAGTATCTGTGTAGGTAGCCAGAATGTTTATTAACCCTTTAACCTCAGGATTTATTCAAGAAAATTTATATTTTCTTATAGAAAATGTCCATTTGCAGAGCAAAAGAACTCTTTATGAAAATTTACCACTGGAATGACTGGCTTGTTTACTGAGCCAGTTATTACAGTGGTAAATTAAAAAAAATAGTCTTCTCTTGGTCTGCAAATGGACATTTCTCAACACCACTGCAGAAGCCGTTTTGGGCTGATTTGAGTGTTAGAGGGTTAAATGATAAATTCTTCAAAGACATATAATTCGCACACTTGACGGACTATTCAATATTCGTGATGAAGCTAGTTACGTCATTAGGATTGTGACATCAGCTAATTTTGACGTAATTGCTTTATAACGTCAGATACCTGAATGGCAGACCGGATCCCTCCATGTGTGTAGCAGTAGCGGGTACACCTATAGCTATGTAATCGTGTGTTTCCAGGTGTTTTCTCTCTGGAGTTTGTTTTAGCATAGTATCTCCGCTATATCTGTACGCGTTCTGTTGTTTTGTTTGCGCACGACATCGGCCTTCAGCCAAAGTAAAGCTGAGATTATTTTAAGATTTGATTCACTTTGAAGATGGAACAATAATTCACCGTTGCGGACAGGTGAAACCGTGTAATTCGTAGAAACGGGTCTTTGGACATGATAGACAGGTGAAAAAAATAATCTATATGGTAGAAACATGTCTAACATGATTTATAAACGAGAATTCTTCTGATAATATTAGTAATTCTCGTAAAAAGTGCATATACTTTGGCTACTTAAACACTATTAAATACGACTGGGTACTAATCCCTCCAGGTAATAGATACACCGTCCTTGTACTTGAAACAAGCAGATGCCATATAAAAACGAAATGCATTTTAAGGCATTTTCACCTGGACCATGCATGTATTTTGAAAAAGGTGATTATTTGTATTTATCTAATTCCTAGAAGATCAAGATATCCACAGCAGCCATCAATTCCTTTGAGGTCCAAAACATATATTGTGTCGCTGGGCTGTACAAGCGGCCACCCATTCTGACCTAGAGAATGTGCCGTACTGGATACCAGACACTGTGAGTCAGAGGAGGGGGCCATACTCGCGGCCGTACGTCGTAAATCAGGGGATGGGCCATGTAAGGGCTGGCACACCAGGAGTCAGGGGATGGGCTGTATAAGGCTCGTACACATGGAGTTAGAGGATGGGCCATGTAGGGCTCATACACCAGGAGTCAGAGGATGGGCCATGTAAGGGCTCATACACCAGGAGTCAGAGGATGGGCCGTGTAAGGGCTCGTACACCAGGCGTCAGAGGATGGGCCGTGTAAGGGCTCGTACACCAGGAGTCAGAGGATGGGCCGTGTAAGGGCTCATACACCAGGAGTCAGAGGATGGGTCGTGTAAGGGCTCGTACACTAGGAGTCAGAGGATGGGCCGTGTAAGGGCTCATACACCAGGAGTCAGAGGATAGGCCGTATAAACGCTCGTACACCAGGTGTCAGAGGATGGGCCGTATAAATGCTCGTACACCATGAGTTAGACAATAGGCCGTGTAAGGGCTTGTACATCAGGAGTCAGAGGATGGGCCGTGCTGGAAATCATACATCGTGAGTCAGAAAACAGCTTGAACCAACAATAAACATTACTCCAGAAACCCAAACACCTCTCTTATGAAAACAATATTTCAGCTCAGTCGATTCCAGCTCGTTGTGAACTTTGTGGGGTTGCAGTGCACGTTTTGACGCTGCTTTGGATCCCTGCACGTTGTGAAGCTGTTTTAGATTCCCGCACGTTGTGAAGCTGTTCTAGATTCCCGCACATTGTGAAGCTGTTCTAGATTCATGCACGTTGTGAAGCTGTTCTGGATTCCTGCACGTTGTGAAGCTGATCTGGATTCCTACACGTTGTGGATCTGTTCTGGATTCATGCACGTTGTGGCTCTGTTCTGGATTCATGCATTTTGTGGAGCTGTTCTGGATTCATGCACGTTGTGAAGCTGATCTGGATTCCTACACGTTGTGGATCTGTTCTGGATTCATGCACGTTGTGGCTCTGTTCTGGATTCATGCATTTTGTGGAGCTGTTCTGGATTCATGCACGTTGTGAAGCTGTTCTGGATTCATGCACGTTGTGAAGCTGTTCTAGATTCCCGCACGTTATGAAGCTGTTCTAGATTCATGCACGTTGTGGATCTGTTCTGGATTCATGACACCTACCCTTAAGCTACACGTCAGACAAACTGACTAACACACATGCCTTTAACCTACACGTCAGAAAATTTGACTAACCCACCTACTCCTAACCCACACGTCAGACAAACTGACTAAGACACCTACTCCTAACCCACACGTCAGACAAACTGACTAAGACCCCTACCCTTAACCCACACGTCAGACAAACTGACTAAGATACCTACTCCTAACCCACACGTCAGACAAACTGACTAACACACCTACCCTTAACCTACACGTCAGACAAACTGACTAACACACCTACCCGTAACCTACACGTCAGACAAACTGACTAACACACCTACCCTTAACCCACGCGTCAGACAAACTGACTAACACACCTACCCATAACCCACACGTCAGACACACTGACTAAGACACCTACCCTTAACCCACACGTCAGACAAACTGACTAAGACACCTACCCTTAACCCACACGTCAGACAAACTGACTAAGACACCTACTCCTAACCCACACGGCAAACAAACTGACTAAGACACCTACCCATAACCCACACGTCAGTCAAACTGACTAAGACACCTACCACTAACCCACACGTCAGACAAACTGACTAAGACACCTACCCTTAACCCACACGTCAGACAAACTGACTAAGACACCTACCCTTAACCCACACGTCAGACAAACTGACTAAGACACCTATCCTTAACCCACACGCCAAGCAAACTGACTAAGACACCTACCCTTAACCCTTCGATCGAAGATAAGTGCTCGGCTTCACTCAACTTGAGAAGGAATTAATGTGTGCAAAACTTGCAAATGCTAGACGAGCACACATATGACTGAACGTCGCTGGTTTATTGATAGATATAATTAGCCTATCTTGGACAGACGTCGGTTGAAATAGAAATAGTATTCGATACAAAATATATTTATAGTCCTTCTATTACAAAGTACAGGTGTCTAGATGAAGATAGTATTTCGCTACTATACTAACAGGATTTGGAAGTAATTGGGTGGTGGTGGTGTGTGTGTTGTTGATGGTGTGGGTGTGTGGGTGGGGGGTGGGGGTGGGTGGGGTGTGTGTGTGTAGAAACAATAAATCCCAATCAGCTCGTGTGATGGATCTGTGCACAGAGTGATGCATCCACTCAAACACTCAGTCAAATCTAAGTATTGCAATAAGGAATGGGAATGCCCATCTGTTTTAAAACTGCGTGTTCTTAGCCTGATTGCTTGCCGGGAACGAGACATATTCTCTCGCTATATGCGTATGCTGCTTTAGAAGATGAAGTACCACCGTCAGATGTTCAAAGTTAATTTAAAGATGGAATCTTCGTTAGCATTTAAACAGACATGTTGCACTTGGGATAACTCACAACACAGAGCTCAAAGGTGATAGAAGCACAATAGCACTATCCATTTCTAGGTATGCCCCGCCCATTTCTGGCTAAGCTACGTCCACGCTTTGCACGTGTTGGCATCGATTTATATGCTTTGAACCTTGAACTCATTAAATCCCATTTTAAGATAATTATACAGGTAAGTTGTTGAGTGTCTTAAAACTAAATTGTCTGGGTGTTGTACGGCGTCCAGTCAAATTAGCGTAAAAATGTTCAACAAAACGTTTATTACATAGTAAATCCATCAAAGACCGTACAACTGACGGTTTTAAATGTTTATGACGGATCCAGATATGTCATTCATCACGCGTTTGAATTGCGACGTTATCCTACACGTGACATAATTGATTGTGACGTCGTATAGTTGAGTGACAGATCGGATCTCTCCATTGAACTGATGCTTAGTGATGACTACGCGTCGTTACGTGACAGGTCATTGTGATTCTACATTCGCAAAACACATCTGTAAATCCAAATCCACCAAAATCCACACGTTCATCATGGATCGAATGGTGGCGGCGGGAAGGCTGTCAGAATAAGCGAAATGCATGCAGTTTTAATACGGTACCATTCTTTTTATATGTTAATGCTTATTTTGGAGACTACGCGCTGTTTTATCGCTGCTTCCAGTACGCATACTTCAAACATCAGCCAGGTGCCGCCGTGGCATCCACTGCCAACAGTCTCAAGATGCAAACTCATAGCTCTACTGATCCGTAATTTGTATCCGTTTAAGCTTAAGTGGATTGCTGCGGGTAGTTTTCCTGAGTTACGCATAGATCGAGTAGCGCTTGTAGCTGATCTTTATTATCTGATATAGCGAAAGAATTTGTGCTTATTATTGTTTTCGACGTCGTCGTCGTTGTCGTATAATTGAGCATGGAATCATATTGGAATAGTACCTAGGTAATCGTGTGTAACTCAAATCATCAGATTACATCCCACGGAAGCATAATGGGAAAACCCCCGGTACACGCGTGTAGCTCAAGTGATCGGATAACATAGCGTATTAGCCTATTGGAATAGGACCAGCGTTACTGAATCTAACTCAACACACCAGATGGCAGAGCGTGGAAGCTTGCAAAGCATATTCGAATTTTAATATATATATATATATATATATATATATATATATATATATATATATATATATATATATATATATATATATATATATATATATATATATATATATATATATATATTGTGTATAAAAGCGGTTAGTATTTGTTATGTACTGACACCATGTAATCAACCACGTTTCCGTACAGTTATGTATGTATGACTACTGTATTTTGCGGCTACAGTAGTACAAACATCACACAGTGTCCTTCTTCGCTTGTGACGACTATGTCTTGTCCTCAGCCAAAATCTTTAGCTTCCTCAGGTCCATTCTTGACATGGGTGTACCGAGTCCTGCTATCTTGAGGTCACCTCGTAGCACGCTTAACAGATTTAATTGCTCACAGTAGTACGAATTACACGGCTCTCTGCGTTTTTGGGACCTTTGGCATCCTTAGCACATGGCCAAACATGGACTATCTTTGCTGGCCGACTTTTACAGACAGCGGCAATGTTACACATCTTGTATAGTGCATCGTTGGAAATTATGCTGCCTGGTCAGCGGTGTCCAGTGATGGTGCGGGGGTGGTGAGGGGGTGGGGTGGGGGGGGGGGGTTAACATCGTCGTGTCGT
>CM067364.1:79858622-79908622 GCA_034401795.1 Chaetoderma sp. LZ-2023a
ACTGGGTGCTGTTGCTGCCTATGGCAGCAACAGCGCCCTGTCAAATTAGTTTCAAAATATTCAACAGAATATTTATTAAATAGTAAACGCATACAATTTGTACAACAACGCATAGACCACCTTCAAATATGCGTTCATGACGTACTTATCGACATCATTCATGACGTCATCCATTATGATGTCATTTTACACATCACGTAGATGATTATGACGTCATATGATGGGTGCATACTCTGGAAAGGTGAATTGGAAAGATGTTACTGTTACAGTTATACAGCATCAAGGATACGCAGGTTGCATTATATTTACATAGTCCTTTTGTCAAGAGCATCTTTGATCGACGAATTTACGGGGTCCAGAAGGACTGTAAAGCTATATTCTCCATGACGCATCGTGCAGCAATGTCAGCCGTATTGCAAAACCCTTTAACTTTTCCTCCATGGTTCGCCGCCTCGAAGTGGATCGTCTCTTTCTTTAGTTTCATGCTTTGTAGATGGGTACATAGGGGTGAACTCAGCGTTGGATTTATTCATGAAGAGATTCCCAATTTATAATTTGCTTGCAGTAAGTGGGAACATATAAACTTATTGTAAGTATTATGCGCCAGTGGACATTAGGTGTGTGCGATTATTACTTTGAGAGATCACGATCGATTACCTAAGAATAATCGTGATTACTCGATTAATCAGACTGGTTAAAAATTACACCGACGTAACAGCAAAGGCATATCAATGACGAAACCTGCAATTGTGTTAAGAAATTTCCATTTACAGGCCAAGAGAAGACTATTTTTGAAAATGTATCACTGGAATGCCTGGCTCGATGGTCGAGCCAGTCATTCCAGCGATACATTTTCAAACATAGTCTTATCTTGGCCTGTAAATGGACATATATTCGCTGAGCAAAATGTCAATTTTTGTGCCCTATCACATTAAAGAGTAGCTAGAAGATTCGGTTATCTTTGATTTATTTAACCCCTCTTGTGTCAATAGCGTCTCAAAGCGCTCAAAATACTAGCGCCCATTTTGATGGTCAATATTTTTCAAGATATTTAAATTTTAGAAGACTATATTTGTAAATTTATCACTGAATTTTTTTCGCCGGCTTAATCATTAACGGGGTAATTGTAGAGAAAATTAAAGTTTTTTGACTACAGGCCGAGAGAAGAGTATTTTTGAAAATTTATCACTAGAATGACTGGCTCGTTTAGCGAGCCAGTCATTCTAGTGGTAAATATTAAAAAATACCCTTCTCTAGGCCTTTCAAATAGCCATGTCTGAAGACAACTGCAAAGTTGTTTGTACGTCGGTTAAGTTGACACAAAAGGGTTTAATACGGCTATAGTATTGAGTAATTACACTTCACTTCCGTCCGTCCCTCCGTCTCGAACTGGAATTCATGGGAAAGTTGACAAGGACCGTAGGCAAATAACAAGAGCACACGTCTGTACTATTGAAAGGTCAAAGGTCAACGTAATTTATGTTGTCTGTTGCATAGGCGTATACTGAATTCAGTAAACTGCACGAAGTTAATAAATTTGTTAATACAGATCATCCTGTCGATACGAGGACCTCCCGTGTTAAGAAACCGACATCATCTCTTTCGTGACGACCTGTCTTTAATGACCACCTGTCTTTAGTGACCACCTATCGTTTGCGATCATTTGTCTTTAGTGGTCATCTGTCTTTTGTGACCACCTCTCTTTTGTGATCATCTGTATTTTGTGATCACCTGTCTTTAATGACCACCTGCCATGTGTGACCAGCAGTGATTAGTGACCATACTTTAGGGGCCACACAGTGACCGCTATAGACAGCATGCACATTGTAGTCTACGGTACGTGTCTGGAATGTCTTACGCTTGTTTAAGTTACTTCGGGGAGCATTTGTCGACGTCTGTTAGCTCCGCGTCTAACGCTCTTGAAGTACCTTTGTGGCGCTAAGTTCCGTATTCCTGGAATGATAATTGTCTTGAACTAACCGACAGCAGACTTTGTTTGTTTTTGTTGTTATTAACACCAGCATCGGTTCATTCCGCGGTATCGTGAGCCATGGTCGCATTCGCAATGTCTACAGAATGTATTGAGGCTGATATAGACACCATCAAGAACGCGTTGGAGATTTTGTTGCGGAAATTAACTATGATTTGGCCCAGAGTCCCACCAAAATATGTTGGCGAGTCTCGGTTTAAAATATTGCTAATCAAACTTTGTCTAACATTTCTGATTGTAGAGCAATGTACCTTCCCAGCTTATCCATCCATTTTGACTGGGCGCTGTTGATACCATTGCACCCAGTGAAATTAGTTTCAAAATATTCAACTACTTACCTGTATAGTTTTTTGAAAATTAGCTAGAGATGGGCGGGCCATAGCTAAAACTGGATTCCTCCCTTTCATTTTGGAGACTTCCTTCCAAGTTATGCAATATTCTCTCATTCACTGGCCAATCGGGTACTGGTATCACGTGGTTAATCAGACATTAATTAGATAATGAGTAACAGCCCCCAGTCAAATTAGTTTAAAAATACTCAACATTTTACCTGTGTCGTTACCTTGAAATCGAAATTTAAATTCTGGAAATTCAACTTTCTAAATTTTTAATCGTCATCATCTATTGTTTATTTCATGTTGTTGTTGTTGTTGTTGTTGTTGTTGTTGTTGTTGTTGCTGTTGTTGTCGTTGTTTATGATGATGATGATGATGATGATGATGATATCGTCGTGATTATCGTTTTACTTGTCGTTGACAATCTATTTTTACAAGCTATTTTCCAATTCAGTGTCATGTTTCTGTCAGTCTGACGAGTACAGATGTCCAAATGGAGCATGTATCCCCTGGAGCAAAGTTCAAGATGGCGTCGCTGATTGTATCGGTGGGAGATTTGACGAAAGTAAGAAGACGAATAGAATAAAACAGTTCTAGAATTAAAAATATGTATCAGGAACTTAGAAACGAAAACGTATTACCATGGTTGGCTGTCTGCCTGCCTGTCTGCCTGTCTGCCTGTCTGCTTGCCCGCTAAATATGACTGATTGGCTGGCTGGCCGGCTGGCCACCCGCCCGTGCACCCGCCCGCTTGTTTGTCTGTTCGTCTGTATGTCTGCCTGCCCGCCTGCCTGCTTGCATGACTGCCTGCCCGCCTGCTGCCTGCCCGCCTGACAGCCTGTCTGCGTCTGCTGGGCGACCAGGCTGGTCAGTCAGTCCGTCGAAGAGAGATCGGTGGGTCCGTCGGTCAGTCCATCGGTCGATCGATTGGTCTGTCAGTCAGTCGGTCGCATTAAAACCCCCATATCGGGATTGCATCATATTCTGGATCTATGGCTCTCGGAAGCTACTGATCTGATTTGGCTCAAATTTTAAGACAAGGCAGGATTGCTTACCGTTGATGACGTGTTTCGAAGAAAAGAAACCGTAAAATTCGGAAAATCCGAATTTCTAAAGAATGTGACTAACGCTAGAGGGTGCGAGCGGTCTATCAGCCTATCAGCTAAATGAAGGACGCGGGTGGAACGTTACTGTCTTATAAGTATGTCTGTATGTTCCATGCCGTCTACTGCCTGTTATGTTGTTTTTCAGTTCTTTATCTAGTATTGTCAGAAGACCATAGTATTCTGTTTCTATGTGAGCATTCCAGTGCACAAATTTAAAACAATAGTCTTCTCTTGGTCTGGAAATTGACATCCCTTAAGACAAACCTAGAGGCCGATTTTGGGTAAAAACTAAGTGAAAAATCAACATAATCATCTTTACCATAGAAGATACATGAATGCAACTTCTCGCTCAGGTTTTAGCGGGGATGTGGAAGTCAACTTATAAATTCTCCCTCTGATGCACGCTCATCATGGAATATGAATCAGAATGGACAGATTGCCAGCGCGGCTTACAGAACGTCGATTGTGGTGGTGTGACCGCGATTACACGCTATGAATAACCAGCCTGCGAATAACCCATTGTTTTTTATGCCAGGCAGGAAACGCAGCTGTTATCAATTATATTACTTTGGTGACAGAAACTACTTTAACAAACTAAGACCGTTTGCTACTTTTAAATATAACCATGTGCGTAATTTTAATGATCACTTACCTAGTAGGCATATTGTCTTATCTTTTTGGAAACGTACGGGTAGCAAATGAAATTAATGAAAATAATTAACGTACTAATCATTAACAGTTGAATCAGATACAACAGTTTCTCTCGTCAAATCCAAGACGGGTAACTCTCGAGTAATTCAAGAGTGGGGTATTTTTGGACATATAAGTTTTACCTCCCCTTTTCAAGCAGAAATACGCATTGCGCGAGGGTACGCGTGTTGATATAGGGCTACGTAGGCCCCATATATTTGTACGTACGCGGAACATTGCCGTTTACTAGTCCAAGAAAGTGTTACGTTGTTGACTTTTTTGAAAATGAGCGTTGCGTTATGCTAAGAATGTATCAAGTAAAACTTATTTCAAGAGAAATAAGCAAGACATTCATGTATAGTTGACATATGAGGGTGACCCTGTGTTTTTAACACTAGACAATTTTTGTAGGTTCCCGATTTTCTTTTTCCAAAAAGACACACATTTTTTCTAAAGACGCTGACATTCCTATGAGATAGATATCAAATTATTAGCAATGGGTCATTGGTCTATACTCAATTCATGCATAGATTGCCGATTTATAATTTCGCGTAGCCATTGAATTTGGGAATTTGGAACCATTCTGTATGTTATATTTTTGACAAAAAATTTCTTTGAAAGCAAAGCTTAGAAATTGTCCAACTAGCCATAACACGATGAATATTTTGACCAATATCAGCGCTGCTCAAATGTACACGTGACATTTTGGCTATAATTAACCCCTCGTGCGATAACTTACCTCTTTAATGGTCAAGACCTCCAAAACGGACTATGGAGTGGTTTTGAGGAATGTCTATTTTTTCATCCAAGAGAATATGATTTTTGACAATTTACCACTGGACTGACTGGCTCGGTTACCGAGCCAGTCACTCCAGTGGTAAATTTTCAAAAATAGTCTCCTCTCAGCCGACAAATAGACACTAGATAAGAAATAAAGGAATTTCTGTACCATTTTCATGGTCAACCCGGACAGAAATACAGCACCTGTAGGGGTCTTGAGTAATGTCTATTTACACGACAACGGAAAGTTATTTTTGTAAATTTTATTGTAAAAATTATTATTTTCTTGAACAATCTTGACCATTAAAGGGCTAATTGATATAAATAGACTTTTGAGCTCTTTGAGGTGCTGTTGGCACAAGCGGGGTTAAAGGTCACATTCACACCAGAATGCGTGGAAATAAAATTGTTAAAATTATATACTTTTGAAGGCTTAATTTGTGTTCCTCAATGTAATGACAAGAAATAAATCATATGATGGTTTCATTCCGTACACGTTGAATTAGGGACTCGTGTCAATAATTAAATTTCTTAAAAAATTATATTAATTTGTACATAATGAAGTTATCATCATATGTTAAGATTTATTTCGCTTCATTACATCTAGACGCACAATTTAAGCCTCTAAAACTATAACATTATGACAACTCAATTTTCAAGCATTTTGCTGTGAATATGCATTTAGTTGTGAAACTCAACAATTATGTTTGTTCCATTCACAATCACGGTAAGTCGACGATCAATAGAGGGACCCATTCCTAGCTATTACCAGCCCGTTTCTAACTATGCCCCTCCAATTTCTAGCAATGTCCCGCCCATTTCTAGTTATGCCCCGCCCATTTATAGCTATGCCCCGCCCATTTCTAGCTATTTCCCGCCAATTTCTATCTATGCCCCGCCCATTTCTAGCTATATCCCGCCCATTTCTAGCTATGACCTGCCCATTTCTAGCTATGTCCCGCCTATTTCTAGCAATTCCCCGCCCGTTGCTAGCTATGCCACACCCACTTCTAGCTATTCCCCACCCATTGCTAGCTATGCCACTCCAGTTTCTAGCTATGCCCCGCCCATGTCTAGCTATTCCCCGCCCATTTCTAGCTATTCCCCGCCAATTTCTAGCTACACCCGCCCATTTCTAGCTATGCCACTCCCATTTCTAGCCATGCCCCTCCCATTTCTAGCTATGTTTCGCCCATTATTAGAATCTAAATTTCAAGGTAACTATAGGGGTAAGCCGTCGAATATATGTTAAAGACAATGGACCTTTCCATGTTTAGCTATGCCCCGCCCATCACTAGCTAAGCTCCACCCACACCTCGTCGTGTTGGGGTTGAACGATCCCCAAATGCCCTAGCTATCTATTTCCTGGAAACTATACATGGAAGCTGTTGAATATTTTGTAACTAATTTGACTGGCCGCTGTTGCTGCATATGGCAGCAACAGCGCCCAGTCAAATTAGTTTCAAAATATTCAACAGAATATTTATTAAATAGTAAAAGCAAACAATTTGTACAACACCGCATAGACCGTCTTCAAATATGCGTTCGTGACGTACTTATCGACGTTATTCATGACGTCATCATTATGATGTCATTGTACATATCACGCAGTTCATTATAACGTCATATGATGGGTGGGTACACTGGAAAGGTGAATTTGGCTGGAGGTTGCCGTGTCATAGCAGATTGCTTATTGAAATGCTAATTCGTTAAAGACGTACAATTCATACACTCGGACGCAGACCTTTCAATTTTTGTGACATTGCTATACGTCATTATGGTTGTGACGTCAGCTAATATGTGACATCTTTGATTATGACGTCAGATAAATGAGTAACATATGAAATCCCTCTATTGTTTCTCGCCAGCTGGACCGTTTTGTAACGTCACAGAGTTACAGTGCGCGAGCGGTGAATGTAAATCGCGTGACAAATTCAGTAACGGAGTGAACGACTGTGGCGATAATTCTGATGAAGGTCTGTATGCGTGTTGTGATATTATAAAGATTAATATTATGTTTGCGTTTTCATCATCGCTTCAAATTCAGCAACTGTTAGTGAATAATTGCTTGTAAAGTCAAACCTGTCTATAACGATCCTTGCTTTTGGGGCCAATATTTAGTAGTTCTTTAAGAGGCATTTATCTTAAGAAGCCGCTATCTTGTGGCCCCAAAAGCCAACTAGCAATACCAACCATTCATTGTGAACAACAACAATACCGACCATTAATTGTCAACAACAACAATACCAACCATTCATTGTCAGCAACAACAATACCAATCATTCATTGTCAGCAACAACAATACCAACCATTCATTGTCAACAACAACAATATTAGCCATTCATAGTCAACAATAATATCACCCACTCATTGTCAACCACAACAATATCAACCATTCATTGTCAACAACAATACCAACCACTCATTGTCAACAACAACAACAACAACAACAACAACAACAACAACAACAACAACAACAACAACAACAATGTCAAGCATTCATTGTCAACAACAATACCAACCACTCATTGTCAACAACAACAACAACAACAACAACAATGTCAACCATTCATTGTCAACAATAATATCACCCCCTCGTTGTCAACCACAACACTATCAACCATTCATTGTCAACAACAACAATATCAACCATTCATTGTCAACAACAATACCAACCACTCATTGTCAACAGCAACAACAACAACAACAACAACAACAATAATGTCAACCATTCATTGTCAACAACAATACCAACCACTCATTGTCAACAACAACAACAACAACAATGTCAACCATTCATTGTCGTCAACAACAACAACAACAGTACCAACCATTCATTGTCAGCAACAACAATATCAACCATTCATTGTCGTCAACAACAACAATAGCAACCAATCATTGTCTACAACAATACCAACCATTCATTGTCAGCAACAACAATACCAACCATTCATTGTCAGCAACAACAATACCAATCACCCATTGGCAAAAACAACAACATTGTCAACCATTCATTGTCAACAACAACAATATCAACCATTCATTGTCAACAACAACAATACCAACCACTCACTGGCAACAACAACAACAACAACAACAACAACAATGTCAACCATTCATTGTCAACAACAACAATACCAACCATCCATTGTCAGCAACAACAATATCTCAACCATTCATTGTCAACAACAACAATATCACCTACTCATTGTCAACAACAACAATATCAACCATTCATTGTCAGCAAAAACAGTACCAACCATTCATTGTCAACAACAATACCAACCACTCATTGTCAACAACCACAACAACAACAACAATTTCAACCATTCATTGTCAACAGCAACAATATCAACCATTCATTGTCAGCAACAACAATGCCAACCATTCATTGTCAGCAACAATACCAACCACTCATTGTCAACAACAATATCACCTACTCATTGTCAACAACAACAATATCAACCATTCATTGTCAGCAACAACAATACCAACCATTCATAGTCAACAACAATACCAACCACTCATTGTCAGCAGCAACAATACCAACCTCTAATTGTCAACAACAACAATGCCAACCATTCATTGTCAAAAACAATACCAACCATTCATTGTCAACAACACTGCCAACCATTAATTGTCAACAACAATACCAACCACTCATTGTCAGCAACAACAATATCAACCATTCATTGCCAGCACCAACAATACCAACCATTCATTGCCAGCACCAACAATACCAACCACTCATTGTCAACAACAATATCAACCATTCATTGTTAGCAACACCAATACCAAGCATTCATTGTCAACATCAACAATGCCAACCATTTATTGGCAACAACAATATCAACCATTCATTGTCAGCAACAACAATACCAACCATTCATTGTCAGGAACAACAATCTCAACCATTCATTGGCAACAACAACATCGACCAGTCACTGTCAACAACAATGCCAACCCTTCATTGTCAACAACAACAACAGCAATGTCAATCATTCATTGTCATCAACAACAATGTCAACCATTAATTGTCACCAGCAACAACAATGTCAACCATTCATTGTTAACAACAACGACAATAACAATGCCAACCATTCATTGACAACAACAACAACAACAACAACAACAACAACAACCATTCATTGTCAACAACAACTATATCAATAATGCTTTATCATTAACAGCAACGCCAACCCTTCATTCTCAACAGCGATTGCCAAGAATTATGATCAACAATGTTTTGTTTTGCGGATACTCATAATTTTATAAGATACGTTTAGCATTGTATCCTAAGATACCCATCGCTGTATTAGATATATTGAATATTGTATCTTGCTCCTCATATACTCATCGCTATGTTAGATACATTGAGTATTGTATCTTGCTCCTCAGATACTCATCGCTATGTTAGATACATTCAATAATTTATCTTGCTCCTCAGATACTCATCGCTATGTTAGATACATTGAATAATTTATCTTGCTCCTCAGATACCCATCGCTGTATTAGATATATTGAATATTGTATCATGCTCCTCATATACTCATCGCTATGTTAGATACATTGAGTATTGTATCTTGCTCCTCAGATACTCATCGCTATGTTAGATACATTGAATAATTTATCTTGCTCCTCAGATACTCATCGCTATGTTAGATACATTGAGTATTGTATCTTGCTCCTCAGATACTCATCGCTATGTTAGATACCTTGAGCATTGTATCTAGCTCCACAGATACTCATCGCTATGTTAGATACATTGAGTAATGTATCTTACTCCTAAGATACTCATCGCTATGTTAGATACATTGAGTATTGTATCGTGCTCCTCAGATACTCATCGCTATGTTAGATACATTGAGTATTGTCACATTGTCACAAAATCAAAATAAGAGAGTAATATAGGAAAACAAGAGACTTGTCACATAATTTTCGTCTGAGAGTTGTTTCGAGATGCACTACCCTCCTATTAATGTACTCTCAGGGGGTGGATCGAGAATGAGGTTTGAGGGTTTAAACCCCTCCTTGGTTAGAGTATGTTAGTTTCTCTTTGAGTGATCTGGGTATAATTACATCCAATGAGAGCAATATTGAATGACTCGTCTTGGCTCAGCTCAGATATATTCTCTCAGTATATCGGTGAACCACACCCCTCAAAAGACACAGATCCATACCTGACTCAGTCACAAGCAGGACATGTGGCGTTCGTGATGTCATAATTCATGAATCAATTTCCTCACTCAATCATATGACGTCATAATCAACTACGTAACGTGTGGGCTCGCGTCATCATCATGACGCATGAGTGATTCGATGTAGTTCCTCGTTAACGCTTAATTCTCCGACACGTTGTACGAATTGTATGTCTTCACTACCATTTAATAAACATTCTGTTGAATATTTTGAAACTAATTTGACTCGGCGCTATTGCTGCCTAACCACCCAGTCAAATTAGTTAAAAAATATTTAACAGGTTTCCCTGTATAGCTTTCTGGAAATTGATAGTTAAGAAGTTCAGGGATCGATCGGTCGATCCCAACACGAGCGATGTGTGGGCGGAGTTTAACTAAGCATGGGCGGGGCATAGCTAAAACTTGAATGGTTAATTCATAAGAACATGATGATGTGTTCCAGCTTAGGAGAGGGTCCAACTTAGGAGAGAGGGGCGTGGGTGTGTGGCTGTGTGGGTGTGTTCTTGTCGTGTGGCAAGCTGTCACATGCGCTCCAAATGTAGTACAGCTTATGACATCTTGTGACGAGCGTTTCATCAGATGTGGTCTGGCATAGCATGAGATTTGTTATCCTGTGACGAGCGTTTCATCAGATGTGGCATAGCTTAGCATAAGATTTGTTAACTTGTGACGAGCGTTTCATCAGATGTGGTATACCTTAGCATGAGATTTTTTATCTTGTGACAAGCGTTTCATCAGATGTGGTAAAGCTTAGCGTGAGATTTGTTATCTTGTGACGAGCATTTCATCAGATCTGGTCTAGCGTAGCATGAGATTTGTTATCTCGTGACAAACGTTCACGTATAAATGTGCTTCACCGGGAGCTGCTGAAACTCATATACATAGAAAACCTCGTCAAATATCAATCAGAGTATTCGCGGGGTGCTGGAATTATAGCTATAACAGTTCATGCAAATCCTGACATAGGGTCACAAACTATTTGTTTCTGTGTAACCGGTGGTCATTATTAAAGACAGACAACCCTGGTGTGCAGGGACAAATATTCATGTGAATAAATTTGAGGCCAGTCTGATCATTATCCTCTGACAAACAGTCACAGACAGACGAACAGACATGCATAGAAACAAACAGACGTACAGACAAACATACATGCATGGAAACAAACAGACATACAGACACACATACATGCATAGAAACAAACAGCCACAGACAGACAAACAGACATGCATAGAAGCAAACAGCCACAGACAGACAAACAGACATGCATAGAAACAAAGAGCCACAGACAGACAAACAGACATGCATAGAAACAAAGAGCCACAGACAGACAAACAGACAGATAAATGGACAGACATACACATATAGAAAATAAAACAGACACACAAACAGTCAGACGTGTAGTCAGATATTTATTCAACCAAACAAACAAACAAACAAACAAACAAACATGCAGACAGGGAGGCAGGCAGGCAGGCAGGCAGGCAGTAAGGCAAGCAAGCAGACAGACAGACGGTCAGGCAGACAGACGAAACATGCAATCGCATACACAATATCCCGGATTCCCGCATCCAACACACAAATATAATCCCTACTACCATAGCTGTACAGCTAATACGATTCTTAATACTCATTCTATTTGAGTAAATCATACTAGAGCTAACATTCCAATACAGATTCAAGCCATGTTACAAACACAATCTAATAACACCAAGATGTAACTGACTCAATAAACCCTCACGTGTTTTTGTCTGGCCCCGGTGTACAGTCGCATTTCCGTGTCCTGGGGACGTGTTCTCGTGTTCTAATGGTAGATGTATCACCACGTATTTCGTGCACGATAACTATGACGACTGTGGAGACGGAAGCGAAGAAGGTTTGTCAGTCTGCGCATGTGCAATGCAGAGTTTTCCGGTACACGTATACTGTTCGGCATCAAAACTAATAAACCCACAATCAGAGTGACGTCATATGTGACGAAAATGTCACATGACTAACAGCATCTTGTTTAGTTATTAATCTCTGATCGGTTCCCGAGCACGTGTTCTTCATCCTGTAATCGCCGAGCGCTTCTCGGGCATGCGCATTTGACCTTGTAAACCTGAATCAACAAAACACCAAAATTCCTTTACGAGTGCAAAAATATATACAGATGGGATACTTTGAAACGAATTTTACTGGGAACTGTTTATGACAGCAACATGTTCCTGCCAAATTAGTTTCGAATTATTCAACAGCTACAATGAGCAATCCGAGCTGTCCCTCAAGTAGGCCTATATGACTTCCCTAACTAGCTGACGTCACAATTACAATGACGTCTAGTTCCGCTAGGAAAAATCGAAGTCACTCACTAAGTGTACGAATTGCGTATCTTTGAAAAATTTACAATGTGGGCGTAATACTAATTCTGTTAACTATTTTGAAACTAATTTGACTGAGAGCAACAGACCCAGTCAAATTAGTTACATAATTTTCACCAGTTAACCTGTATAGTTACCTTGAAATTTATATTCTGGAAATTCAGCTTTCAAAGTTTTAAATCAATTTCACCACGCATAAAAAGTGGGCTTGACTTGGCGAGAAATGGGTGAGGCGTCGTTGGACAGAGATCCCGCTATTGCAGTTTGTCTCAACCCTGCATGACGTTATCCAGTAACTTACGCCCACCTGAATTACAATATAAATTGTGTAAATGCTTTATTTCTGTTTAAGTCTGGTGTGCTTATTATTTCTAGTTTCATTTTCTAGATTTCAGCTTTTTTCTGCATGTTTTTTGTAATCATTTGGTTTTTGCATTCCGTGGCTTTGCTTGTGTTTGCATGTTTGTTGATTGCTGTCTCAGCACCTCGCCCATGCAAGTACGGTCCGTTCTCCTGTACAATCGGGAAGTGTGTGTCTATGAACTGGATGTTAGATGGCATGGATGACTGCGGGGATGGCAGTGATGAAGGTAACAGTGTTATGTAGGGGTGCGATTTGGTGTCGATCAAGTATCTGACGTCATATCTGACTCACTTATCTGACGTCATAATCAATAATGTCACTAGTTAACTGACGTCACAATCATAATCACGTATAACTCTGTCATGAAAATAGAAAAACGTCACTAGTGTGCGAATTATGTTTTTGAAAAAAAATGCAATTTAATAAATATTCTGTTGATTATTTTGAAACTCTTGAGTCAATTCGCTATTTGACAGGTTAATAGCAGACACCAGTCTTCCACCTAACAATATGTCACGATTCCATGCACACATGAATAGTATTGACCCATAAACCATCGTCTTTCTCTCACTGTGGAGAAGCCAATCCAACGGCCGAATAAAATCGCCAATGTTTCTTCACTGTGTCTAGACATCTTAACCTGTACTAGCACCGCATCTGTGGACATCAGACTATGTGTGTTTGCCGATGACCCACATCTTGTGTCAGCAGCGCCTCAAAGTGCTCAAAATGCTACTGATAACAGTTAACGTGTTAATGGTCAAGACTTTTCATAGTATAACATTTTGAAACTCTCTTCAACTTCAGACAAACTTATTCTGTTTCTCTAACTCTTTCCATCGATGTTCCCAAAAGTCCTGATTGTTGCCTCCAGAATGCTGTTTTTCCCCATAACTTATCAAGATAATCCATATTTCTTTACAAAAATAATGTCTGCTGTCTCATTCCATAGCTCGGTTGCAGCCAATTTATGCAAAAGTTTATCGCAGAAAGAGAGCAAAAAAAAAAAAAAATATATGAGAGAGAGAGAGAGAGAGAGAGAGCGAGAGAGGGAGAGAGAGAGAGAGAGAGAGAGGTGGGAGGGGGAGGGAGAGAGAGAGAGAGAGAGAGGTGGGAGGGGGAGGGAGGGGGTGTGTAGGGTGGAAGGGAGGGGGTGGGGGTTGAAGAGAGGCTCAAAATTACCACACCAGTCAATAATCTTATCATACTCATCACAAGCATGTCAGTGTGGTGCATAATCATCATCATCATCATCATCATCATCATCATCATCATCATCATCATCATCATCCATACACAAATACAGAATATTCACATTTTACTGGCTTACAGATAGACAGATGATACACAGAAACATACTTTCAATGATGTTAAAACCTATTTGTTTTATATAAAGTGATTCGCTTTTCTTAGCAAATCCTCATTAATTTCTGTAGAAAATATATTACTTCCCCGCAACAAAATGTCTAATGGAAACATCTGGGGTAATTTCATAAATGGAATCAAATAAATTGCGTATTTCATTTGTCCATCTTGACCATTACAACAAGTAATGATAAGAGCTTTCTGGGCTATGACAGTAATAACATCCGGGGTATTCAAGTAGGTGATATCTGGACAAATCATTGTTTAGTTGCCTGCAGTTATTTCTTAGTGTGCATGTTATGATAATTATTTTCGCGTCTTTTACCAAATGAATAGTATGTGGTGAATTGGTCTTTCACGTTTTGATACGTTTTTGCAAGATTTGTTTTGAAAACCGAAACTGAGAGAGCTGATTTTAGTGTTATGTCTAGGTTGTTCCACAATTGGATAACACTTGGTATGAAAGGGTTTTAAAATATTTCAAGGTGGTGGTTCGGTGGAATAAAATTTTCAGAATTTCGAAGGCTATAGTATGTGACATCACCTACTCTTCTAGGAATTATATCTGCTATATAATAGTTATATGTTATCCTACACTCCAAAGAAGGAGCAATCCAATCCTCCCACCCCCACCGAAGGGCTGAAGAGATACATCTGTTTCCATTCAAAATTCTGTGGTTAAGATTTGCAGGAAACAATGTTTATTATCAAATAACTTGGAAACTTCCAGATAAAAATTGGGCAATTAGCGTTTTAGCTTGTCATATAAATAGCCTATCTGAGTAGTACAATGGTAAATGCCCGACTGGTATTTCCTTTTACTCCAGACAATTATGTTTGTTCACATGCATTCTGAGAGCGCGCGTCATTTTAATGGCCACCTACCGCGGCTATTTGGATGTTAAATAAGATAATGATGTAATACCCGCAGATTCAGCTATGATATTGATAGAGACCAAGCGGGGAATAAGCCGGTGGAGATACGTATACACGCCTTCATCTTCGCCTTCATCTTCGCCTTCATCTTCGCGTAACCCTTGGGACCTGAAAACAAACAAACACCAACCATGCTTCACGATTTAATAATTATATTAAAAATATGTAACAGCTTATCTGCATGGTTTGAAAGTGAGATACAACTAGTTTGACATGTTCCTGTTAAATTAATTAAAAAATATACAACAGCTTACCTATATAGTTATTTTCAAATTGAGAATCTAGGAATGCTGGGTTCAAGGGGGTTAATCAGGCAGAATGTACGATAACCTAGACATTCGTGATAACACAATCTACTGTCATTTTGCCAAAATCTCAGCTAAACATAGAAATAGGAGTCATTTAGTCACTATATGTTATGAAAATGATTTTTTATCCTTAAGACATCTTTTCCATAAAGCACAGGAGTGTATCATACCCCTTGGTGTTTAATAGTTCATTAAAGTCATACCTGGGGCGCATTCACGAGGGCGCGGTGGGTATACATCCTCACCTGCCCATAATGACCACCTCGTGGACCGCCAATAGGTAGATACTAAACACAGTTTGCCATGATAAATGAATAGCATTTTGGATCTAAATGACGATAGTTCCTAGTGGTATTGTACAGCTCATAAATAAGTTAACACAGGGCTCGAAAACTGGATAAGTATTGTGTTGCCCCTAGGGGCAAGTACACCATTTAAGTTAGGCTGTCCGACTACACTTCCAGGTTTCCCAGTCTCTGCAAATTCTGCTGAAAATATTATTGTGGTAAGCTATATAGACTACAGAATCCTTGTAAATATCAACTCAACCATTATATTAACCGTTTATTCCTCATATCAGACAAAAATGGCTTCTGCAGTGGTCGTAAGAAATGTCCATTTGCAGACCTAAGAGAAGACTATTTTCTAAATTTACCACTGGAATGACTGGCTCGATAAACGAGCCAGGCATTAAGGTGGTAAATTAAAGAACCCACAGCCTTCTCTTGAATCTCTTGGTATGCAAATGAACTTTTTCTATGAGAAAATTGAAATTTTCAAGAAAAAATTTGATTGTTAAAGAATTAAGACTAAATGAAATAATTAGTCACCATGGATACATATAAAGGCACTATTTATCGTTGCCATGCAGTAAAAGGTGGTTGCCCCGTACCACAGGAACATGCAATTTCCGTGGCCTGTAACATGTCTTGGGAACAAAATCATAAACATGCAAGTTAGGAAGAAATGTTCTGGTGAATATTGTAAGCACGCTGCCTTATTCAACACCACGTTTTATTCTGCTTTGGATACGTGTTAGGTAATTTCAGAGCTGTACTGTACTGCAATAATTTAGCTCTAGAGTCAGGTGCCCGACATTGACAGGTTTACCTGAAGTTCGACGATATAGGAGACGTTTTCTATTAACACCTATACGACAACAATAACAGTTCCTATATAATCTAGTGCAAAGAGTTCAAATGAAAGCACCAGCGTTGTACCAGCGTTGCTGAAACCTTGTGCTCTCGTAGACAGCAGCAATTTATAGCAACTGCGTCTTTGAAAAGAACATCAGCAGGAAAAATGGTTTATGATATTACAAATCCGCTTAGCTCGAAAGGGGTGCTATGAATATTTAACATTTTGTACAAGAAATTCCAAGCATCAAATATTATTTAAATTTTGATAATTATTATTTTGACTATTATGAAACTAATTGGACTGGGAGCTGTTGCTGCCATTGCCAAATTAGTTTCAAAATATTCGACAGCCTACCTGTAGAGCCACCTAGAAATTGGCGTTCCGTGAATTCAGTGTTTAAACTGTTAAATAATTCCGGTGTACCTACGTCTAGCGGCGAACATTGGGATACAGATCTGAAAGATGACCGCGTATACCTGTCGTAGTTGGTCATCGTGGTTAGCAATTGTAGCGTTGCTGTGGCAACGAGTCACCCTCGTCGAAGTAAGAATTTGCATAACAGTCAATGGAAAACCTGGTAGGACTTTATTTAAGCAAAAATATAGTAAGAATGATGAGGTATATTGTACAATCACGCACAGGTAAGTACCTAGTCTGGATGTGAGAAGTCATCCCTAGCCTAAGTAACTAAGTAATTCTGGATTCTATATGTGACAAGAGTTAGACGCCTATCACGTAAGTACGAGTCTGGATCTGACAATACCTCGCTAGCATTGCTTTTTATTATTTAAAAAAAGAAAGAAAGTAGTTTAAATCTATATGTAAGTATTTAATAGTACCGTTATTGATTGAGAGAAACTTTTTCTCCCGCGTGACTTATCAGGATCTGGAGCATGTTTATGTGAAAAAGCTCGTCTAACTCAAGACAGGGACCCAATTTGTCACTCAAATATCTGACGTCATGAACAATTACGTCATAATTACGTGTATATTAAGAACAGTTGAGGAAAGTTGATGACGTCACAATCAAAATGACGCATAGCTCCGTCACGAAAATTGAACAGTCAATCACTTGTCTTTGATGAATTTACAATAAATGGATAAATACATTTATCAATAAATATTCTATTGAATAATTTGAAATTAGTTTGACATGGAGCTGTTACTGCCATAGGCAGGCAGCAACAGCCACCAGGCAAATTTGTTTCAAAATGGTTGACAGCTTACACGTAGGGTAGTGGAGGGTATTTTCAATCGGAGGTAGTTTTCAATCGGGTTATTTTAGACACTCAATATTAACAGTAAAATTCTAAAAGAACTATCACGCTACATTTCTATAATTTTTTATATTGTATACATTTCTAAAATGTTTATTCTTAGTGCTCAGCAAAAACATTTTCACTGTGTAATTGATTATTAGTAATATCAAGTTGTTTAAGTAGAGCCACCACCATTTTAGGTGACTAATTTGCTGCGTTAAATAATGTGTTTAAGACGTAGCGGTCATATAAATGCTTCATTGAAGACAAAAAGTAAAGTACAAGGAAATTTACACGTCACATGGTTGCTTCAACAGAATGAATCGAGCAACTATTTGATGCCTAATCTTTGACTTAATCACGCGATTTTAATTCTGTGAATGATTTTGTGTAAAACGAACCTTCAGTTAAAATCTTTAAATAATGGAAGCAGTTTTCAATCGCTTGATGAGAAATACCAAAATTCTAATTATCCCATTAACATTATAATTCTTGTCATGATTAAAAAAATTTAGCAAACTATCACTTATAAATTCTAAATAAAACTGTTGCTGCATTCTCCAAGATAACACTGAAATTGTTCGATGATTGTTACCTGTGCTTAGCCACAGACCCACGGGAGTCACTATTTGCTTATCACAGCAGTAAGAAATGATTTGGATGCTACCAGAAAAGCAAATGATTTAGTTAAACGTAAAAGTTTAATCTATAACACACTCCCCATATAATATTGAAATACTAAAACATGATTTATAATTGCAAAGTTCAAATAAAAGGAAAAAACAAGCGATTGAAAACTACCTCCACCGATTGAAAACTGCCTCCATCGTGTTGCCTTATTTCAGTGATTATTAATTCTATATCAGTATGCAGAGGTACACTCAGACAATTTACAGCATTTGACAATATTATGACCTTCCATTTGACATATATAATTGTGCACTGAATATTTTCTTTGAACAAGGAGAAATACCACGATTCCTTAAGCGATTGAAAACTACCTCTCCCCCTTATAGGTAGGCCTACAGTTATGTAGTCATAATTAGTCATAATTATAGTTATTCATATTTCAAAGTTTCAAAATCGATTCCAACTCGCGTAAAATGTGGGCGGAGCTTAGTTAGAAGTGGGCGGGGCATAGCAAGAAACGGGTCCCTCTGTAGCGAGTTGTCTTGAAATCTGCCATATTGTAATCATTAATTTGTAAATATGTAAATCGTTAAAGGACATTTCTCCTACTAATTTAATAATGTTGTTTTCAATTTTTATGTCATCTTAAATCGCATAATGGAGTTTTCTAATAACATTTGTGGAATTAAAATAACGCATTTCTTTCTCAATGGATAAACTGCGATGTGCTTATAGAAATTTGTTACAAACTATCTAATTAATTAATTAACATTTCCTCTTTTGACAGCAAAGTTGATTGGTGACGCGTGTACAAACACGTACTGGTGCTGTCCATGCGAGCAGTACGTCCCTCACAGTGAATGTCGCTCCAGTATCTGCAGGTGCATGTCCGGATTTTATTCAAACCAACTTGGCACCCAGTGTATTCGCAGTAAGTGATATGGTTTTAGATGATCACGTAATACGAATAAAATATAACAGTGTTATCTATTCATTGTTATGCTCACGCATGCGTGTGAAGGTATGCGCGTGCGTCGGTGCATGTGTGCGCGCGTGCGTGTGTATGTGTGTGTGTGAGCGAGTACTCCCGCGCGTTCACCCGTCCGTCCTTGCGCCCATGTGTCAATCCCGGATTTTTGGTCACCAAACTTCTTATATGGATGCATCAGGTCTAATGGTGTTTAAAGTACCAAAAGTATGTCAGCGTGACCTACTTTCCACGGTACACTGAACATAAGGGATTATTTTTGTTGGCTGTAGTTTAAAGAGTTTTTCGTATACAGTAACCAAACTTCGTGTACGGATGCGTTGTAGGTTATTGTTGTGTTGTCAACCAGACCTCCGTTTGACGGTTCACATGATAGAGAATTCTTGTCAGATCTTTAGCTTGCCCTTTATAGACATGAACCAATGTTGCTGTGTGCGTGGATGCATTCTGCTTCTAGTATCAATTCATTGTTCACACAACTTCAAGATTAATTGCATGCGTTCAGCGGAAGGCGGGGGTTCAGAGAAGCGCTTATGATCATGTCGATAGTCACTTACAGGACTGGCGGTATGATCAGTGAACGAAAAGAAGAAGAAGCAGAGAAGCGGGGTGGGGGCTTGAGGGTGGAGTTGGGTGTATGCATTGTGATGCGCTGCATCATTAAAACTCTAGTTACCGATTCAGAATTACTGATGGACACCCAATTGCCAACTTAGAGCTTGGTTGCTTGCTTGCTTGATTGATTGATTGAATGAATGATTGATTGATTGATTGATTGATTGATTGATTGATTGATTGATTGATTGATTGATTGACTGATTGATTAATTGATTGATTGATTGATTAATTAATTAATTAATTAATTAATTAATTAATTGATTAATTAATTAATTAATTAATTAATTAATTAATTAATTAATTAATTAATTAATTAATTGATTGATTGATTGATTGATTGATTGATTGATTGACTGATTGATTGATTGATTGATTGCTCTACAGTTGTGGTTGATTGAGCAGCTTCATTCCTGACGGATTATTAATGTCCTTGGCATTTAAAAATAGGGAGAATACGAGACAGTTGTTTGTTTAAATTTAGGAAGAGTAGGAGACAAGTGTTTCCAGGACTCTGACTGCAGCGACGTCATTCCAAACAGCAGATGCGATGCAGGTCTGTGCACGTGCCTTTCCGGATACCATGGTGATAATGGAACATCTTCCTGCATCAAACGTAAGCAGAACTAGGATGAAAGACAGATAGACAGAGGCAGGCAGGCTGGTTCACAGGACACCTCGAGCGATTTATAAACATGGGAATAATGTACAGATAGACACAGACAGGTTGATTGGGTTAATATCAGGAAATAGAATCATGATACAGAAAATATGCGCTGAGAGTTAAGATTTATCAGTAGAATGTGGGGATCCAGTCTTAGCTATGCTCCGCCCATTTCTAGTTATGCCCCGCCCATTTCTATGGTTATAATCCGCCCACATTTTACGTATATTATAATCGATTTATATACTTTGAATCCTGAATTCCCAGAATCCCAATTTCAAGGTAACTATACAGGTAAGCTGCTGGATAATCTGAAGCTAATTTGACTGGGTGCCGATGGAAGCAACATAACCCAGTAAAATTAGTTTCTAAAATATTCAACAGAATGTTTAATAAAACGTAAATCCACCAAAGACATACAATTCGTAAACTTGATAGACTTTTCAATGTTCATGCCGGAGCTCCATACGTCACTATGTATTGCGATGTATGGCTACATATGACATAATTGGGTATGACGTCATATTCTTGAGCGACATATCAGATCTAACTCATTGAAAAGCCATAAACCTCTGCGGAGAAGTAATTAAACAAAATAAATCAACACTTAAATTTGAATAAATAAATTTAAGAAAAAATGAAAGAAAATAATCCTTCTCTAACAGGTAGGGTTGGTGACGTCACTTGTTCAGTTGACGCAGATTGCTCTGCCGCTGTGACGCATAGCAACTGTAGCAATAACACGTGTATGTGTGATAGCGGCTATTTCAGTACGGCGGACAGAACCACGTGTCTACGATGTAAGTATAGCCATACATCAATCAGTAACAAGTACACGCGCGAGAGTAGTCAAGGGTGGGGGGGGGGGGCTAACTCTGGACACATAGCCTATATATACTGCTGGCAAATCCCTGTATTTCGGGAATACTATTGGCTTAGAGCCAGTCATTCCAGCGGTAAATTGTCAAAAATTGTCTTCTCTTGGTGTAAATGGACATTTCACAAGAGCCTAGCTGAAGCTGCTTTGGCTGATATGGCTGTTAAAGGGTTAATGTCTTAAGCAGCATATAGTATTCTCCTCAATATAGAGAACATTTAAAGGTGTATATTCACATCAGCGTGGTCTAAAATAAAACTGTTAAAATTTTATACTTTTAGAAGCTTAAATCGTGTGCCTAGATGTAAGGAAACGAAATAAATCTTAGCAAATGATAATCTCATTACGTATTAATTAATATAATTATTAAAGTTGTGAAATTGAATTAGAGACACGAGCCCGTAATTTAAATTGACAAGTAAAAAAATGTATGTTAATTTATACGATATGATAGCATCACATGTTAAGATTTACTTCGTTTCATTACATTTAGATACACAATTTAAGCCTCTAGAAGTATACCAATTTAACAATTTTATTTTTAAGCATTTAGTGTGAATATACACCTTTAAGAAAGGCTAGTAACCGATGCAACCATGCTATTATATTTCTTAAATGATCCGGCTAGCTAATACATTGGATGATCCTGTCAGTAGATTACTAATATGGTTTTCAAAATTTTGTCCAAGCGATTAACGTCTCGGAGGGTACGTATGCATTTATAGACAGCAACCCTCTTTTTATTTCTAACGTATTTCTCATGTTTAGATTTTTTATTATTATTATTATTATTATTATTATTATTATTATTATTATTATTATTATACTACTACTACTACTACTACTACTACTACTACTACTACTACTACTACTACTACTACTACTACTACTACTACTACTACTACTACTACTGCTGCTGCTGCCGCCGCTGCTGCTGCTGCTGCTGCTGCTGCTGCTGCTGCTACTACTACTACTACTATTATTTATTTATTATTATTATTATTATTATTATTATTATTATTATTTGCTACGTTATTAGTGTTATTATTATTTGCTATGTTATTAGTGTTATTATTATTTGCCATGGCATTAGTGTTATAATGCGAATTGTAGGCTATATTTATAGCTTTGTTTAATGTTATCATTTATTTTGTTGTAAAAATCCGTTCCTCAATTCATAGCTTATTGATTATTATTTAGATTTATCAAATACGTTTCAAATTTTATCTGGATTAGCAGGAACTAAAGCAATGTCTAAAGCCGTGTTCTCACTAGAAACATGGGCCGTGTTCTCACTAGAGACTTAGGCCGTGTTCTCACTAGAGACCTAGGCCGTGTTCTCACTAGAGACTTAGGCCGTGTTCTCACTAGAGACTTAGGCCGTGTTCTCACTAGAGACTTAGGCCGTATTCTCACTAGAGACTTAGGCCGTGTTCTCACTAGAGACTTAGGCCGTGTTCTCACTAGAGACTTAGGCCGTGTTCTCACTAGAGACTTTTTAGGTCTCTAGCGAGAACACGGCCTTAACCGGCGTAACACAATACTGAGGTATGGCGTTATTCCCGATTAACTCTCAAGCGAGAACACGGAACTAAAGCAATGTCTAAAGCTGTGTTCTCACTAGAAACATGGGCCGTGTTCTCACTAGAGACTTCGGCCGTGGTCTCACTAGAGACTTAGGCCGTGTTCTCACTAGAGACTTAGGCCATGTTCTCACTAGAGACTTAGGCCATGTTCTCACTAGAGACTTAAGCCGTGTTCTCACTAGAGACTTAGTTTTCTCACTGGAGACTTAGGCCGTGTTCTCGCTAGAGACTTAGGCCGTGTTCTCACTAGAGACTTCGGCCGTGTTCTCACTAGAGACCTTTTAGGTCTCTAGCGAGAACACGGCCTTAACCGGCGTAACGCAGTACTGAGGTATGGCGTTATTCCCTATTAACTCTCAAGCGAGAACACGGCCTAAGAGACGTAGACTAAGCATATCTTCCTGTATGATGCATGGAATGGAAATGACCGTGAGAGAATATTCACCATAAGGCCCAAAATGGCATTATAAAGTAGAGTGTTTAGTTAAAGGGATGCTAATCTCATCTCAAATGTTGTATTGCACCGATAGATTATGCTTTATAGATTCCATATCGTCCATATCCTGCCACATGCCCTTATCTGTATCACAATTATCCGCTTTGTAATATTGAGTAAATGTTGAACAGTGATCGCCAACATTTTGTCTCCTCTAGCGATACTGTGTGATGTCATATAAGTGCCAATGCATTACATTCTTTATTATGTAATAACCATCTCGTTGAATATTTTGAAACTAATTTGACTGGAAGTTGTTGCTGGCTAAGGCAAATTAGTTTCAAAATATGCAACAGCTTACCTGTATGCTTGCTTTTATACCACATTGTCAAGCTATATATGGCGCCTCTATGACTGAGCGAGTATACCGAGGCAGACACGGTAGGCTTTTTCTGATTGGTTGAAAAGTAAATCATGACAGCCATCATAGGCTGTGGAAATGTACCAACGTTTAGCTACTAAAACCTGAATATCTTTCTTTGATAGGATGATGGAAAGGTTAAAATTCCATGCATAGTTTATGAGTGGCATATTAGATAATTTGTATAGACCCTATGAGATGAGGTTGGTTATCCTTTAAGATATGTCGGACATTAAGCTAGCATTGTGTATATTATATGAATCAGGAATTGTTTCTACATGCATCCATGCCAAAGTTTAAGAGGCATACGTAAGCGATTAGTCACACTATAGGTACAGCTCAGAAATAGCTTATCATGTTATCGAAACAAAACAAAATGTCCTGTTAGATATTCTAAACATAATGGACCATTCCAGAGTAATGACGTCATATGACGTCATAATCAGCTAAGCGGCGTGTAGGATGACGTCATAATCATTACGTCATAAATGTCGTCCTTAACTCTTAATAGTCCGACACGTTGTAAGAATCGTATGTCTCTATTTAATAAACAGGATGTTGGATATTTTGAAACTAATTTGACTGGGCGCTGTTGCTTCCATAGGCAGCAACAGCACACAGTCAAATTAGTTTGAAAATATTCAACAGCTTACATGTATAGTTTTCTGGAAATTGCTAGTCAGGAAGTTCAGAGATCGATCGATCCCAACACGAGCGAGGTGTGGGTGGAGCTTAGATAGAGATGGGCAGGGCATTGCTAAAACTGGAAAGGTCCATTGAATTGGAAGGCATTGCTGCAATGTTTACCAATCCGATTATGTAAATAAATATTCAACAGAACATTTCTTAGTAACTAACATAACATCTGTGTTTGTTTTGGTTAGCCTATTTATGAGCTGTTCTGTATCTATTGTGGTCGTTACTACCGAATTCAGAACACAGGAACAGAAATTCTTCTGAAATGTATGCTGTGCACGATTTTATACACGCAGTCTCATTTTTGTCTCGCCTGCAAAGATGAAAGCGAGATGTAGGTATTTCTTTTCCGACGACGACGACGACGACGTCGGCAATGGCCTCACCGTTTAGTTTATGTTAAGTTTTTTTTCAAATTACAATTTACTCAAAGAGTTCTAATTTACATAAAACTTTACAGATTTCTTCTAGGAGTTGTTTAGAACTAGTCTGCATTAATACGAAACCGGTTTTCAAAATTTTTCAAATGAAAGTTTACTCAATAAAGAGTGATTAGAGAGATTTGTTCTCTACGATCATTAATTATCAATAAGAAGTCGAGAATTATCCAATCTTTTTCTGCGTTTGAACATAAATAATTTTATGCTTGATTTTCGCTGCGGTTAAATTTTTTTCAAACACAATTTTCATCATCAAGGTTTTAGCCGATTTGAATAAAACTTTACAGATTCATTCTACACGATGAATTAAATTATCCTGCATTGGAAGGAAACAAAATTTCAAAAAATTTCTAGATATTTACAGCATTTGAACCTTGATTATTTTATGGCCGAGTTGCATCCAGGTTACACTTTTTTAAAATAAAAATTTAATCAGTAAAGACGTATCCAATTTAGATAAAATGTTTTGATTTGCTCTATAGACTGCTTTAAAGGAGTCTGCAGCACATTACTGTACTTGATTTCAAAAATATTTTTGGTTTTGTATGATTTGAGCTTATGTTTGTACCATTTGCCTTTTTGTCAGACTTGGTGTGCCAGTAGTCATTGTACTGCAGGTTATTACCGGGCTGCATGGCTTTATGGGTCTCCCTTACAGAGCTCTATGTTTCTCTGAAGCTATGCTTCCGTATGGGTAGTAGCACGCGTATGTTGATTGGACAAGCAGATTGCCATTTCAAAATGAGACTGTTTCCGGTGGTTCATCATATCTTGTGATAATTAATATATACAGATCAGCTATTTGCTGTCTTCTGATAGCCTTGGTTCTACATATGTACATGTATTGCCACAACATTATTTTTTCACTCGATATTTAATCTTTGAACTCTGATTTCTCAGAATCTAAATTTTAACGTATCAATACAGGTAAGCTATTGAATATCTTGAGACTAATGTGACTGCAATTTATGGCAGCAACAACTTCCAGTCAAATTAATTGCAACAATTTCAACAGTATGTTCAGTAATTTGTAAATTTCCCAAAGGCATACAATTCGTACACTCATGACAGACTTTTTGATTTTTGTGACAGAGCTATAAACGTCATTATGATTGTGACGTCAGCTAAAATGTGACCTAATTGATTATAACGTCAGATACTTGAGTGACAGATTACATTCCTCCAGTCCAGACCAAGCCATTCAAATATTACTTTATTCTCTTCCCTCAACAGGGTGGATCAATGATTTTGGTTGCACGTTAAGGACAGACTGCAGCGACTCTGTGGCTAATAGTAGCTGTATCAACAAGACGTGTCTCTGCAATTCAGGATTCAATCCGTCATTTGACAGAACATTTTGCTTTAAACGTGAGTATTACATGGCATAGAAGATATGGTGAGAGAGCGGAACACTCAGACACGTTAGCGGAATACTACAGGCTATCTTATATGGCATAGAAGATATGGTGATAGAGCGGAGCACTCAAACACGTTATCTGAGTACTACAGGCTATCTTACATGGATAGAGGAGATATGATCATAGAACGGAACACCAAAACACGTCTTCTGAATACTGCAGGCTATCTTACATGGCATAGAAGATATGGTAATAGATCTGTTCAAACACTGAAATACGTTATCTGAAGACTGCAGGCTATTTTACATGGCATAGCCACAATGGCACCATGTTGCCAGAACCAAAGTTGTGATAGTGGGCCAACGTTGGCTCACGGGTCTAACAATACATCCAATCCAGTCATGGTGGTGGTGGTGGTGGTGGTGGTGGTGGTGGTGGTGGTGGTGGTGGTGGTGGTGGTGGTGGTGGTGGTGGTGGTGGTGTTGGTGGTGGTGATGATGGTGATGATGAGTGTCTGCGGTCTTAAGCTGAAGAAGTGAAAACTTATTTCAGCTGCAATCAGTTTTTCCACAACCTTCTCAATTGGATCTTGTCCACTGCGGGTGTCCTGAGACCCTTTAAGTTCTGTCTCGTATTTAGTAGTTCTAGATTACGTTCCTTGAGGTCTGATCGCAAAACACGTGACAAATTGATGTTGTGGTGACCTTTGCGTTCCTGATGCCTGTTGGCACATATGACTGCAAACTCTAGTGCTTTCTGAGCAGCCTTTCAAGCATTCGAAGAACATGCCGGAACATAGACCATCGCTATTGCGCTACCCTCATAGAAGCACCTATATGTTGTCCCAATATTACAAGGCGATGTTGCCTCATTCTGTGTTTTTCTACTGTCAAACATTGAAATGGCATGATAATCACACTGTAACAATAATGGTGAATTAATTAATACCGCCAAAAGATGCAATTAGCTGTCGCTCATGCCCACCTATGGAGGACAGCGAAGGACAATGACAGGTGTCATAAAACCATGGACAAATTTGTCCAATGCGGGTATATATATTTCAGTCGGGCCACCGTAAGGTCAAAAGTGTCTTTTTTGGAAACAATGTTGCTGTTGCGTTTTAGTTTTTGACCGTAACCTGTCTTTTAAACCGCACAGACACACATCAACCCAAGTTCGGAAAAAATCGCTCCATTAGAGTTATTGAAAAATGCTTTAAAAATTTTCAATTCTGAAAAACAGTGTTGCTGAATGCTGTCGCTGTTGCGTTTTAGCCTTTGGGCACAAAATTGGCATACGTCTTCGGAACCACATGGGTAGGCTTTCACTGAGGTTGGAGAAGAATGCTCTAGTAGAAGCAGGGATACTGAAGAATGCGTAAATGTCTATTTTGTAAACTGATGGTAAAAGCAGATGCTTTTGCATTCTAGCGCTCAAAATTGGCCTACGTGCTCGGGACCATACGAACAAGCTTCCACATGGGTTTGGAGAAGATTGTACCAATAGAACCAGAATTTTTGAAGCCTAAGACATTCATCCATAAAATATGAATTAAATTTAATTTACATTATGTAATAATAATTGTCTTACCCAGCCAATTGATAACGCTTGCGCAGCGTGTGCATGTTGTGCGACTATGACTATGATTGATTAAATGGTGGAAATATATTTCAGGTAAGATTGGCGATAGGACATGCTATATTGATACAGATTGCGAGGACGCGGTAGCCAATAGCAACTGTACCGGGGCGACATGTGTCTGTAACTCCGGATATGTTGTCAATGTCAACAGAACTGTGTGCACAAGAAGTAAGTCATGAATGTGATATGTGGTATGTCCGCGTGTGCGTGCGTGCGTGCGTGCATGCGCGCGTTCGCGCGTGTGCGAGTGGAAATTATGGTTGGGTTAGATCAGCGCTAGATGCTTTCAAGTGTTCAGGTGTACAGATGGTATTGTTAAGACGCGATGCACTATCAACCCTCTAATAATAAGTCAGCCAAAAACGGCCTTTGTAGTGATCTTGAGAAATGTCCATTTGCAGACCAGGAGAAGACAATTCTTGAAAACTTACCACTGGAATGACTGGCCATTTCCTAGAAATTAAAATTCTTTTTACAAATTTGCGCGCTAAAATGTTAATGATCAGATTTAGTGGTATTGTGAAGATCATGTAGTGTTAATGGATAGGGCACTGGTATTATGTATGATTATTGTGTTCTGCGGCTGTAGTAGTAGAAACATCCTACAGCTGCAATCAGTCCTTCTTTGCTTTTGCCCACTGTGCCTTGTTCTGAGGCGAAATCCCTAGCTTCCTCAGGTCCATTCTTGACTTGAGTGTACCGAGTCCTGGTATTATTGAGGTAAAATGCTGCGTTCTGGATGGTGATCTAATGAGTGGGTTGGTGGGTGGGTGCTGCAGTGCCGGATTAGGCCCTTCTAGGGCCGGGTGCAAAGCATATTTGTGGAGTTGGGTGAAAACGAAAGGCAAACCAAAAGGGGTGAGGGTCCGGGGGTCCCACCAACACAACCCCGGGAAATTTTGAAATCTAGATGCTCGCAGATGGCACCTCCTGCATTTCCAGAGGTAAATATAGACCATCAGTTGGCTGTTAAATTATTCATTTTTAGCTTTTTAATTTCATTTTTTTGTTCACTCAATTTTTTGGGCCGTTCAGTTGTGAAAACAGGACTGGATAAAAAACTGAATGAACAACAAAATGAAATTAAATAGCTAAAAATAAAATAATTTAGCAGCCAATTGATGGGCCATATTTACCTTTGGCAGTGTAGGTGGTGCCATCTGAGAGCATCTAGAAGATAAATAACAATATTAAACTGTCATACAACCATTCTTGACTTGCAACAGCAATGGAGATGCACTGGTGGCATTCCTTAGTTGCAATGACCTATTTGCCACAAATACGTCTTTCAAACACCCATGCCGTCACCGGACAACATGGACTGGACACATTGCTGATCGCAAAGCCCCTAGAGGTTATAAGGCTACAAAAGCTGTCTTCAACCAAATAGATTTCATACTATGCAAGACAGCAGCAAAACCCCCACTTCGGGATGCTCGTTCCTATGGAGGCACAGACCTCAATTCTGACCATAAGCCGGTCATTACACACCTCCATATGAACCAGCTCTACCTAATGTACAAACGCCATACCAGGCAAGAGGGTAGAGTCGCTTACAACTTACCCAAGCTCATCAGTGACACTGACACTCAAATGCCATACAAAAAGGCCCTCCGGGAGCTAATAGCTAACATCGACGTCAGCTCCGATCAAAATGAAGCCCTGACTAAAATACTGATATCTATGGAATCATCAGCTGCTAGCACCATAGGTGTTCTAAAAACAATAGAACTAGGTAAACTGACGACCACCTCGTAGTAAAACTGTCAGCAGAACAGAAAGCGTTACGTCTGCGCATCTGTCAAAGTGGCCAAAGTGAAGATCGCACCAAACTACACCAGGAACGCAATAACATTCTGCGCAAACATTAGCGAAGACTTAAAAGATCTTGCTATCCAACAAGCAGACGCCCTAGCAGATGAAATCACTGACATGGATGACTGCCACAAAATGTTTCGGGCAGCCCGAGCCCTGAGAGTTGCTGACTACACACTACCACTAACTGTACACAACTCTGACGGACACTTTATCGGGACTGACCAGGGCAAAGCCGAGGCAATTCGAGAATGGTTCAAGGAACAGTTCACTGACCACGATGATGAGCCCTTGTAATCATTCTCAGGAGACACCAGGCCATTACTAACGCCAATTAATACAGCAGAGGTTGAGGAGGCTCTTAAAGCCCTGAAAAATGGACGTGCATCTGGACCTGATGGCATGAGGAATGAACTATTCAAATATGCAAGTGACATTATCTCAAAACCGATCACGCACATAATCAATTCAGCTTTTATTCACCACCTTCACATCGACTCAAGCCCAAGAAGCCACCTGGCAACCAGCCAATCTGTGGCCCATTGTGCTCCTTAACAGCATACGGAAAATCCTATCCAATGTTACTCTATGCCGCATCCGAGACAAGATCGACGACTTCACCGGATCATGTCAAAGTGGCTTCAAACGTGGACGCAGCTGCGCAGACATTGTATGGGCTCAACGCATGCTTGTGTCGGTAGTCATGTCCAAACACTGGGATTTCCAGAAAATGGGCATTAACATGTCACGAGCCTTCGACGCAATTAAACGCTCAAAGATCCTAGATGTACTACGCCAGGCCAGTTGCAATGAAGATGAGCTACGACTAGTGAGACTACTGCTTGCAGACACCAAGCCGAGAGTACGAGTCAAGTCAGTGAAGTCTGTAGAGTTTGAGACATCAATCGGCTCCCCACAGGGAGATGGTCTATCCCCTGTGTTCTTCACCTGTTACCTGGCTGTTGCATTGAAATCCGTGCTGGAAAACTCCACAAGACCAAACCACCCAGTGTCAATACTGGGAATGCCGCTAGAGGTGAAATATGCCAACGATGTGGACTTTATAGATGAGGAAAAGAAGCCCCTTAACGAACTTTTCCCAATAGCTGCAAGCAAATTAAAAATCGAGAATCTCTTTATGAATGAATCCAAAACAGAGTTCACCCACATATACCTATCTACAAAGCATGAGACTAAAGAAAATGACGATCCACTCTGTGGCGACGAACCATGGAGGAAAAGTAAAATCCTGGGCTCACTGCTTTGCAGTACTGCTCACATTGCTGTACGCTGCATCATGGGAAACATAGCTTTCCAGTCCTTCCGGAAGCTATGGATTCGTATATCAAAGATGCCCTTGGTAAAAAGACTACGTTTATACAATCCAACCTGCGTATCCTTGATGATGTATAACTGTAACAGCTGGGCAGCTCCAACGGCAGGTTTAGACAAACTTGACACCTGCCACCGCAAACACCTACGCACCATCACTGGACACCGATGCCCAGAGAGCATAGTTTCCAACGATGCACTATACAATATGTGTAATACGCCTACGCTGTCTGCCAGAAGACACACCAGCACAGAGAGCCTTGGAATTCGCCCTACTCGGAGCCAGCAAATACAGAGCCAGGAGAGGACGTCATTGTAAAAATCTGCTATGCGTGCTACGAGGTGACCTCAAGAAAGCAGGATTAGGCACAATCAAGTCAAGAATGGACCTGAGGAAGCTAAGGAGTTTAGCTGAGGACAAAACACAGTGGGCAAAAACGAAGAAGGACTGATTGCAGCTGTAGGCTGTTTCTACTACTACAGCCGCAGAATACAGTAATCATACATACACACATACATACAATCTGACTCCTAAAACATCAGAAATGTCTTAAAAACCACGGTTTAATAAGAATAATACTGAAACAATATATAATGGACAAATCAGACAATGAGACCAGGGTCCCGCATCCCCCCCCCCACCTCCCACACACCCTCGCCTTACTACATGGAGGCACATATGGTTATATGATCATACAGTTATAGTGTTATATGGTACATATTCCATGCAAAGAATAACTTAAAATGACTAGTTTTTCATGTGGGCTTGAGGGACGCTGAATGACCAATCGCCACTACAGTGTGTCATCACTTGTCATCAGAAAACTCAAACAAAAAAGGAACCCGTTACTAAAGAATAATACTGAAATATAAAGCATAATTTCCAACGACGCACTACACAAGATGTGCAATACGTCGCCGCTGTCTGTAAAAGTCGTCCAGCAAAGATGGTCCATGTTTGGCCATGTGCTAAGGATGCCAGAAAACACATCAGCACAAAAAGCCTTGGAATTCGCCCTACTAGGAGCCAGCAAATACAAAGCCAAGAGAGGACGTCATTGCACAAATCTGCTAAGTGTACTAAGAGGTGACCTCGGGAAATCAGGACTCGATACACTCAAGTCAAGAATGGACCTGAGGAAGCTACGGATTTCGGCTGAGGACGAGACATAGTGGGCAAAAGCCTTGGGGTAGGTCTGCGAAGAACTCTGAGAGGTTGGGTGGGGGGGGGGTATGTGCGTGTTCCCCTCCCATAAAGAGGGTTTGGTGAGTTTCAGGCGCGCCCCGCCCCTCCACGAGAAATTTTGTGAATTTAAAACTTCTGAGATGCGATTTCCAGCCTTCTGAGTGGAAATGTAGTTTTATTTTACCTGTAATTTAGAACATTCTTGGAGATAATCATTAAGCAGTCAAATCTATGGTAAGGAAGATAATACGATTGTGATCATGCATTAACCTATCATTCTATTCACCTATTCATATTCATAACTTAGTAATGCTATATGCCACTACAGATGTGATGTGTCTGTTGAGGAATCATAATCAGATGCAATTTTTAGAGTTTTAAAATTTCAATGGTTAGGTGTTGTCTTCACTACCTTAGAGAATAAGTGTGATTCTGCAATGCACACTTCATACATTTATTGGTATTCTTGCGTTGCTTAAAGTAATGCTTTACTTATAAATATGAATAGGTCAATAGATAGATAGGTGGGATGATTCCATGACCTAGAGATGGGCAAATACTGGGATTCCTGACAAAATCTTTAAGCCTTTGAACATGAAAGACCAAATTTCAGGGAGACCCATTACAATTAACTAATCTGTTGAAAATAAAAAATCTCCAAGTTTGTACCATGTCCTGTGATGAAGTCGTTTGTAATAAGAGAAACTTCATAAAACACATTAGTCACTCAAAAAAAGATTTCTTGATGGGAAAATCTTGGGGGCTGGTCAAGATCTGGGGCCTGGGGAAAATACCCCGATGCTCCTATTATAATCCGCTACTGGGGTGCTGGTATGAAACAAGTTCTTGACTATAGTCCAACCATACCCAGTGCTTATGATGATTTCTGAACGTTTATATATTTAAAATATTAAAAATTCTATGTACATAATTTTACGTTTTTGAATAATTTAATGTTTAGGACAAGTAGGTGATAACTGTAGCATGGGGGCTGATTGCACTGATGTGATCACAAACAGCAGCTGCACCTCCGGTATCTGCACGTGCATTGCAGGATATAACGCCACATATGATGCATTCTCGTGCGTTAAGCGTAAGTACATTTATATTGGTCATGTACACGCGCTAGTACAACCAGTGGTGTAGATTCCTCTGAAAAGAGGGGAGTGCGCACGTGCGTGAGGACGTGCGTTTGTGTGAATGCGTGCGTGAGTGTATATGTTGTAATGCCAAATAGATGGACCACGATAATGCAGTTATTGAACTAATTTTGGACCGTATTAGCCCAGTATTGGTCCAGTACCGCCCCCATCAACCTGTATTATCAAGGTATCGTTAGCTAAGCAGGGGTGTAGGAAGGCGCGTGGAACTGGGATGGGGGTGGGGTGGGGCTGAAGTATGGGTGAGGCCAAAACCTAGGGGACGCTATGGGGATACACTTTGGGAGAGGATAAACCTGTTGTGTGGGTGGGGCGGGGGGGGGGGGAGCAAACGCCCTCTTGCCAGACTTCGTTCCTACATCTATGTAAGCGGGGGAGGGGTGGTGGTGGGGAGGTGGGGAGGTGGGATAGGGGGTATTTTGAACATTCACTTTAATGGTTTTGGCAATCTTTCCCCTGTATATTAATGTATTTCTGTCAGTCCAGATGAAGTAATTTTATGTGATAAAGAATGGAAAAAGGCAAAAAATAACTGTTCCCAATATTGAATTGTCATTAAAGGTGTATATTCACAGCAAAATGCTTGAAAATTAAATTGTCAGAATGCTATACTTTTAGAGGCTTAAATTGTGGGGCCTATATGTACTGAACCGAAAAAAATCTTAACATATGATGATTTCATTACGTATAAATTAATATAATTTTTAAGTTGTGAAATTTATTTAGTGACACGAGCCCCATAATTCCACATCACAATTAAAAAAATTATTATAACGTGTACGGAATTAAATCATCATATGTTAAGATTTATTACGTCTCATCACATTGAGGAACACAAATTAAGCCTCTAAAAGTACATCATTTAAACAATTTAATTTTGACACATTTTGCTGTGAATATGCACCTTTAAGCCGATGCCATTGTGATGCGATCTTAGATACCACAGGAAAATCTTTGGTGTCATTAGATTTTATTTATTTCCTTCCAGGCAGAATTGGTGATGCATCGTGCAAGATTGACCTAGAATGTATTGATGCCATTGCAGACAGCACGTGCGTTTTTGGTGTGTGCACGTGCGTGTTGGGATATACAACAGATGACGACAACACCACGTGCCGCCCACGCCAGCTCGGGGATGAGTGCACATTGGACATGGACTGCATTCGCGCAGTAAATGGCAGCACGTGCATGGCGGGAACATGTGAATGCATTCCCGGATATGCAGCACGTGACAACGGGACATTTTGTGATTTCAGATCTATAGCTCAAGGAATATGTTCTGTGGATGAGGATTGTAGTGACGTCATTGACAATAGTAATTGCACAAACAATTTATGTCATTGTAATAGTGGATATGCGGTTACAAATGACGGTATGAACTGCACTATGCGCAGAATCGGAAACCAGTGGTGTGGATTAGACACGGACTGCGCAGACTCAGTGAATGACAGCCAATGCGTGAATCACACATGCCAATGCATGCTGGGATTCCAGGTTAGGGACAACAATACGCGATGTGAGCTCCGACAAATCGGCGACGAAACATGCTTAAGTGACTCGGATTGTTTTAGCGCAGTTCATAACTCAGCGTGTTCCAATAGAACATGCGTGTGTTGTTTGGGATATTTCCCTAGTGACAACCTAACCTATTGTATCATCCGGGAACTTGGAGACCTGTGTGACGTGGACAATGATTGTAGTGCAGCGGTAGAATTCTCGGCATGCATTGGGAGTATTTGTGAATGCCGATCAGGTTTTATAGAGAATTATAACTTTACATCATGTAGAAAACGAACTCTTGGTAATGATTCATGTGCCATGGATTCTGATTGCTTTCATTCAATACCAAATAGCATATGTAACAATGCGACGTGTGAATGTGAGCTGGGGTTTTCAGGACGACGTGATGGCAGCCTGTGTGACAGACGTAAGATATATGACCAAACCTGCATTCTTGACATCGATTGTTCATTCGGTGTAAACAATAGTTTATGTTTAAATAACACGTGCTTTTGCTTACCAGGGTTTTATCCTAATGTTGATAATGGCACATGCGTCAGACGTAGGATTGGAGACACAAATTGCAAAGTAGATCTCGATTGCTCAGCGGCTGTGATACAAGGTATCTGTTTAAAATCCACGTGCATATGTCGATCAGGATATCTGGTTTCTCATAGCAACTCCCAATGCCAGCGTCGTTTCCTAGGTGACGATACATGTAGCTTAGATACTGACTGCAATGACGTCATTCCTCACAGTAATTGCACAAATGGAACTTGTTTATGTAATTCTGGTTTTAAAGAGCACGAAAACCTAACATTTTGTGAACCAAGACTAGTTTTTGATCGTTGCTGGGTAAATACAGACTGCACTGATATAGTATCAAATAGTGTCTGTTTAAATGACACGTGTTTGTGTATTTCCGGGTACCATCAAAACGAGGATAACACAACGTGCATCAGGAGACGCGTTGGTGACGCAACATGTTCTATTGATATTGATTGCCGTGATGCAGTTGTCCATAGCAACTGCTCCTCGGGATTATGTTTGTGTGATACAGGGTTTGCGTCACAAGCCAACGGAACGATGTGCACCAAACGAAGAATCGGTGATGTTTCATGCGTCATTGACTCGGATTGTGGTGACGCTATAGGATTTAGTGAATGTAGACAGGGAACCTGTCTGTGTGTATCTGGATACCAGGAGTATGAAAACGGGACTGTATGCATTAAGCGTAAGTAGCAATGATTTACTAGAAGAAATATCACAATAGCTGTTAACTAGACAGATCGGTCAATTACACGTCATTCCAAATCCCCAGCGTTCGCTGCTTTGACCTTTTGATCCAACCCACTCCATCCCTGGGAGCTGAGCCAAATGTAAATGTCCTGTACCATTCACATCGGTAGCTTATATACCAAGTTTGTTTGAATGCTGTCCACTGATTTCAGAGGAGTTACTTTACAATCAATTTCTAGGCCTTTTGACCACACCCACCTACCCTGCCCCTGGAGGCAGAGCCAAAAGTAAATGTCCTCTTGCACTAAACAATCATATGGGTAACTCGCATATCAAATTTGGTTAAACAGTTTTAGAGGAGTTGCAATTTTACACTACTACTACTACTACTACTACTACTACTACTACTACTACTACTACTACTACTACTACTACTACTACTACTACTACTACTACTACTACTACTACTACTACTACTACTACGACTACTACTACTACTACTACTACTACTACTACTACTACTACTACTACTACTACTACTACTACTACTACAGCTGCTGCTACTACTGCTCTACTACTACTACTACTACTACTACTACTACTACTACTACTACTACTGCTACTGCTACTGCTACTACTACTACTACTACTACTACTACTACTATTACTACTACTACTACTACTACTACTACTACTACTACTACTACTACTACTACTACTACTACTACTACTACCGCCGCCGCGGCGGCCACCGCCGCCGCCGCCGCTGCTGCTGCTGCTGCTGCTGCTACTACTACTACTACTACTACTACTACTACTACTACTACTACTACTTTAACTACTACTACTACTACCGCCGCCGCCGCCGCCGCTACTACTACTACTACTACTACTACTACTACTACTACTACTACTGCTACTGCTACTGCTACTACTACTACTACTACTACTACTACTACTACTACTACTACTACTACTATTACTACTACTACCGCCGCCGAGGCCATCGCCGCCGCCGCCGCCGCTGCTGCTGCTGCTGCTGCTGCTGCTACTACTACTACTACTACTACTACTACTACTACTACTACTACTACTACTACTACTACTACTATTACTACTACTACTACTACCGCCGCCGCCGCCGCTACTACTACTACTACTACTACTACTACTACTACTACTACTACTACTACTACTACTACTACTACTACTACTACTACTACTACTACTGCTGCTGCTACTACTACTACTACTACTAGGGCGCCGCCGCCGCTACTACTACTACTACTACTACTACTACTACTACTACTGTTACCGCCGCCGCCGCCTCCGCCGCCGCCGCCGCTACTACTACTACTACTACTACTACTATTACTACTACTACTACCGCCGCCGCCGCCGCTACTACTACTACTACTACTACTACTACTACTACTACTACTACTACTACTACTACTACTACTACTACTACTACTACCAAATATGAATTCGTACTGTTGAATACTTTGAAACCAATTTGACTGGAAGCTGGTACTGCATAATGCAGCACATGTCTCCAGTGAAATTGCTTTCACAATAATAAATGGCTTACGTATATCATGTGTGCCAAAGTTAGATACTGGGATATCAGCTTTAAATAGGTAACATGCGATAATGTTCTTTGATTTGGGAGCCTCATATCTTTCAGGATCACAGGGCTCTAGTCCTGCCAGCCCTTGCCTTAATCCGGCTCTGTATTTATATAGGGTGGGTGGGTTGGGGTGGGTGGGTGCGTGAGGGTGGGTGGGTAGAGGCTTTATACATCATGCCAATATTAGAATAGTTATTTTTAATTTGCTACAGGAAAGATTGGAGACAGCAGCACATGTGTCGCTATCAGTGATTGTTATGATGCGGTGACGTACAGCGTGTGTCGCCAGGGAGTATGTGAATGTCGGCTTGGATATGAGGTGTTCACAAACAATACAGAATGTATCAGAAGTAAGCTCGCAAACACAAAAGACTGAACCTACTGGCTATAAGATCAAAGCCCTTGCCCTAATCCGTCTCTATATGGGATGACCTTATAGAGCATCGTACAGTGTCATCTAATGGCAGGTGGTAGTTTCCTATTTGATGCCAGGTACCATCAGCGGAAGATAGGCGTTAGTTTTATTGGTTTCGCACCAGGTGTCGTGATCAGAAGATAGGTGGTAGAATTATAATTTTGTGCTTCTTTATACAAGCACCCATTCGTCAACAGATGATATAGGAATTTGACTGCTTCTATCAGTACGTCTATACATCTTTGGCTCTGTGCATAGCTTTTCAATGTCTTGTTGGATTAATATGGTGAAATTCAGTCCATATGCTCCTGAGAATATAATACATGTCAAAAACCGCGTTAGCCATAGACACATCGAATATCACTGTATTCAACATATCTACAAACAGTAAATTGATCTTAGTTTCGATAAATTCAGAAAACATAAAAAATCATAAAATATGAAAAATAAAGACCGGAATTGTTGATGCAGGTGGTCTTGTGAGTTCGTTGTTGACAGGGCTAGGCCTAAATATTCTAGAGAAATTTTAGTATTTCTGATGTCTTTCTTGATGACAGCTCCAGTCCACATTGGAGAGAAGTGTTACTATATGAATCAATGTTACACTGTAGACAGCAATCACCTCAGCTTCTGCAACAACCACACAGGAAACTGTGATTGCCCAGCAGGATACTTCCGGTTTCACGACGGAAGGCGCTGTCAAATTTGTAAGTTGTTTGTGAATGCATGGCTGGTACGCAGAATCCATTTTATATGATCATGTGTAAAAGTCAATCAACTTTCAATTTTCAGGGTGCAGTTTAAATTTTGAATTGTACGTGTTGAATGTGATTACTCGCAGTATCAATAAACCCTACTAGTATTTAATACGACTTTTATCAAATACCTCTCATCGATATTGTATTACAAAATAACAATCAATGAACATTCAACAAATGAGCATTCAACCAATGAGCACTCAACTAATGCACATTCAACCAATGAATACATAACCAATGGGCAGTCAACTAATGCGCATTCGGCCAATGAAAACATAACCAATGGGCAGTCAACTAATGCGCATTCGGCCAATGAAAACATAACCAATGGGCAGTCAACTAATGCGCATTCGGCCAATGAAAACATAACCAATGGGCAGTCAACTAATGCGCATTCGGCCAATGAAAACATAACCAATGGGCAGTCAACTAATGCGCATTCGGCCAATGACCATTCAACTAATGAGTGTTAATCCAATGAGCCCGCATTAAATGAGCTTTCAAGCAACGCGCATCCAGGCAATAAGCATTCAACCAATTGACATTCAGCCAATGAAAATTCACCCAATGAACATTCAACCAATGAACAATGCGTATTCAACCAAGGTGCGTTCATCAAATAAGCATTCAACCAATGTGAATTTAAACAATGATTTCTTTCAGTATAAATTAATACACCCTTTAGTTGTGAATTTGAATTCCTACGGAATACAATCCTCATAAATTAACATTTATTAGTTTCATTACACCGCGGTACATAAAATAAGCCTCTAAAAGCATTCCATTTAAAATGTTTTATTTCCCATTATTTTGGTGTGAATACGCAGCTTTAATGATATAAGAGAAAGTTTGCTGAATAGATTAACAAAGAGGTCCGTGAATACATTCAATATTATTATTATTATTATTATTATTATTATTATTATTATTATTATTATTATTATTATTATTACACGTATCAGTGTTTTAATATTAATATAATGATATGCAATAGTTTATGTCGATATTTGTTCGATCTTTTCCATTTCTACCAGTGCCACGGATTCTTGGTGAATACTGCGCAGAAGAGATACATTGCTCTGACGTGGTCAGTAAGAGTATCTGTGCCTCAAGTCACGTGTGCAAGTGTGACTTATTTTACTACGCTGACCAGAGAAATACTGTGTGCACGCATTGTAAGTTGTTATCTTATATACGTAACTAAAAGCAGCTTTTAAATCTAATATGTATACGTTTTAATGTTTAAGAGACCCGAGTATCAAGTCTGTATAGCTAAGGCTGATACGCCAACCTAACCTTTTAACTACGAAATTTGTTCAGGGAAATTTCATTTTTCTCAAAGAAAATGCTAATATGCAGACCAAGATAGCTTATGTTTTGAAAATGTACCCCGATAATTACTGGCTTGGTTACTTCCGCGGTACTGCGGTTTAAAAAGCATATTTTCTTGGTCTGCAAATGGACATTTTTCATGATCACAGCAGAACCCGTTTTTGGCCCGTTTGAGTGTAAAAGGGTTAAGTGAGTTAAAGACATTAACCGTCGGATTTGTTCAAGAAAATTAAAATCTTCTCATAAAAAACTTTTTAGACCAATAGAAGACTATTTTTGAAAATTTACCACGAGAATGACTGGCACGGTTATCGAGCCAATCATTCTAGCGGTAAAATTGTATAAAATAGTCTTCACGTGGTCTAAAAATAGACATTCCTCAAGACCACAGCAGAAGCCGTTTTGGGCTGATATAAGTGTTAAATGGTTAAGAAATCGGCCCATGTAATCTAATGTATGTGCAGTGATTTAATTTCGTTTTCGTTTTCGGTTGTACTGTGTTTATTGTCATTTCAGTTGCCCGGTATATCGGTGATAGTTATATTGTATTTATTGTCATTTCAGTTGCCCGGTATATCGGTGGTAGTTATATTGTATTTATTGTCATTTCAGTTGGCCGGGTTGTCGGTGATAGCTGTATTGTGTTGGCTTGCCAGTGATAATTGTATTGTGGTTATTGTCATTTCAGTTGCCAGGTATATCGGTATGTCGGTGATAGATGTATTGTATTTATTGTCATTTCAGTTGCTCGGTATATCGGTGATAGTTATATTGTATTTATTGTCATTTCAGTTGCCCGGTATGTCGGTGATAGCTGTATTGTGTTGGCTTGCCAGTGATAATTGTATTGTGGTTATTGTCATTTCAGTTGCCAGGTATATCGGTATGTCGGTGATAGATGTATTGTATTTATTGTCATTTCAGTTGCTCGGTATATCGGTGATAGTTATATTGTATTTATTGTCATTTCAGTTGCCCGGTATGTCGGTGATAGCTGTATTGTGTTGGCTTGCCAGTGGTAGTTGTATTGTGGTTATTGTCATTTCAGTTGCCAGGTATATCGGTATGTCGGTGATAGATGTATTGTATTTATTGTCATTTCAGTTGCCCGGTATATTGGTGATGGTTGTATTGTGCTGGCTTGTCGGTGATAGCTGTATTGTGATTATTGTCATTACAGTTGCTCGGTATGTCGGTGATAGTAATACTGTGTTTATTGTCAGTGCATATGCCTGATATGTCAGTTTGTCGGTGATAGTTCTATTGTGCTTATTGTCATTACAGTTGAACGGTATGTCCATGATAGCTGTATTGTGTTTATTGCCATTTCCGTTGCCCGGTATGTCGGTGATAGTTGTATTGTGCTTAATGTCATTTCAGTTGCTCAGTATGTCGGTGATAGCTGTTTTGTGTTTATTTCCATTTCAGTTGCTCAATATGTCAGTATGTTGGTGATAGTTGTATTGGGTTTATTGCCATTACAGTTGCCCGGTATGTTGGTGATAGCTGTATTGCGTTTATTGCCATTACAGTTTCCCGGTATGACGGTGATAGTTGTATTGTGTTTATTGCCATTACAGTTGCCCGGTATGTCGGTGATAGCTGTATTGTGTTTATTGCCATTACAGTTGCCCGGTATGTTGGTGATAGATGTATTGTGTTTATTGCCATTACAGTTGCCTGGTATGTTGGTGATAGTTGTATTGCGAGTATTGTCATCACAGTTGCTCGGTATGTTGGTGATAGCTGTATTGTGTTTATTGCCATTACAGTTGCCCGGTATGTTGGTGATAGCTGTATTGTGTTTATTGCCATTACAGTTGCCCGGTATGTTGGTGATAGTTGTATTGTGTTTATTGCCATTACAGTTGCCTGGTATGTTGGTGATAGTTGTATTGCGAGTATTGTCATCACAGTTGCTCGGTATGTTGGTGATAGCTGTATTGTGTTTATTGCCATTACAGTTGCCCGGTATGTTGGTGATAGCTGTATTGTGTTTATTGCCGTTGCAGTTGCCCGGTATGTTGGTGATAGTTGTATTGTGTTTATTGCCGTTACAATTACCCGGTATGTTGGTGATAGTTGTATTGTGTTTATTGCCTTTACAGTTGCCCGGTATGTTGGTGATAGTTGTATTGCGTTTATTGTCATTACAATTGCCCGGTATGTTGGTGATGATTGTATTGTGTTCATTGTCATTACAATTGCCCGGTATGTTGGTGATGATTGTATTGTGTTTATTGCCATTACAATTGGCCAGTATGTTGGTGATGATTGTATTGTGTTTATTGCCATTACAATTGCCCGGTATGTTGGTGATAGTTGTATTGTGTTTATTGCCATTACAGTTGCCCGGTTTGTTGGTGATAGTTGTCTACAGCTCCATCATTGCCAACTGATTCCATACAGTGAATGCGTCATGGAAACCAATTGCACGTGCATATATGGATACCGACCTAGTCAGGCCCAAAGAGAGTGCGTGGAACGTAAGATTCACATTCGCTTCCAATAATACTGCATATTTGTCATCGTCGCCATCGTCGGCGTAGTCATCGTCGTGAAAAACAAACAATCAAGACACCAGCAAATGTATTATGGTGGTGGTGGTGGTTGTGGTGGTGGGCGTGCGGACGTGTGTGCGTGACTGTGTCCATGTGCATACATACGTACCTGTGTGTGTGTGTGTGTGTGTGTGTGTGTGTGTGTGTGTGTGTGTGTGTGTGTGTGTGTGTGTGTGTGTGTGTGTGTGTGTGTGTGTGTGTGTGTGTGTGTGTGTGTGTGTGTGTGTGTGTGTGTGTGTGTGTGTGTGTGTGTGTGTGTGTGTGTGTGTGTGTGTGTGTGTGTGTGTGTGTGTGTGTGTGTGTGTGTGTGTGTGTGTGTGTGTGTGTGTGTGTGTGTGTGTGTGTGTGTGTGTGTGTGAGAGAGCGCGCGCGCACGCGCGTGCGTGACAAACAGTTTTTGATGGATTGACAAACGGTGGACAGGCAGACAGACAGAGGCCATTACAATATCCCCTCCGGGATACTTATTATGAATAAAGAACAAACCTATTCCGATAACTAACTGACATTTTAAGCTGCGGTGACAGTTCAATAAACCACCATGTCACTTAGTTTGTTTGTTGGTTGGTTGTTTGGCTGGTTGGCTGGTTGGTTGGGTGGCTGGTTGGTTGATTGGCTGGTTGGGTGGTGGCCCTGGTTAGTTACTTGGCTGGCTGGCTGGCTGGCTGGCTGGTTGGCTGGCTGGCTGGCTGGCTGGCTGGCTGGCTGGCTGGCCTTGCGGATACAGTAGGCTGATTAATTTATCAAACTTGGTTTATGCATCATGGTAGGCTTATAGTATGTAACGTAGCAAAAGTAGGCCAATGTGACATCAATGTGACCGACTTTTCATGCTTCACCTGCGGTTACCGAGATTCTATCGACCTTGTTACCATCTCTATAATTTCTGTCATTTGCAGGCCCTCATTTAACTAAATACATTCCCCCAGTGACGTCACGTGCTGTCGAGTGCAGGCTGTCATCTACTACACCATGTAAGAATGGAAGCCACGCTGCGTGTGTTTCTGAAGGACAATTCCAGGGCACGTGCCAATGCATTCCAGGCTTCGCCAATAGGCAACAGCGGGACCAATGTATGGGTGAGACAATTGACACGTATTACTCGAAAGGAAATCCAGGATTGCCAGATAGTTGCTTAGACGCCTTCTTAAATTATTAAATAGTTGGTGGCTAGATGGCCCATGCGCATATCCTCACTACAGGGCTAGTTGTTGCGATCGCCAGCAACGCAGGTTCAATAAATCGTAATTGCGCATGACCGGGTATTCACTGACTAACTGACGCAGATGATCAGCTGCATATGTAGCCTTCAAAATGACTAAATTATCTTCTGGTAATTTGAAGAGAAATTGGAGTAATAGGTTTAGTAACCAACACATTATTCTGGAGACGATAGATCCGGTGAGAAAATACTGAACTCTGAAATGAGCGATCTAGTCAGTATATACGATATCTATGCTTAGCAAGTACTGGCTGATTGTCTTAAGACAGCAACACAAGACAATTTCTTTTATCAATGATTGCCAGATAGTTGCCAGATAGTTGCTTTAAAGAATGTTTTCTTAACCCATTCATCGCTGAATGGACCGTTACAGGTTATCCATCAATCATATTACATCATAACAAACTACGTGATATGTAGGATGATGCCATAATTGAATGAAAGACGTAGATTAATTCGTCACGCTCACTTAATTGATGACGGACTAAGTGTTGTTGTTGTTGTACGAATTGTATGTCTTTATTATTTAATGAACATGATGTTGAATACTGTCCTTATTATTAATAAACATTCTGTTGTGTGTAGAGCTTAGCTAGAGATGGGCGGGGTATAGCTTAAACTGGATTCCCCATTCACGCATCTTAACTTCAAGGCCAACATACAGAAAAACTCTTAAATGTTTTGAAATTAATTTGACTGGAAGCCGTTAAGATAGGCTTGCGCAATTTTTGCTTTTAAAACATCGCGATCGATTTTATAAAAAAAATCGCAATTTTCGATTAAATCGTGGGTCCAAATTCCCAAAAGTATAAACCGGGGTAACGTGACTTGTTTCTAGAAAACGTTGAAAACATTTTCAAGCGACGAATTCTTACCATCCTACGTCTATGTTTAATGTATACATTATATCCATCATCGCGGGAGTGAAATTATTAATTGGGACCGCTTAAATATTGCGCATAGTTTAGTAAACATTATTTATTTCATCAAAATTTGAGATAAAATGTCGCCGAGAAAAAAACAAACAAATTACACGCTGTATCAGCTTCCGCTTATAACCTCCCTTTGTCGCTTATAACCTCCCTTTGTCGCTTATAACCTCCCTTTGTAGGACGAGTTTAGGTCATTACGTGAGTAACGGGAAGACGCTAATACACTAGTACCCGGGAAGATACTGCGCAATCCACATACATAGGACTTTAACTTTGAGTAGGTACGGGTGTAACGGCGTAAACTCGTCCTTTCGTGCAGTTTATAGTTGCTTTCAGAATGTACGATTTACATTTAAGAGTAATCAACAGAACGCACAGTTCAAAATCAAACAATCTGGAATGCTATTTTCTTTAATTTGACACGACAACCGAATCAAAAAGGAAAAATTATTACACCGCCTGAAATTGCTAACTAGAATTAAAAAGAATTATGCTCCCTGATTGCCTAACACTCTGCAACTAAGTATATACTTGGCATTTCACGACAGACTTAGGGTCTGCAGCGAAAGTAAGAAAATTATATGGCGATTCGACGAAGTAACTAGCTGGTTTTCTCAATGACAAAGGTGTTACCTTGTTTATTGTAGCACTTTGTGTTGTGATTAGTACGGCGGGATATACACACAAGGAACACAGGCATGAATCGATTTTAATTGTATTCATGTACTGATAAAATGCGACGGAAAAGTACACACTTCAGATTTTAAAATAACATGAAATTTTTGACGATTTTCCGATTTTTCCTCAACTACATCGTAAAAATCGCGATTTTAAAAATAAATCGAACTTCACGATTAAATCGAAAAATCGCGCAAGCCTACGTTAAGGGATTTGTCGGTGACAGGGTTAAATAGTTTTACTTGTGAAGTCTCTAATATAATTTCACATCTTAAATTTTTTAATTAATTTATACATAATGAATTGTGTCGTATTTTAAGATTTATTTCATTTCATTACATCGAAGTAACAATCTAAGCCTTTAAAGGCATAACATTTTGACAGGGTTCGTTTCCAGCATTTTGTTGTGAATATGCACCTTTAAGGTTGCCAGATTGTCTTTATGCATGATTTACAAAGCCTGACAGGTGGGCGGGCGGGCGGGCGGGAGGGAGGGAGAGAGAGGGATGGAGGGAGGGAGGGAGGGGTGGGGTGGGTGGGGGGATTGGGAGGGATCCATTTCTAGCTATGCCCCCCCATTTCAAAGTATGCGCCTACCACTTTTTTAAAACGTGAGGTAACAGAATCTAAATCTCAAGGTAAAACTATAACTGCTGAATACCTTGAAACTAATTTGACTGGCGTCGGTTTCTGCACATGACAGCAAAAGCTCCCAGTCAACAGAATGTGTATTTAACTTTAAATTCGGTAAAGGCATACAATTCGTACACGTCGTGAGGGACTTTTTCGATTCTCATTTTGATTGTGACATCATCTTACATCTGACGTATTTGATGATGATGTCAGATATGACATCAGATTGAGTGACATATCGGATGCTTCCTTTATTGGTCCCATTCCACATATGTTTCAAATCCACGTAATCGCTAGAGCAGGTTATATATTGGCTATTTTAGCCCAAAATTTTTTTCATATCTTTTCTCAGAATCCACCGCGTACATCCTGGTCTTTAACTTAACGTTAATTGCAGAAAAATATGAATTCCTGCCAATCAAACACATTCCTGACTTAGATGACGTCACATCGTCCATACATCTTGCCTGGAAGCACCGACTGACAGCTGCTGGGGTAAGTAGATGAGATACTTTCACTGCACTCGGGACTCATCAGCTGTTTCTGCTTCTCCCCGGTGGGTTCTGTCGTAAATTTATTGAGATTGCTGTGGATGTCCCGGTAACTTGTAACCATAGAAATCTAATACGCGTAGAAAGGGCGTGCGTATACCGTCACTATGGAACGCTTTGTCCTTCCTGACTTCAGGTGACGAGTTCAATAAAATGCAACTGAGCATATTCAAACGAGCTGACGCAGGCTATCAGCAGCATATATCCTCCAAAAGTGAGTGAATTATCTTTTGGTAATTGGAAAAGAAAGTGAACAGACACGATGCATACAATTTTATCAGAAAAAAACTTGTATTTGGCTATATTAAATATTAATCTGACACTTTGTTCGCCTACACAATAGACTTAGTATTAAACACATATTAGTTTGAAGACTATGATAAAATCATAGCCATACTACGCGTATTAGATTTCTATGCTTGCAACATACCAGCTTGTTTATTTGAGTAGTCACGGAACAATGGCGGCCCGCAATAATCATGACATGGGTAATTTACCACAAATTTGACAAACCGACTAACCAACAGTGCAAGAGAGGGACAAACAGACATATAATAGTTGGAGCGGTTGAATATTTTGAAACTAATTTTACTGAGCGCTATGGCAGCAAATAGGCAGCAACAGCGCCCAGTCAAATTAGTTTCGAAATATTCAACAAAATGTTTTATTAAATGCAAAAGACAGACAATTCGAACAACGTGTCGGACTATTAAGCGTTTAAAGACGGACTAAATCGAGTCATTCATGCCATAGGTAATTATGACGTCATCCTACATGTCACATAGTTGATTATGACGTCATATTACGTCATGTGATGGATGGATAAACTGGAAAGGTGAATTCGTATACTTGACGGACTATCCCAATTTCATGAAAGACTGTTTCTGTCAATTATGATTGTGATGTCAGCCTACATGTGACGTATTTTATTATGACGTCATATACTTGAGTGACAGATTGGATTCATCTCTTGCAGCTACATTTCCAGCTTCCTCTTCATCGTTTCAGCTGGATTATATATTCCACAACTCGTCCATGGCTGCGACCTTTCTGCGCACGCGCATTGCCAAGTTTACACAGTTCGATGGTGTTCTCCAAATCGAGGCTGTAGTCTTTTTTCTGAAATATGCTGACATAATGGACCACGAGGTATCTGACGTACTCGTACACAGCTTAATGAGGTATGCATAGTTAATGAAGCCATTTCAAGTTATTCCCCACCCCCCACCCATATTTCTCGCCATATTTTTCCACCCGTTTTGGAATCGATTAGAAACTTTGAAACCTGAGTTACATTTCAAGATAATTTCGCGTAAGGATGCTGTTACTAGCCAATAACTTTTAAATTAGGACGTTCCACAAAACATCTTTATTATGTAGGCGCATTGTTATTTTGACGACTAATATCCCACGTGATACTGTCAAAGATGATTATCTTTAGATCAGTTTCTTCTCATGGTAAAGCAGGTGTGACTTAGGTTGCGGGGATCTACGAATGAACTACAATAAGTTAATGTTGGTGTTCTGTTTCAGTCATGACATGGAGCTCGGTGCGAGTCGCCTTAAAGCAAACTCTACTTCCACGGACAATGCTTACGCAGGCGGTCAGTCACCTATATATTGATTGATTGATTTATTGATTGATTTATTCCACAATAAGCCATAGGCCCTTGAGTGTACATTTAAACATATATACATTATATCTATTAAATAGCAAAGAATTACAAAGACATACAATTTATACAACGTGTCAGACTCTTTGAGATTTGATGACTGTCTATATGGAACCCTTTGTGACGTAATGATTGTGACGTCAGCATACACGCGCTGAACTGATTATGACGTCATACTAGGTCAGATAATGAATGGATACTTTGGAAAGGTGAATTCGTACATGTCAGACTATTAATCGTTTAAGACTGACTATATCGAGGCATTCATGGCGTCATGATTGTAACGTCATCGTACAGATCACGTAGTTGATTATGACGTCATATGATCAAGGGATATACTTGGAGGGGTCCATTTTATCATGTATATATGTATATATCTTAAACGTGCATATCCAAAGCAGAATGCCGGAAATCAAAACTGCTAAAACCACATGCTCCTAGAGGCCTAAACTGTGCACCCAGATGCAATGAAACGAAAAAAATCCCAGCACACGATGATTTGACTATGCATATTAATTAATATAATTTCTTTAAGTATATATACACACATACATACGTAAACCAAAAAAAATCGAACTGATTTTTGGTTAAGAGAAATGCAAAAGCTTCTCGGAATATTTTCATATTATCCATTGAAAAATATATTTGAGACCATGTTTGAAAAAACTGCTTGGTCCCTGCTTATTGTGATTAAGTAAATCAAATTAAGTTTATATCTATAAATAAACAGGGAGATTAAATAATTAGCTATATTGAAGTAATGGGATTCCAGAGATGAGGGTGTATTCTCCGTTCCACGGAATGTAGCAGACTGACATTAACGTCATAGTACTAAACGTCAATGCCATTGTGACGTTCTTGCAAAACTATTTTTAACTTAGGATTTTGGTTACGTCTTCTATTTAACTATACTTAGTCTCTTATATCTCAGGATTGCTTCACTATGTTGGGGGTCGGATGGCTAGGTCACTTTGACCTTGGTACAAAAGTTGACTTTTCAAAATTAGCTTCTATGTGTAATCCCTCATCATCTTAATGTGGACCATTTGTAAGACTTGTCAAGTCTTGTAGTGACCGCACTACAGGTATACAGTGAGCTGTTAGGTTTTAAGGGCTTAAGGCGGCATCCTTACAGCTTCCAAAGTGGACATTACTACAGATATCTTGGTCTGGCAAGTGGTTTGCCTTTTCAAGATTAGGCTG
>CM067364.1:79911122-79991122 GCA_034401795.1 Chaetoderma sp. LZ-2023a
GGCGCTGTTGGCACAAGAGGGGTTAAAATTGTCTAATAAGATTTACACTAATTTTAAAGTATTCTGCGGCATTGTAATACTTACCACATATATTTGCTACAATTATAGGTGCTCCGATGAAGATTGCAATACCAGGTGGGAATGTAAGTATTGATAGCTAAGACGTTATCATATTTCTTTCTCTCTGCACCACTGTATGGCTCCACATTTAACATGTGTTTTTAGTATTATATATAAGCCTTGGCTCATAACATGTATGCAAAACACCTGACAATAACATAACAAAAGTAGCAACTATGTAGTGAGTGAATGAGGGAGGGAGAGAGGGAGAGAGGGAGAAACGGAGAGAGAGAGAGAGAGAGAGAGGGAGAGAGAGAGAGAGAGGGAGAGAGAGAGAGAGAGAGGGAGAGAGGGAGAAACGGAGAGAGAGAGAGAGAGAGGAGGGTATAGCTTTCTTAAAATAAATAAATAAATAAATAAATAAATAAATTTCAATAAATTGCCTGATTTTCTATAAAAATAACAGAATACGCAATTTTGTAAAATGCTTCCTAGTTAGGTTTAGATTCCTCAACTAAGTAGGCCTATGAAAAGACCACAAGACGCTCAATAGGGCAGGCTATATCAACCAGTCCTTTGATTGGCTGAATAAGAGGAACAACCCGCCCAGTATAATGAAGTCAATTTGGAATCCATTGTTCACTCGTTCCTATTGGATAATGGTTTTAAGAAACATCAGTTGACTGCAAGTTGTTGCTGCCTTAGGCAGCAACAGCTTTAAGTCAAATTAATTCCAAAACTGTCGTCAGAATTTGTGAAAATTAGCATCGAAATATTGTGAATTTTTTAGGAAAAACAGTGGGCCTAATTCATTTTCTTTTTTTTAATGCAAAATGGCCACTAACACTTCAGCCTAATGCCTTCAGAGGGGGACATTAAACAGTTAGCAATCAAATGTTTCCGATCACCGGCGTATCCAGCAATTACTTATATAAACATTCGCGTGCATGGATTATGACTTTGGAGGTACAGACTTGAACGTCAGGAACAGATCTTTAGACAACTACCTTGTTAGAGCAATCAAACCATCATTCGATTTTTCGATTATTTTATTTTACACTCGATTATATAATCGGCAGGAAAAATAATCGACTATCGATGAAGTATCGATTAACCGAACAGGCCTACATGCGTGCACCCTATCTTCAAGCTGTGTTTCCACAATTCAATTGATTGTACAAGTAGATGTACGACCTCTTGGGTTCAGTACGTGTCGTACAACCGATTGTACAATCTCTGATTGTGGACACTCACCTTAAAGGCGAATCATATCTTTAGTTATGTATATTGTCTCTAATCACCTATTGTATATGTATAATGTCTCCATCAACTCTCTAATAATAATAAAAATAATAATAATAATAATAATAATAAAAATAATAAAAATAATAATCGTTGTTTATTGAGGGTAGCACTTCAAGTACACGGCCTGATCTAGCAGAGGCCCTCATTAACATATATACACATCTTTTATATATATAATATGTACAAATTTATACATCTATGTACAGACAAGGAACTTAGGGAATCTATTTCTTATAATCATATAATATTCTGAATGTATTACCTATTATATATGTATAATGTCTCTATCAACTCTCTAATCACCTATTGTGTATGTATAATGTCTCCATCAACTCTCTAATCACCTATTGTATATGTACGATGTCTCCATCAACTCTCTAATCACCTATTATATATGTATAATGTCTCTATCAACTCTCTAATCACCTATTGTATATGCATAATGTCTCCATCAACTCTCTAATCACCTATTGTATATGTATAATGTCTCTATCAACTCTCTAATCACCTATTGTATATGCATAGTGTCTCTATCAACTCTCTAATCACCTATTGTACATGTATAATGTCTCCATCAACTCTCTAATCACCTATTGTATATGTACAGTGGCTCTATCAACTCTCTAATCACCTAGTGTATATGTATAATGTCTTTATCAACCCTCTAATCACCTATTGTATATGTATAACGTCTCTATCAACTCTCTAATCAACTATTATATATGTATAATGTCTCTATCAACTCTCTAATCACCTATTTTATATGTATAATGTCTCCATCAACTCTCTAATCACCTGTTGTATATGTGTAATGTCTCTATCAACTCTCTTATCACCTATTGTATATGTATAATGCCTCTATCAACTCTCTAATCACCTATTGTATATGTGTAATGTCTCTATCAACTCTCTAATCACCTATTGTATATGTATAATGTCTCTATCAACTCTCTAATCACGTATTGTATATGTATAATGTCTCTATCAACTCTCTAATCACCTATTGTATATGTATAATGTCTCAATCAACTCTCTAATCACTTATTATATAATAGGGTCTATGTATAGTGCCGCAACGATAATCGTTTATTTATGAGCGTGTTTTCATCAGTTGTAGGATTAACCATGAATCTGCGTGCGCACGCGAGTGTGCGCACGTGCATGTTTAGTTTTAAATCTTAAATTTTACTCTTTTATTGATGATCTGTATTTCCTCAGTTGTGGGATTAGCCATGAGTTTGGTGGCTCTGCTGCTGATCGCCATGACGATATTTGAAGTATTCTGGCAGAAGGATAGAAACAAACAGGAGAAGTAGGTACACATGTGCAGGTGGACATGCATGTATATGCGCGTGTATGAGCACGCGTGTGCAGGTGGACATGCATGTATATGTGCGTGTACATCCACGGATATGTGCGTGTATGAGCACGCGTGTGCGTGCATGTATATGCGTGTACATCCACGGATATGTGCGTGTATGAGCACGCGTGTGCAGGTGGACATGCATGTATATGCGTGTACATCCACGGATATGTGCGTGTATGAGCACGCGTGTGCAGGTGGACATGCATGTATATGCGTGTACATCCACGGATATGTGCGTGTATGAGCACGCGTGTGCATGCGTGTGCGTGCATGTATATGCGTGTACATCCACGGATATGTGCGTGTATGAGCATGCGTGTGCATGCGTGTGCGTGCATGTATATGCGTGTACATCCACGGATATGTGCGTGTATGAGCACGCGTGTGCATGCGTGTGCGTGCATGTATATGCGTGTACATCCACGGATATGTGCGTGTATGAGCACGCGTGTGCAGGTGGACATGCATGTATATGCGTGTACATCCACGGATATGTGCGTGTATGAGCACGCGTGTGCAGGTGGACATGCATGTATATGCGTGTACATCCACGGATATGTGCGTGTATGAGCACGCGTGTGCATGCGTGTGCGTGCATGTATATGCGTGTACATCCACGGATATGTGCGTGTATGAGCATGCGTGTGCATGCGTGTGCGTGCATGTATATGCGTGTACATCCACGGATATGTGCGTGTATGAGCACGCGTGTGCAGGTGGACATGCATGTATATGCGTGTACATCCACGGATATGTGCGTGTATGAGCACGCGTGTGCAGGTGGACATGCATGTATATGCGTGTACATCCACGGATATGTGCGTGTATGAGCACGCGTGTGCATGCGTGTGCGTGCATGTATATGCGTGTACATCCACGGATATGTGCGTGTATGAGCATGCGTGTGCATGCGTGTGCGTGCATGTATATGCGTGTACATCCACGGATATGTGCGTGTATGAGCATGCGTGTGCATGCGTGTGCGTGCGTGCGTGTGTGTCTATGTGCATTCGTGTATACATGTGAGTGCATGAGTGTGTACGGGAGTGATTAGAAATGTTTAACATCCTATCTTCTTTATTCTACTTTGTTCTTTCTTCAGGGAGATGTATATGGGATTGACTCGTACTGCCACTGGTTCCGCCGCCAGCACAAGTGAAGATAGTGACCGCACACTACCCAGATCCGACTCAACTAGATCAACACAATCAAGTAATAGGCATGCGCCATCTAACGGCTGTGATGCACGACAAGAACACGTCACCCCGAGTGGAGCTCGGAAGAATTTGAGCAAAAATACAGATAATGGTTGGTAATACGCCACTGACCTGCCCCGCCACACAACACCCACCCACCCACCCACCCACCCACCCACCCACACACACACACACACACACACACACACACACACACACACACACACACACACACACACACACACACACACACACACACACACACACACACACACACACACACACACACACAATACCCCACCGCCGCCTCCACCACCATCGCCACAACCGACGCCATCGACGATAACAACAACAACAACAACAACAACAACAACAACAACAACATCATCATCATTGCGTATAAATGGACCTTTCCAGTTTATCCATCCATCGATCCATCATATGACATAATCAACTGTGTGACGTGTGTGATGACGCCATAATCAATAACGTCATGAACGACGTAGATAAGTACGTCATGAACGCATAATTGAAGACGGACTAAGCGTTGTTGTACGAATTGCTTGTCTTTACTATTTAATAAAGATGCTGTTGAATATTTTGAAACTAATTTGATAGGACGCTTTTGCTGCTATAGGCAGAAACAGCACCAAGTCAAATTATTTTCAAAATATTCAACAGCTTACCTGTATAATTTGACTAAATTGATAGTCGGGACATTCTGTAATCGATCGATCCCAACACAGGTGAGGCGTGGGTGGAGCTTAACTAGAGATAGGCCGGGCATAGTTAAAACTGGAAGGGACCATTCTACGTCATTACCATTATTGGGTACCAATGCGACGTCATCACCATTATTGTGTACCAAATGTGACGTCATCACCATTATTGTGTACCAAATGTGACGTCATTACCATTAGTGTGTACCAATGTTGCACCATTACGATCACAGTTCAGCAATAAACCCGTAACTATTTCGTTTTTCAGAATTGGTTGACTGCTCAAGTTTCTCCTCCAGAACACACTTGACACAGAACAGAGACAGCATGGAGGATTCAGTGTAACAACACGCACATGTTGTTGCCACGCACAGTAATGTTTGGGGCCATCCTTCGTTGATTTATATTTTAGTTTTCCGTCCGACTGTCTTTCCAAACGATGTTTTTCTTCGATATATAATCCTATTATTCCACGTTGTTGAATTGGTCAAGTGAATTCTGAAAATATGTTATGGTATATGTTTGTTTAATTTGTTGGATCGTAGGCCGCACATCGACACACACCATCTACAGACACCATCCACTGATACCGTTCACTGACGCCATAGGCCTACACTAACACCATCCGCGGACACCATCTCTGACACATCCACTGACGCCATACATTGACAGCATCCACTGACAGCATACACTGTCAGAATTCACTGACACAATCCACTGACAACATCCACGGACAACATCCACTGACAGCATCCACTGACACCATCCACTGACACCATCCAATGATAGCATCCACTGACAGCATCCACTGACAAAATCCACTGACGCCATCAACGGACACCAACCACTGACACCGTGCACTGGCAACATTCGCTGACACCATCCACTGGCAGCATCCACTGACACCATCCACTGACAACATTCACTGACACGGTTCACTGACAGCATCCACTGACATCATCCACTGATATCATCCACTGACACCATCTACTTGTACCATTCACTGACACCATCCACTGACACCATCAAGTGATAGCATCCACTGACACCATCCACGAACACCATCCAGAGATGGCATCCACTGCCACCATCCACTGCCACCATCCACTGACACCCTTAAAGAACCAGCGTCGATTGTTCCTCAAAGTCAAACAGTGATTCTAAAGAACGTGTACTCTATTAAAGAACAACAACCGCTTGACCCTCACAGTCTGTAGCAGCCATACTTTCTAGTAAGTCCACATGTATTTATGAATGTGTATTTAGGATCCACGTTTCAAGTCATGGAGACTCGTATTATCAATATTTCACATTATTACACTCACCCCGTAAGGGGAAGAGGCTAGTGCGGTCTGCCTGCCTGCCTGCCTGCCTGCCTGCCCGCCCGCCCGTTCGTCCGTCCGTCCGTCCGTCGTCGGTCGTCCGTCCGTTGTCCGTCGTACGTCAGCTTTTCCTTTAAACGACTTCTAAAAAACCAGTAGGCCGATTTCAATTATATTTGGCAGAAAATATCCTTGGGGCATATGGATACAAGTTTGTTCAAACGAAGCCAATCGGCCAATTTGGCCGGCGGCCATCTTGGAATTTGGCAGATTTTTTTACGTCTTTAAAAATCTTCTCCAAAGCCACTTGATTGATGCAAACCTCGTGAAATATGATCTAGGCCAAGGGCTGAACCAAGTTTGTTCAAGGGAAATTGATTGGCCAAACGGCTCGGTGGTCATCTTGGTTGACCTAGTTTTAGCGAAAATGACTTCTCCAGAACTGCTAAACGGCTCGAGCCGAAATTTGGCAGATATGATTAGGGACTAGGGGCCATTAAAGTTTGTTCAAGACGAGTTGATGCGTAAAAAACATGGCCGCCATGGACCAATCAAAATGTAGCATGTTTTGGCGGCCATAATGGATATTTTTTTGATGGATTTTGGAACCGAAATTAGCTTTATATAGGTCTTTGGTTATTCTGACTTCTTGGATCATTTTCCCACCAAAAACTAAAGCAATGGGAAATTTAAAATGCTTTCTTCTAGAAAACCACTGGGCCGATTTCAACTATATTTGACAGGAATCATCCTTATGGTATAAGGATCCAAGTTTGTTCAAAGAAAACTGATCGGCTCATTTGGCCGACGGCCATCTTGGATTTTGGCCGACTTTTGGAAACGTCTTTAACAATCTTCTTCCCCGAAGCCGCTTGGGGGATTGATGAAAACCTCATGGAATATGATCTAGGGCAAGAACTGACCAAGTTTGTTCAAGGGAACTTGATTGGCCAAATGGTTCGCCGGCCATCTGGGATGAGCTAGTTTTCACAAAAACACTTTCTGCATAACCGCTGAACGGATCGGACTGAGATTTGGCAGAAATGATTAGGACTTAAGGGCCACTAGCCTTTGTTCAAGTGAAGTTGATCTGTCAGAAAACATTGCCGCATGGACCAATCAAAATGTAGCGTGTTTGGCGGCCATATTGAATATTTGAAGCCGAAATTGGTTTTATATAGGTTTTGGAGTATTCTTATCTGAAATTTGTCATTTTCAAATCCGTCGGATAAACGGTTTGGTAGCCATCTTGGATCATTTTCCTGCCACAAACTCCCGTACTAAAACAATGGGAAAGTTTTAATGTGTTCATCTCGAGAACTACTTGGCCGATTTCAAGTATATTTGGCAGGAAGCATCCTTAGCGCATAGGGATCCAAGTGATTCGGCGGCCATCTTGGATGACCTATTTTTCGCGAAAATAACTTCTCCAGAACCGCTGAACAGATCGGCTCGAAATGTGGGAGATATGATTAGGGCCTAAACACCATTAAAGTTTGTGCATGGAAGGTTGATAAATAAAATAAAAAACATGTCCGCCATGAATCAATCAAAATTTAGCGGCTTTGGCGGGCATTTGTTGTATTTTCTGCAAATTTCTTAGAAAATGATAAAAAGCCTACCGGTACTTAGCCGCTGGGCCAATTGTAATAAATCTTGGCTAAACCTTCTTAAAGAAATGAGATTGGTAAATTTTTCCTGTGGTCTTCTCATTTTGCTCCGTTGTGCCAGGTGAGCGATTCAGGCCCCGTGGACCTCTTGTTTAAATGTACTCCATCAAGGATTATCGGAGCATTATGTTGTTCAGTTTTCTCCTCGCCATGTTCGCTCATATATCATTGTGTGTTAATTACTTTATATAATTACCGCTCGCGCTGTTCATCAAGTTATTGATGTTATTGCACTCAGGGTCAAGTTCGACTCCTAACCATAGTTAGCTATAGCTAACTAGAATACCAGTCGAACTTCAAATAGTTAACTAGCTAGTCAACTATAGTCAACCGAGCACCCGACCTCGGTTCAGATGGTTAGAGCGATATTTGCGTAAATTTCAAAATGGCGGACACCGATCGCTTGCCACGAATAAATGCATATAAAAGTGTAAACAATTCACTAAATAACTTAGGTTTGATGAAATTATGCTTCCCCATTGTATGTCAATCTTCCCAAGCCCATATTCCTTCCAACTTTATGCTATATGGACGCTTTCTGATGTCTTAGCGGACAAAAATAACCCATTTTCGTAGGTCATCAAAACGGGTTAATGGAGACTGGTACCCGGCTCCAAATTTTCTGCAATAGTAATTCAATAGGGAACCGTGTACCAACGAACTATAGTCGACTACGATCAAGTTCGACTGGGCATTGCAACTGCGCATGATCAGTAAACCATGAAACTGACTATGGTTAGCGAGCCGAACTTGACCCAGGAAATTATTATTTTTCTCGCTACATTCCACTAACTCAAAGTATTTATCCATTAACTTCACTTGCGTTAACCTAACCCTACAGTTGTCAAGCCAAACAACACGTCCACTGCCGTGGTCTCAAGCAATGTCCATTTGCAGGCCAAGAGAAGAATATATTTTTGGAAATTTACCCCTGGAATTACTGGCTCGGAAACCGAGCCAGTCATTCCAGGGGTAAATTTCCAAAAATATATTCTTCTCTTGACCTGCAAATGGACACTGATTAAGCAAACAAGTATGACCTTTAACCATGTCGAGGTCACAAGAAACATGTTGAATTTACAAACAATTATTTTCTCGCAATCCACAAATAGATACTCACTGAGCAAAGTGGCATCTTGCAAAATCTTGACACTTAAAGGGTTAATTTCTATAAGTATTATGTAGAGCACTTTGAGGCGCTGTTTTACACAAGCGCGGGGTTAAACAACATGCCTGTTATTTACACCTGGAAGCAAATCTATGAAGCTGTTTTCAAATTGATATGGAACTAATACTAAAAATAAAAAAATTATTCCGTCTGTGCCATCAGGTATCGACCTTGTATGTTCTACATTTGGTCAAGAAAAATCAAATATTTGTATATCCATTTGAAGTTCAAGAGAAAACAATGTTCAAGGATTTATCACTGGAGTAACTACGTCGGTTATCCAGCCAGTCATTCCAGTGATAAATTTTCAAAAGAGTTTGTTTGCTTGGTATGCAAATGGGCATTTTTCAATACCACTGTAAATGTCTGTTTTGGCTCGCTTAGTCGTGATAGCGTTAATCGCGCATATGCAATTCACCTTTCCAGAGTATCCATCTATCATCTGACGTCATAATCAGCTAAGCGGCTTGTAAGATGACGTCGTAATCATTACGTCATAAATGATTCTACTTGGCCCGCGTTTAACTCTTATTAGTCCGACACGTTGTAGGAATTGTATGTCTCTACTATTTAATAAACATGTTGTGGAATATTTTGAAACTAATTTGACTGGACGCTGTTGTTGCCATAGGCAACAACAGCGTCCAGTCAAATTAGTTTCAAAATATTCAATAGCTTACCTGTATAGTTTTCTGGAAATTGATAGTCAAGGAGTTCGGGGATCGATCGATCACAACCCGAGCGAGGTGTGGGCGGAGCTTAGCATGTCTAAAATGGAATGGTTCATTGGTACCGTTGATAAATTGGTACCGTTTTCCTAAATGTATTAGTACTTCCTTGCAAATTGCACGTCTGCCTGTATTATAATAAGTTCTTAAATTTAATTAGAGACACAATTCCCTGAGTAATATCACAACCAAAAACATTATATGTATTTATACCAAAGGAAATCATTATATGGTAAGACTTATTTCGTTTCATTTTATCTAGTCACATAATTTAAGCCTCTAAGCGAATAGTATTCGTGTATTTTCAGGCATTCTGCTGTGAATATACACCTTTAGCGCTTAATCTTCCAAAACGACTTCTGTTGTGGTCTTGTGAAATGTGAAATTTGCAGATCAAAAGAAGACTACTTTTTGCAAATTTACCACTGGACTAACTGACTCAATAATCGAGATAGTCATTCCAGTGGTAAATTAAAAAAAAATCTCTGTCTTCTGTAATTTTCTTGAAGAAATTGGAGAGTTAAAGGAAACCAAAAACCAAATGATTGCGACTCAAGCGTCTTAAAAGAACTGCCGTCTTTTTGTTCCCGCACCAGGTGTCCGCTATAGACAGGTTTGACTTATTATTGTATATGTATTTCTGACCACATGTTTATTTATGTCAATCACACAATTCTATCTCCGCTCAACCAATAAATGAACCAGCATATTTAACCAGGTATTCGTGTCCGCGTTGTTTTATCTCACCAGGGTTTAGTGGAATTGTCTTTATCTCACCAGGGTTTGTGGAATTGTCTTTATCTCACCAGGGTTTGTGGAATTGTCTTTATCTCACCAGGGTTTAGGGGAATTGTCTTTATCTCACCAGGCTGTAGGGGAATTGTGTTTATCTCACCAGGGTTTGTGGAATTGTCTTTATCTCACCAGGGTTTAGGGGAATTGTCTTTATCATTCCAGGCTTTAGGGGAATTGTGTTTATCTCACCAGGGTTTGTGGAATTGTCTTTATCTCACCAGGGTTTGTGGAATTGTCTTTATCTCACCAGGGTTTAGGGGAATTGTCTTTATCATTCCAGGCTTTAGGGGAATTGTCTTTATCTCACCAGGGTTTGTGGAATTGTCTTTATCTCACCAGGGTTTGTGGAATTGTCTTTATCTCACCAGGGTTTAGGGGAATTGTCTTTATCTCACCAGGGTTTAGTGCAATTGTCTTTATCTCACCAGGGTTTAGGGGAATTGTCTATCATTCCCGGGTTTTGTGGAATTGTCTTTATCTCACCAGGGTTTGTGGAATTGTCTTTATCTCACCAGGGTTTGTGGAATTGTCTTTATCTCACCAGGGTTTAGGGGAATTGTCTTTATCTCACCAGGGTTTGTGGAATTGTCTTTATCTCACCAGGGTTTGTGGAATTGTCTTTATCTCACCAGGGTTTAGTGGAATTGTCTTTATCTCACCAGGGTTTAGTGGAATTGTCTTTATCTCACCAGGGTTTGTGGAATTGTCTTTATCTCACCAGGGTTTAGTGGAATTGTCTTTATCTCACCAGGGTTTAGTGGAATTGTCTTTATCTCACCAGGGTTTAGTGGAATTGTCTTTATCTCACCAGGGTTTAGTGGAATTGTCTTTATCTCACCAGGGTTTAGTGAAATTGTCTTTATCATTCCCGGGTTTTGTGGAATTGTCTTTATCTCACCAGGGTTTAGTGGAATTGTCTATCTCACCAGGGTTTAGTGGAATTGTCTTTATCTCACCAGGGTTTAGTGGAATTGTCTTTATCTCACCAGGGTTTTGTGGAATTGTCTTTATCTCACCAGGGTTTAGTGGAATTGTCTTCATCATTCCCGGGTTTAGTGGAAATGTCTTCATCATTACCGGGTTTAGTGGAATTGTCTTTATCATTCTGGGGTTTAGTGGAATTGTCTTTATCATTCCCGGGTTTAGTGGAATTGTCTATAATTCCCGGGTTTAGTGGAATTGTCCTCATCATTACCGGGTTTAGTGGAATTGTCTTCATCATTACCGGGTTTAGTGGAATTGTCTTCATCATTCCGGGGTTTTGTGGAATTGTCTTTATCTTAACTGTCAGCTGCTGAATTTCTGCAGACTACATATTTCGTGGAGTTTAACTCTGAATATGTTAAATATTTGGAAACTGATCTGACTGAAAGTTGTTGGTTGCTAAGCCAAGGTTATATTGAGTCACAGATTGCTAGTATCCATAGTGGCACGGATAGAATGAGTAACAAATTGCTTGTATCCATAGTGACATTGTTAGAATGAGCCATAGATTACTTGTAGCGATGGCGACGCGGTTAGATTTTGTCTACAGATCGCGTGTATCCATAGTGACACGGTTAGAATGAGTCACAGATGGCTTGATCCACGGCGACGCTGTTAGAATGAATCGCCTATTTCTTGTATGCATTGTGGCAAGGTTAGAATGATCCGCAGAGAGCGAAGGTAGACAATACCGCGAGTATAACACTAATTAACAAGGGAGGTTACTCTGCTAGGTCTGTGATACAGAGTAATAACGGGACTTTTGCAGATTGAACGATGTGAAGCCTATAGCAACACACTATAGGCAACAGCAAACCAACGCTAGTTTTGCTCAACATCATCTATGCATGTTGTATTTTCAATATCAAAGAACCACAGCGCAGAATATATCTTTGTAAACTATACACGAGTGATAAGACGTTGATGTAAACGTGAAAAATACCGATTTGGATAAGTTAGCACCAGGCCAATTATGCTCTTAGTCTGTCCTTCCTCTATGACTCATGAGATGCTAATATATCTCAATGCTGCAACACAATCAAACGTATTCTAAGCGACCACCATACCGAACGCCAAATAGAGGGATCCATTTCTACCTATGGCTGCACATTTCTAGCTATGCCCCGCCCATTTCTAGCTATGCCCCTCCCATTTCTAACTAAACTCACCACACTTCATTTCCGTGATGAAATCGATTAGAAACTTTGAAACATAAATTCGCAGCTGTCGAATATTTTGAAACTAATTTGAATGATAGATGCAGCTTCCACAAGCAGCAACAGCCTCCAGCCTATTTAGTTTCAAAATATTCAACATAGGTATACCAAGAATTGATGGCGGGGAATTTTGTTGTCAAGATAGACAAATTGAAGTTCAATCACGTTCCACTGGATCAGGAAATAGAATGGACGAATAAGATTTGCAAGCTTTCCAATGACATACTTATTTAGTATTCACCTCTCCAGTTTATCCATCGATCATCTGACGTCATATGACGTGATACTTAACTAAGTGACGTGTATGATGACGTCATAATCATTACGTCATGGATGATTCGATGTAGTCCGTCTTCAACGCTTAATAGTCCGACATGTATGTACGAATTGTATGACTTTACTATATAATAAACATTCTGTCGAATATTTTGAAACTAATTTAACTGGACGCTGTTGCCGCCATAGGCAGCAACAGCAACCAGTCAAATTAGTTTCAAAATATTCAACAGCTTACATATAAAGTTTGCTGGAAATTGATAGTCAATGAGTTCAGAGATCGCTCAATACCAACACGGACGTGGTGTGGGTGGAGCTTAGAATGAGATGGGCGAGGCATGGCTAAAAGCGGAAACGCCCATTGACGTTACAAGAACTGATCCGGCATGTGACAGATTCTGTAGCACATGGTCTGATAGATCCCAAATTTCACAGGACATCATGCACCTCTTTGCTCTAGCTGATGATGGCGGACTGGAAAAGAAGCTCTCTAATCGAAAAAGTACATTGCCTCCAAGAAGCAAGTAAGATGAAGAGGCTGTCGCTAAACTGGCGCATCCGTTCCGTAAGTTCAAGGTCTTTCAACAGGACATAGTGGACTCTATCGATATAGAGTACCCTGATGCCGTGCAACTCGAGGCTGAAGAAACTGTTGGCCTCACTACTCTGATATCACTAACTACGAATGATGTAGCCATCACAGATATAGCTGTGTCTCTTCTGACCGCAGAAGAGATGGGAAAGGCACTTGTGAAGGACAGTGTGAAGATTTGTTGAACCAGTGAGCCATTTTAACACACTTAGGAAGGAGAACTGGACAGCATATGGAACCTTGTATAAGACAATAGTAGTTGATGCATACAATGTGAAGACGTCTTTAATGATAAACAGACATCTGATGCAGAATGTTTTAAGTCATCAACAGCTTGACTACCCGTTGCAATGAAAGAGGTGGTGAAACATGAGTTGTCTTCTGTCCCAATATCCCTGCACAAAACAACTAAAACGATGAATTCGTACTCTTGCCAATTTTGACAGAAGGGTTATGAACAGACACACATGTAGTATTGCCTGATGTGCAGCTTCAAACATGTGTACTAATAGATGGTCATGTTTTGATTCAGGCTATGGGAAAACCACCGACTTCATAACATTCAACGACTCATCAGGAATGTTTTAAGCAATTTCTCAGATTCATTAACCCTTTCATGCAGAATCCGGCCAAAACCGGCCTCTACAGTTATCGAGAGGAATACCCATTTGCAGGCCGAGATAAGACTATTTAAAAAAAATTTACTACTGGAATGACTGGCTCGACAATCGAGCCAGTCATTCCAGCGGTAAATTGTCAAAAATAGTCTTCTCTCGGCCTACAAATTAACATTCAAATTAACAATAAATATTTAGATTTTCTTGATCAAATTTAGCCTTTAAAAGATTAAAAGAGTTGACTTGTTTGATAGATATTTTGAACAGACATCTATCAAGGCATCACCTACACCCATTAGGTCAATACAATGGACCATTCTATTTTTAGCCATGCCTCGCCCATCACTAGCTACGCTCCACCCACATCTCGCCATGTTGCAGATTCACAAATTATCTTGTACGGCTCTGAAGCCATCCAGATCGGCTACAATAGGATTCCCGTAAGGTGTAGAAACACTGATGGTATTCTCCTAACCCTTTTTCTTGGACAACATTCTTACGTGAATGGGTGGATGATGAGTGGAACACTGAGTGTTATCCTGTTCATAAAGTCGCAAAGAAATTCAGACCCGTGTTGGGCAATATTCTTGGTTTCCATGCCCTCACAGGTCGTGACACTGTGTCATCATTTGGTGAATTAGGAAAAAGACTTGTTGGAAATGTTTTCTGAAAATCCGTAGCTACTTGAAGGACATGGACGAGATGGCGCTTTAGCTCAAGCGGCTGAGTATGTTTGTCGGCTCTATGGAGCACCATATGTTTATGGCGGGGCAGATAAAACGAGGTTTGATATATCTGAGAAGAGTAAAAATGCCTTCGAGATGCTACCTCCATGTAGCGATGCCATTGATTGGCATTTGCTTCATTCAAATTACCAAACGAAGGCGCGGCTACAGGCTTCTGATACACTCATGGTCGCATACAAGCCATAAGAAACGGGTGGTTGGATCGAAAGATAAGACGACATAAGGATCTGCTGGACAATACTACCTTCTGTGCCAAGTATTTGCAATGGGTCGAGTTCATGTGGTTGTAGGACAAAGTGTAGAACAGTAGCATGTAAGTGCAACGAAACCAGCCAGATCTGAACTCCAACTTGTGGATGTGGCGTGGATTTATGCTTGAGTACAACATCTCTGCAGGAACCCGATTGAAAAAGCATGTGCACGGGACAGTGGAATGTCCTGTGCCCCGTTGGAGCATCAATATCTTCTCACATGTCAAGTGTTTTGAGAAAAACAACATCGATAGAATCTCGGTCTCTGCGGGATCCGGATTTTCGAATTTTGTGATTGTTTTCGGAGTTTCCTGATTATCTTTGGACTTATTGCCCCAAGTTGTGTAATCCTAATGTATGGTCACACACTTTTCTGTGTTAGAATTTGAGCCAAGTCGGACCAGTAGTTTCGAATATATCCACAGATAAAAAATTAGATTCGACTGGAAATCCTCTTGGAGTGCAAGTTCCTTCGATGTGTTAAAAGTTGAGCCAAATCGGAACAGTAATTTTTAAGATACAGCCCGGAATAAGATTTTGTGACTGACTAACTGACTAACTGACTCAGAGACGTGGCGGCTTATTGAGCTGATACCAACAGCTAAAGATTATTGTGTAGCGCTTACAATGACATATTTAGCATTGTAATGGACCGTCCCAGTTTTAACTATGCCCCGCCCATCTCAGTCTAAGCTCCACCCACACCACGTCCGTATTGGGATCAATCAATATCTGAACTCCCTGACTATCAATTTCTTGAAAATTATACATGTAAGCTGTTGGATATTTGAAACTAATTTGACTGGGCGCTACTGCTGCCATAGGCAGCAACAGCTCCCAGTCAAATTAGTTTCAAAATATTCAACAGCATGTGTATTAAATAGCAAAGACATACAATTCGTACAATGTGTCGGACTATTAAGGGTTAAAGACGGGTGATATCGTCTCATTCATGACGTCATGATTATGACATCAGCATACAAAAAATACGCTCCTTAGTTAATTATGACGTCATATGACGTCCGCTGATTGATAAACTTGGAAAGGTCCATTGGTTGATATTGAACGTGCATCACCATTAGATAACCTGTGTGTGTGTGTGTGTGTGTGTGTGTGTGTGTGTGGGGGGGGGGGGGGGTGGGTGGGTGAGGGACTTTAAATGAAGTTTTATAATGAAACTAGAACATATCAGACAATTCGTCATTTAATATTATAATATGCATCTTAGAATACTGATTTAAGCAGCTTATTAATTTAGACAATAAAAATATCACGATTATGTTTTTTAGTAGTAGGGTCGGAGTCAAAATGATACCACCGCCCTCACCGTCCGGCGATCCGTGGCCCCCACCACCCTCTCAATAGGGGCATAGGAATTTGAGACAGGTGATCGTGGTTGGTGTATGCCTCTAGATGGTGTTCTCCCGGACATGGAAGGCCGTGGCGAATATAAAACTCCCGTGCAGACCCCACATGTCCGGGAGAACCTCCTTAGGATACCGGCCAGTGGCCGGCCTCTATCTATTCTGACCGGTATCCTGAGGAGGTTTTTCTATCTGTGGGTTTTTTATTTTATTATTATTTTTTTTTGTAATGTAACCTATCCTACCTATTTCTTTTGTATCTATCCTGCCTATCCTACCTATCTTACGATGTTGCTATTCCAGCCGGCTGGTGGTGCTTTGACCCCAAACTGGGGGTGTCGCGGTGGGCCTACCCCAGCCCTAGTCTTACCTAGTCTTTTGAGCGGATTTGAACCCCAGTCTGCAGCCTGGGACTGCTATGCAATTCGACGACTCTGCGGCTCTATTGATAGACCTACCACGACACCGTTAAGATCTCGACTCTTAGTAACTTTATCTCTGAGCATGAGTTGTGAAATCGCTGTTACGCATTATCTCGAAGTGACGTCAAGATCTAGAGTGAGTCGAGCCTGATAGCGCAGCAACACAGCAACATGCATAACTTATCAGCTATATTTATTACCACCTACATGGCCAAGATAGTTAATGCGGTGTATTATACACTTTTAAAATCACAGGTTCAAATCTCGTTATGTGTTATTAGCAAAAGGTAAACATGTCTACAATTACTCTTGGCTATTTTCACATTTAAATACACAGGCTGTAAGATGAGAACTGGACTGAATTAATATCATTTTATTATAACCACCACACACACACACACACACACCCACCCCACCCCAAATAGTAAGTTTCAATAGTTTTTGGTATACAGTAACCAAACTTGGTGTATGGATGCATCATAGCCTAAAGGTGTGGCATGTATCATAAGTAGATCAGTGTGACATACCTTTCCCAGTTCACTGATTATTCTTGTCCAGGCTGTGGTTTCAAGACCTTTCGCTCACCTGGCCACCTTTACTCATAAGACATCATGTCAAGACCAACTCGCACAGTCATTGACTGACCACATAAAACCCATGTTTGCAGACCACAGACCCTCGACTGGGCCAATGTCAAGAATAGTAGCTGCTATGCATTAACACCTAATTAGACACAGCCTCCATAATGGTATACCGGCGATCATAAATTACGTGTGAATGCACAACCATACATTACGTGTACTCAACTACGTGTAAACGCTCATCTACAAACAATATTACACACAATTGGCTGGCCTGAAGAGCTGGTCATGCATGCATGATGTATGCTGTGCGGCGCGACAAGAAAAAGTACCCGGGCCATTGCGTGATATGGGCAACTATGCAGATCGAAATCTTGAGAAATGGAGAAGCTCAGGGATCCCAACATTCCGCTCGCCATTTCTACTAACATGCCTTATGTGTCGCGGACGTTATTCGATGACTGTGATAGAGATGGACAAACTCTTCAAGTATAGGAATTATTTAGAAACGTGATGTGGATGCTGCTATCGAGTTGGAACAAGAGTGTGAACAAGAAATGCAGTGATCCCTCGACCACCAATCTCTCAATGCGCGCACTACTCACACGTATCACATCAGCTCGACCACATCTCACACACACACACACATAGGCTCCGTCGGTATCACATCGACACGATGGACCACCCACAGGTTTTTCCAGGTACTGATCGCCTTGTGATCACCACACATAATAGTGTCAACGCCCATTTAGAGACAGGCCTCCACAGTGAAATACACCATGATTACTGTTGCACAGCTTCGCACTATTGCAAAGCAATTCGGCCTTAGAGTAGCCTCTAAGGCTAAGAAAGCCAACCTGCTCCAGATGATCCAACAGGCCCGTGCCGAGGAGTGGCAGAAGCGACTCTCTGGAGCAATGAAGATGGGAAGGTTTCCAGCGCTTACCAGAGATGATCCTTGGAATCCCCACAAGAAAGCGCAGCAGATCCATGTGCTTCATCAATTGAACGAGGAGGTGACTGCTAGCTTGCGAGCCAAGACTGTAGCGAGGCAGATGGCGGACCATCCACTGGAGCGCTTATTTCCCTTATGCAGGATCACTAAGTGAGTGATGAGGGGGCCGAGTTCTGAACCCTTAGCCCAGAGCATGAGGCGAGAAGGCGAACACATTCTCAACCAGCGTCTCGGCGAAAGGGAGACAGAGGATAGAGGATGCGAGTCAGTATGCTGGACATTCTTCAGAGGTCTAGAAGATGACCTCACAGGCCAGATCATTCAAAAGATCCAGCAGACTGTCCAGAATGCCTTCTACCTCCGCTACACCCATACCTATCGCATCCGTCACATCGAAGACGGTAGGGTGATGCTCTTCCACAAGAATGCTCCAGGGAGCCCGCGGCTGAACACGATAGGAGCAGCTCAGGACTGGGTGGCAGCAAGAGAGCAAGCCCGCCTCGAGACAGACAATATCGATCGACCCAACACCAAGTGGGCTTTCGTTCAATCAATCAACGTTGAGGTCAGGGCTGTCATCGACTGCCAACCTCTGCTTGGGACAGGCCCCCTCCCAGACTGGCTATGGCAGAAGAAGAGTATGACTGCCCTCGACACCTACAGGGACAACATGTGTCTCTGGAGATGTCTAGCAGTCCACCGAGGAGTGAGAGCTGATAGACATACAGCTCCTGCACGAGAGCTTGCCACAATGTTCTACGGCAAGACAGTGACAGTACCTGATGTCTGCAAGACCTCGCTGGATCAGCTGGACAAGGTAGAGTTCTTCGCCAAGATCAGGATTCACGTGTATGAACCGACGGAAGAGGGCACCTGGCACGTGATCAGGCAAGCGGCTCACTACCGTGACATCATGACCATCGGGGTGTGGGACCACCATGCCTTCTACATCAAGAACATCTCCAAGCTGGCACATACACTAGTCTGCAGTCACTGTCAGCAGAGGTTTACAAAGGCATGCAATCTTCAATGCCATGCTGAGCACTGTACAGGCGGTAAAACAACAATCGTGTGTCCTGGCGAGAAGGTTGAGGCGCCACAGTCTGCGTATGAGAAAACCTTCTGTCCGCCCCAACCATCCGGTTCAGCTGCTACTCATTGGATCGAGTATGAGTTGAGAAACAGAGGCATACACATACACCATGTAGAGTGTGGGCACGGCGGCGAGCGTTGGATCGAGGGTGCTCCCGTAGATGGTTATGATCCGACCACCAGCACCATTTACCAGTTCCATGGCTGTTACTGGCATGGGTGTCCACAGCACCAGCGAGGTAAGGATGCCGAACAAAGATACCGCAAGACAGTCCTGAGAGAGGAGAAGCTGAGAGCATCTGGATGCACACTTGTGGTACAGTGGGGGTACTGTATGAAACGCTGTCCAAGCATCCCTAAACGTGTTCGGACTGTCCCATACCCACACTTCATAGTTTACGACTTCGAAGCAATCCTAGATGGTATCAAGACTCATCCTACGGAGACTCTCACGATCGAGAGTACTCACATACCTATCTCTGTGTCAGTTGGCTGCTCCTTAGATGGCGCCACGAGTGAGCCCACTCACCTCTGCAATCCTGACCCCAAAGAACAGATCAGAGAGTTCATGCTGGTGATCCAATGGCGAGCATATCTAATCCGGACAAGGGTTAGGGCACAGTACATACTGACAGACCTGGACAAGCTCCAAAGGCGACAGCAGCGACTGATCAACGAGTGGTGTGACCAAGTGCCTGTACTGGGGTTCAACTCTGGGCGGTATGACCTGAACCTCATCAAGAAGTACTTTGTCGATGAGCTGACTGACAGTACAGGTACAGTGAAAATCACCAAGAAGGCTAGTCCGACCATGTTCCTCATAACACCTGAGCTATGGTTTCTCGATGTGCTGAACTAACTCGGTCCAGGCGTCTCGTATGAGGTATGGGTCAAAGCTTATGGATGTACACAGCAGAAGAGCTGGTTGCCATATGGATGGTTTGACACACATGCGAAGCTCAACTATCCAGGGCTTCATGACTACTCAGCATGGACATCTAAGCTCAAGGGTGGCTGCCTCTTGACGCGATCAGAGTGGGAATAGTGTAACCAGACATTCAGCGAGCAGTGAATGCAGACATTCGCTGACTGACTGCAATACTACAACAACCTGGACGTCAGTCCATTCATCGAAGCCCTAGAGCAGATGCGGGAGTTCTACACAGAATGAGAAATAGACATCCTCAAAGACATGGTGTCTCTCCCAGGTGTGTCACTGCAGTACCTCCTACGTTGAACCGCTCAGCACATGCCGAATGTTAGCCTCTATTCACCGGGCAAGGAAGCCTACGAGATGCTGAAGGGTACTGTTGTTGGAGGTCCCAGCATCGTGTTCACCAGATACCATGGGGCCGGTGTGACTAGAATCCGCCGGAGTGAGTGTGTCTGCCAACGTCTACTCGGCTACGACGCAAATGCTATGTACCTATCAATGATGGCCAAAGAGATGTCATGTGGTAAGGAGACAGTGCACCATTGGTCCGGTGTTAGTGGTGTAGCTAGCTTTAAGGAGGCTCTCCTAGCAGACAGCTGTTTTGGGTTTGCTGAGGTGGATATAGAGGTCCCCAAGGCTCTGTGGGCAAAGTTCAAGGAAATGCCGCCTCTCTTCTATAACCGCGAGATCCCGGTAGAAACAATCTCTTCTGAGATGCTGGCATATCTAGGGCGAACAAGGAGGAAGCGTCCCACCACCCAGAAGCTGGTCGGTGCCCTCTCTGCCAAGAAGCGGCTTCTGTACGCACCGACACTCAAGTGGTATATAAACGATGGCCTGGAGATCACTGCTGTATACCGCACCATAGACTATGAGGCCAAACGCCTATTCGAGTGGTTTGTGGAGAATGTTATGGAGGCCTGCCACTCAGGAGATGTGGATAAGAGCAAAGCGCTCTTGGCAGATCTCTTCAAACTCCTCGGCAACAGTGCCTACTGGAAGCTCATCGAGGCCCTAGAACGTCATAGCAACACCAGCTTCATGAAGGATGAATGCGTGGTAGACAAGCCCTGCGTAGTGCATGGTTCGAAGATCTCGAGGATATCACTGAATCATATGAGCTCCCGAGTCACAAGCCGAGAATCACTATTCTAAGGCCCTTCCAGGTGGGGATAGCCGTTTATGAGCTGCCAATGCTGGAGTTCTACTATGACTTCCTCGATCTCGTAGCTCGTGACAGCTTTGAGTACCTGCAGATGGACACTGACTCCGTGTATATCGCTATAGTAGGCTCCAACTTCGGCGACGTCATTCGCCCTGAGATGCGAGCAGAGTACCAGGCTCATAAGCGGGACTGGCTAGCTTGGGACAAATGGTCTAGATGGACTCTGGGGACTGTTCAAGCCTGAGTTCGAAGGCTCTCATGGTATCGCTTTCTGCTCCAAATGCTACTACATGGAGAGCACAGCTGCAAGTAAGTGCTCAGCTAAGGGAATGTCAAAGCAGCAGAATGAGGTCTCTTGGCAGAGGTTCTACAGCGCCCTACATGGCGGGGTGGACAGAGCTAAAAACCGAGGCCTACACATGCAAAACCAGGGTATGGTGACGTATAAGCAGGAAAAACTTGGACTCTCCGCTTACTATGATAAGTGCCATGTGCTGCCAGATGGTGTCCATACCGAGCCCATTGAGTATCATGTTAGCACACTAGGTGGTGGTAGCTGTGTATCTGCAGGGACTAGCTGAAGCTCTTCTATGACGAATGGTCGCCTAGGCTCTCCATGCTGGCATGCTAGGTAGTACAGTGTAGGCCGCTCCTCCGCCTCTGCATACCTTTCAAGCCTGAGAACATCTATCGACCAGTAGGATCTGTTGCACGCCGTCGACCACCTTCCAGCTCACCAGGCTCATACAGGTACCGAACCAGAGCATCAGGTGGTAGGCACTCCTCTCCCTTGTTCGCTCCTCTAGAGTTGTGACTGGCAACAGCAGAGTGTCTGATAGCATTTACCGGCTTCTTCCAGATTAGCGTAGTAACCTCAGCATTGGATCTCTCCACCACAGCAGGCAGCCCTCTCACCCAAACTCTAGAACATTCACTCGGCGCGGCGATTTCCTGGGCATATTGGTGTGGGAACAGTCTCTCTGCTAGTGTCTGATTCCACCACTCAATGATAGCCTGGGCACGGTGATCCCCTACCTCGCCTCGCCTAACTGCCACACCGTGTTTCCACATGAGGGCTGCAGTCTCACCTCTGAACTCCTTACCCTCATCCACCTGCAACAATTCTGGCCACTGGAGGGGATTTTCCGAAGCCTCGTAGACACCCTGGAATGCCTGGGTCACCTGGCCAGCTGACTTGTCTGTGAGCGGTACTGCCGCCTTGTACCTGCTGGCGACATCGACGGTGGTGAGGGCATACTTGTAGGTCTTACGACCAACCGAGTCATGTGGAAGGAATAGAACATCTGCCTGGTGAACTCTGTTCGGGACAGTTTCATCGAAATGGTCATGCCTGATGTGCCATGGACGAGGTCTGTATATCTGCCACATCGCCTGGTGGCTGAGCCACTGGCTAACTGTCTCCAATATGAAGTTGTAGCCCTTGCGATGTGCAGCCTCGAGTTGTTGAGGGGGCTCATGGTAATATCCACCAGACTGATAGTAGAGTTCCTCAAGAAAAACGGTTGATAAACTCCTGGATTTCATCACTGACGTCCACTCCCATCCTGTCACGCATGGCCTGGGTGAACTCTAAACAGATGAACAGACGGCCATCATTCATTCGACCACCACTGAAGACCTCGTCAAACACCTCCGTACACTGGTGTCTAATCTCTGCTGGATCCTCCCTGAACGGTAGTTTATCGACCAATCCTCAGAAGTTAAGGGACTTGACCGGGTCGTACAGAGATGCCATCCTTATATGGTACACCTTAAATGATCGGTGGCCCAGATGGCCGTAAGTGCTATGGCAACATACAGTAGCCAAGGGCCTGCGACTCCGAAGAACATACCTACTCCTGAGGCGATGGCTGGTATGGCTTCAGAAATCTTCTCCACACCATGGAGAGCATTATTGGTGATCTTGCGGACCATCTCACCAGCCTTCATTGTGAACAGAGCAATCAGAGCCCCATCTGCTGCCAGCAGACTAATAGAACCTTTTACGTAAGTGCGATAGATTCCTTTCGCTCTGTGTTCTAGCTTGCAGGATTCAGGCTCTACATCATCATACTCACCACCAAAATCATAGTCTGCATCATAATCCTCCTCATTATTGTCCTCCTCATAGACCTCGTCATTTATATCCTCGACTGGATCTTCATAAGCCTCTGGTTCATACATCGCTCTGGGGATCTGTCGCTGGGGGCAGCTATATAGTAGCTTTAGACTGTAGTCTATAGAATGGCATCTGCAATCTTGAATGTGGGCGTGTTTGCCTTAGCGAACTGGGGACTCAGCTTCGCTGACAAGAAGGCGGCAGAGGTCGAGCATGAGCGTCACAACCAGGCGATGGAGAAGCTGTCTAAGGAGACGTTTGAGTACAGCAAAGCACTTAAGCATATGTGCCAGAGGGAGGCAGGCCGACGACAACTCCGAGCTCAGGCCAGCCAGAGCATCAAAGAGGCAGATGAGAGTCTCGATGAGTACTACGAGGCTGTAAAGATATCTGAGCCAACGCTCGACTATGAAGCATCAACAGGTCAGAAGACAGCAGAGCTTATAGTAGTGGTGGCAGCTGCAGCTGTGATGACAGGAGTTATGCTCTATGCACGCTCAAGCTGAATACCTGATGTGTTCGACATGCATACCTTAGCATAGCCAAAGCAAAGTACCATCACACCTAATGAGCGAGTCTCAGCTATGAGGTTTTCGATGTTGAAGCTGAGCTGGTTGCCATGATTATGTGGGATGTCGCTGCCCCCGAGGTGATGACGGCCCTCGAGTGCCGACTCTATGTCATCGCTTCCACTGGTTAGTCGCAGAAGCACATACTTAGCATGCTTCTCCAGCCTCCTTGTGATCTGCCGCTGCCCCACCACCAAACCAGTGAACAAGACAGTGGTAGCTAGTGTCATGCCACCCAGCGGGATGGTGACGATGGCACCCACCCCTGTAGTGAGAGTGGCCACAGCTGCCACACCAGCACTGGCTCCAAGCACACCCGCAGCAGTGATTGTACGCGCGAGGACGTTGTATGCTGTCTTATATTGCCTGCACGTTCTGCTGTACTTTTCTGCCTCATGGACGAGATTCTGCCTGATGGCATCTATCTGCTGGAATCGCCAGCCATGGATGGTGCCGCCCTCATCATCAGTCAGGGAGGGGCATAGTTCTGGTTGCTTCCGCCACTCTGATTTTGCCATAGTATACCTAGAGATTAAACCTTCATCACCTGCAGAATCTGCTCATTAGTCATGGAAGGGTTCCTTTTGGAGAGCCTGGCGAACCATGCCAGCTTTTTAGTGCCGATGCAGACGTCTCTTAGAACGTGGTCATCCAGCACTATGTCGGGTGCCAGTAGCTTTCTGAGATGTGACATCTGGAACTTCACCTTATCACCAAGATAGTAGGCCGGCTGCTGGAAGGCTTTCTTGGCCTTACACTTCTGCTCCATCTCCTCTTTCCACTGTATGCCATCTGGCTCATCCTTGTCTGTGAAAATATCTGGATTATCGTCGTCTACAGGGCTTCGTGAGATACCTGGCTCATCGTCGTATGTGAAGACATCTGGCTCAATCTGATCTGTCCAGACTCCTGTGTCCTGCTTACTCTCCTCCAGGAGGTCCTACCAGTATCTGGAACCCTCACTGTTCCTTCGCCTCTGTGCCTTGCTGGCAGCCTGTTGATACCAGCTCTCCCGCTGTTGTCACGCTCCTTCTTGTTGACAGATCTGTTGCTGTGCGAGCATCTGTGCATTTAAGGCCTTTGGGCAACTATCGGGTTCATCATCTCAGCAAAGGTCAGATATTCCTGGTGTGATATCATGTTGTCGTCAGGTCAAGGAGTAATAAGAGTGTACACTCTAAATGGGTGTCCGATATCCCATCCGTGCTGGCATATATGTTAATGGAGGGGCTGTCAAACAGGTGATTTACAGGTATGAACAGGCTAGGACTGATAGCTTTCCATAGGTTGCTGTTGGCACCTGGGAGATACTCTATCACGTCCCGGCCGACTTCTACCAGTGAGCTGCTGTGTGCACTTCCCGGAGGCTGATGTAGCACATTGGCGTGTATGTATGTTGTGCCCCGCTGGGGCCCATTCTACATGGTACTGTACCACCCGTCTCCCCTCTATAGAGGGTGAGATTACGTTCTCACCACCGGAGAGCAGCAGTCGGACAATCGGCATGGTTATATCTCCTGTTTAAACCCCTTCTATAGCATGCTATGGAATCCATATTTGCTCACTCGACTGGTCTTGCTGACCTGGCAGATGTGTACGCAGTTGATGCTGCCAAGGTAGAAGAGAGCGATGGCAAGTCATTCACCCTACAGTACGAAGCAAACTCAAAGGCATTCTCCCTCCACCCCATTGGTGGTGATGGGGTGGAGATGCTCACAGACCTCAAGGATGTGTCGAAGGAGTGCCTGGGTCGCAACATAGATGGCCACAAGATCGTGTATCGGTACGATTTCCCGAAGAGGAAGTATATCCTCGAGCCATTGATTGAGGTCTCGGATACAGAGGTGGAAGACATCAACACCCTAAATGACGACCTCAGCTTTTATCTGGTCAAACCCTATTCGAGCAATGTCCCGCCGATGACACATGAGGGTGTGCTATTGACCCTGCCAAACAACCTGCAGTTCATGGTTGAGAAGGATGAAGTGTGGTACCGCGCTGGACCTGGTGGTGACTGGCAAACATGGTTGCCACTATATAGGCCTCCCACAGTCATTGACATAGATGTTACTCCCCTCTCTACTGTTGTGAAAAGGGATGGGACAGTTCGAAAGCTCTACAATCGGGGATCCTCCTTCCTCACCTACATAGGTGAAGGTGTCTCCCTGACGAGGGTGGGTCACCAGATCTGGGATACAGGTTGAAAGCTCCTGCTGCGTCGTCCATTCAATGGCCCAGAAGAAGCTGTTAACCTCCACAAGGGCATCCTACTGGTAGATGGTGTGTCACATGTCTCCAAAGCCAAGGGTGCTGTTAAACTACTCCAGGGAGTCGGCTTCACTAGCCTGCAAACGACTCATATAGTCCTAGAGCTACGTTTCTTAGCCGGCGGCAGGGTGAAGCAGCTAGCACCTGCCCCTGAGGGGATGAAGATCACTATCGATCTGGATGGAACAGGGCTCGATCTGGCACAGATATTTCCCGAGGGGTTCACTCTGTTTAGTTTAACTCTTCATATATAGCCATGATTCTCATCATACCGCTCGTTCTGGCGTCACAGCAGTGGCACAGGGCACTGAGACTGTCATGATATTGGATGCCAAGTGGACCCACTTCCGGGATGACCCCCAGTACAATCCTTGGGTCGACCCCTTGCGGAGAAACATTTACGACCGCTTACACCCACGTGAAGAGATCGAGTCTGTCTGCCAATTCTATGGTGTGGAGAGGGTAGGACGTGGTTGTCTGCTGGAGATACCTGCTCAGCACCAGATTCTCTGCTTAACATGTGAACATGCCAGAGTCTGCCGTGGTGCAAATGCTAAGCACTTTAGCATCCCACCAGGTGAGCGTTGTCAAGATAGATGGAAGACACTAGGGGGGGGGGGGCCATCAAGCCGATGCGACTCTGGCAGAGACTGCGTGTTTGTCTGAGCCTACACAGTCCCATCTCCATCTAGAGGCCTACACCAACCACGATCACATGTCTCAAATTCCTATGTCCAGGGCTTGAGAGGGCGGTGGGGGCCATGGATCGCCGAACGGCTGCCAGTTGAGGGAGATGGTATCATTTTGACTCCGAGCATACTACTTTTTTAAACGCTTTGACCACTGGATTTCCGAGTATTTCAATTGCAAATTAACTACAGGTATAGGTAAGCTGTTGAATATTTTGAAACCAAATTTACAGGAACCTATTGTGGCAGCAGCAGCTCCCAGTCAAATTAGGCTCAAAATATTCAGCATACTTTTTTTAATTAAAAAAAACGTAAAAGATTTTGGTGTTCGGGCGTTTCAGGTTGAAATGGTTAAAGTATAATTTGATTACTAATTAAGCCAATGATAAAATAGTTCGATTATAAGATTATTTAAAGGATAATGCCGTTATATCTGCTATTTAACTATTTCACCCCCAAAATCGCATGATCTAAATCGACAGCAATGTGGTCTTCATTGCAAAGATTTGCTGATTTCTTTTTCACGATGACATATCGGCACTGAAAAGTTCCGAACTCTCTCTGTCAACACGAACTGTTTCCGAAATAATTGCGCTAGCTTTAGCCGACGTAGTAGCTTTGTGTGGGTTATGTCATCATTTAACACGATTACTCCACTTTCCGAACCGATAGGAAGTTCTACATCGGCAGAAATAGTTTCGTGTATCCCCAATGGTTTTAATTTCGAAGGTCGTGTGTTTGCCTTGTATTTCAGTTTGTTGGCCGTGCGTCGAAGTAATGGTTTATGTTGCAAGAAACTGAACCCAATTGTGTTTGACACAGGAATCGCCATTCTCTCAATATACATTGAAAGCGAGGGCAATATTATTTGCCCTTCGATTCTTTTAGGTTTTGCTAAGGCCTCGAAATCTTCAGGTAACACCAGATGTCCATGCTGTTGAATCTCGTGATTTGGAGTCTTCACGATCGATTTTGAGTTAGTTTGTAGCTTTTGTAATCTCTTACCACCTACCGGTAATTGTTTATTTAAGTTTTCGACATTTTCTTTGCTATAATTATCATTCGCTAATGTAGGTGCTTGGGAATATTTCCGATGTATTGCTTCCAATAAAGTATAGTTTTGGTTGTATTTACCTGTAGAGTATCTCGATGTTGTTACACCGTCACGTGGTATATCCTTGTCCTGTGTATACTTTCCTGACAACCTAGCATAACCAGGCACTATTGTTGGTAGTCCACTATTATTACCATCAGACCTCATTTGCTGTGAACTACACTTATTCTGTGAGACCTTGGTATCTATCAGACCATAATTCTGCTGTTTCTTTTCATATTCTATCAGACCACGGCACATGTTCTTGCCGGTAACAGCACACTTTTTATCATTCAATATCTGTTGTTTCTTCAAAAGAGCTCGACGGTCCATTTTGTAATTTGTAATCTGTGCTTTTTCAGCTCTACGGATCTCTTGGACTCTCGCGTTCAAAGCTCGCCTCTCTTGTTCATGTACGTCAAATACGTTTTTAGACCGTAATAGTTCATACAGATCCTGTCTCCGTCCCAAAAGGTGACCCATGTGCTTAGCTACCTTCAGACGTGGCAACTCCTGAGAGGTGTTATGAATCGACATTTTCCTAATTCGAAGGATCATAAGCGACATTATAGGCTAAAATCCATAGGAATAAAGAACAGCACGTTCTATACTTGGTTCCAGAAGTTTCTTTTCTACGTGTTCAGAACCGGAGAATATTGACATTCTTAAACTGCTAACACTAAAATTTATTCAAGAACATTTGAATTCCCTTATAGAAAATATCAATTTGCAGACAAAGAGAATATTATTTTATGAAGTTTTACCACGGGAATGACTGGCTCGATAACCTAGCCAGTCATTCCGGGGGTAAATTAAAAAAAATAATCTCTTGTTCTGCAAATGAACATTTCTCAAGTCCACTGTTAAATGCCTAGTTGGAAGTTCCCAGCGTTATGTCGTCCTGACCGTGATAATAAAATACTGTAAAGTACTGTAAAGTATTCCACTTGGTTTATGTGCAAGGCTTCTTCAGAAGATTGTGAGTGGATCACTTTACAGAAGATACCATGTTTCATTATCATGGTCTGGGCGACACAACAGTTAGAACTTCAAACTAATCATTTAACACTGAAGCCGGCCAGAAACGTTTACGTCGATGATTTATCCTTAGACTAAATCGCAATTCTCTCAATACCAGCAGACAATAGCCTACTAAACAACAAGAAAAGACACAAGCGACGATCAATGAATACGTAATTTCATAATTTCTTAATAACTTGTCGGCAATCCACTTCAATTGAAATAACACTTGCCCTTTCTTAGTAACACGCTGGTAATAATCTATTAAAATAACATTTGCCATTTCTTAATAACTCGTAAAATCCTCACATAACACCTTCCATCTTTGAAGGATGGATACCTTCTGAATACCAGGTCTATCTAAAGGCGGATGTCTATACTTTATGTTTCTGAGAATAATGTCGGCTAACTCAGTTGAAGTCAATACTGGGTCTATCTATCAATCTCTCAAGCATTGGACTATACAGTTTGCACATTCCGCATATTAGCTTTTGCCTTTTAACTTAGTCACCCGCTAACCTTGAAAGACCTGTATACCAAACTCAAAACTCCAACACACGTGATATGCTGGACATTTTAAAATAAATTGACTGGGCTACGTTTCTGTAGCCTTAGACAGTGATAATCTGTTTCTTTAGAGTTTGATCCTTTATTCCTCATATCAGCCAAAACGGCTTCTGCAGTAGTCTTGAGAAATGTCCATTTGCAGACCAATAAAACACAATTTTTGAAAACTGTACCACTGGAATGACTGGCTTGATAACCGAGCCAGTCATTCCAGTGGTAAATTTTCAAAAATAGTTTTCTCTTTGTCTGCAAATGGACATTTTAAAATGAGAAATTGAAATTTTCTTGAAAAATTCGCGTGTTAAGGGGTTAAATGGCCTCTTCCTACTGTGTCAACATAACTAATGATGCGTAGTGACACGTGACATGAGCGTGACATCTGTATAATAACGCTAATAATCATATCACTTCTAACGCCATCTGCTTCCATTAACGACGTCCAGCTTATACGACAATATTAGCTACTTATTTTGAAATTGAATTTGCTGTACGATGTTGTTCATGCAGTCAGCAACATCCCCATAGGGATATATTAACGCCAAGAACATATATTTCTCCAATGCAATCCTAGAATCGTTTACCTTCTAACCCTTTCATGACAAACCGGCCAAAACCGGCCTCTTGAGTGGTCTTGGAATATTTCCATTTACAGGCCAAGAAGGATACTATTTTTGAAAATTTAGCACTGGAATGACTGGCTCGATAACCGAGCCAGTCATTCCAGTGGTAAATTAAAAAAAAAGTCTTCTATTGGCCTGCAAATAGACATTCAATAAGTAAATATTTTAATTTTTTGAACAAATTTAGTTATAAAAGGGTTAACTAGGCAGTTTAAGTGAAATCTGTATAATTACGCGCATATTGAGAAATTATATTAGGTGTAATTGAGCGTGTCTATATGGGCTGACATGAAAAGGCCAAGCGGAAATAAATAGCGATAGAAAGTTCAAACAGGGGCAATTACCACAATGTGTTAGGATGAATAACCTGAAAATAAATTGACACTTGATGTCAGAAATGGAAATTTTTCAGACAGCAATGGCCTTTAGACCAAATATATTCAAAGCTAGATTGATCGATCGCTGACACGTCATCGCAAATCCCCACCTCCTTAGGGCGCGGGCCAAATGTAACATTGATATGGGTAACTGACATGCTAAATTTGGTTGAATTCCGTCCAACAGTGTCCGAGGAGTTGCATTACAATCAATTTCATTACCTTTTGACCCCATCACACACCTCCTTGGGGCGCGGGCAAAATGTAAATGGGCCCATCCACTCCACATTGATATGGGTAACTGACATGCTAAATTTGGTTGAATTCCGTCAAACAGTGTCAGAGGAGTTGTATTACAATCAATTGTATGACCTTATGATCCCATCCCCCTTTCCTGGGAGCGGGGCCAAATGTACATATGCTCCTGTACTCCACATTGATATGGGTAACCGACATGCCAAATTTGGATGATTTCTGTCCAATGGTTTCGGAGGAGATGCGTTACAATCAATTTCCGCAGGTTAAAATTTGACCTTTCTCCCGCCGCCTGGTGGCGGATCCAAATCTAAATGGCATTGTGCACTCCGCAATTATATGGGTAACTCATATATCAAATTTGGTTGAGTTCTGTCTAACGATTTCAGAGGATTTTCGTTGCAACTGATTTGACCTTTTGACACCATGGCACGCCCCCTCTGGGCGGAGCGTAATCTAAATGTTATTTTGCAAAGCGCATTCCTATGAATACCCCGCATACCAATTTTGGTTCAATTCCACCCAAGGGTTTGGGAGGAGTTAGCGTGACGGACAGATGGACAATCAATTTGACCTTTTGACCTCTGTCACGTCCCTTTGAGGGCGGAGCCTAATATATATTTCGTTCTCCGCACAACGCTTTGGGGTGAGATGCATTATAATCAATTTGACCTTTTGACCATGACACGCTCCCTAGAGGGCGGAGCCTAATCTAAATATTGTCCTGCAAATTACCTTCCTATGGGCAATCTACTTACGAAATTTAATTGAATTCCACCCAACAGTTTGAGAGGAGTTAGCGTGACGGACAGACTGACAATCAATTTGACCTTTTGACCCCTGTTATGCCCCCTTGAGTGAAGAGCCTAATCTATATCTCGTCTTGCAAAGCGCATTCCTATTAGTAATCTACATACCGAATTTGATCGAATTCCGGGCAACGCTTTGGAGTGAGATGCATTATAATCAATTTGACCTTTTGAACCCTGCCACGCCCGCTTGTGGGCGGAGCCTAATCTAAATGTCGTCTTGCAAAGCGCATTACCCACATACCAAATTTGGTTCAATTCCACCCAAAGCTTTGAGAGGAGTTAGCGTGACGGACGGACGGACAGACGGACAGACGGACAGACGGACAAGAAGGACAGACGGACGGAGGCGATTACAATATCCCCGACGTTTATCAAAACGTGGGGATAATAATATTCTACATCCTGAATAATCAATTAAACTCCCACCCAGACCCATCGCGATCTCGTAACTCAGATATACATTAAGTATTGCTAGCTGAGAGTCAAATCAAAGAAGTAAAGCGGTCGTAGTTTTTAATAGCCACAGATTATAACAACACACTAAAGAGGCTCTGTATCAATATAGTCGACAAAACCTACATACCTTTATACAGCGGGGCCGTAGCGCGGGCCTGATAACTTAGGCGGTTATAGGTACAGAAAGGTTGAGGGTGGGGGTGGGTGGATTTCGGGGTACTTCTCCGAAGATTTTTCGATGTCTATATGTTCTCAGAGAGCCTCTCATGCATTATTTCAGGTAAATATGCACATTTAGCTGGCAGAAAAACGTCGGGGATTTTGTAATCGCCTCCGTCCGTCCGTCCGTCCGTCCGTCATGCTAACTCATTTTTATTTAGACATTTTCACTTGGAATATGAGTATTTTAAAAAGTACACTACTCATATCTCCACCCCCACCTCACCCACCTCTCTCATCCTGCAGACTACGGCCCTGTACAGCAAAGATCTTTCTCCAATCTGACCGTAACATCGATTACCTTTTTAAGTAGGCGGTAAAGCGGTTCAAGTTAAATCTGTATTATTATTACCCGTAAATTGGGAAATTATAATAATAATATATTGTATGTTTAATTGAGCGTATGTATATAGGTCAGACATAAAAATCCAAGCGGGAATAGAAAAGCATTCCGAGTTTGACACAGGGGTAATTATCACCGCCTATTGTGTTGAATATTATGAAAATATGTCGGTTTAAATTCTATTTTGACACTTGATGTCAGAAAGTGAATTTTATGATAGCAACAGCTTTTAGTCTAAATATATTCAAACATTTAATCCAGCCCATCACGATGAGATTATGCATTATTCACTGCAAGCTGTGAACCAAATCAAGGAATTAAAGATCTAGCCGTCTTTAACTCTTTAGCCCTTGAATTTGTTCAAGAAAGTTTTAATTTTCTCATAGAAAATGTCCATTTGCAGACGAGGAGAAGACTATTTTTCAGAATTTACCACTTGAATGACTGGCTAGGTTATCGAGCCAGTCATTATAGTGATACAATTTCAAAAATAGTCTCCTCTTCGCCCACAAATGGACATTTATCAAGACAACTGCCAAAGCCGTATTTGGCTGATATGGGTGTTATAGAGTTGATAACGAAGCTAACTGACCAGCTAAAGAGGCACTATTTCAAAATAATCCTCAATAACGGTGTCCATAATCTTCTACACTAATTGCAAAATGGTCATATATCTTCAATAACTGTCTTCATAATCTTCTGTAATAAAATCAAAATGGTCATATTTCTTCAACGATTGTCGCAATAATTTTCTACAGACAGACATATGATCACTAGAGAGGTTTATTGCCTTTTATTTCTGGCAATGGTTGCTGGAATAATGTAAACCATTTTTTGTACACATATGTCTGTCGAACTGTGAAATAGTATACCAGACAAGACCTGAATTCTCACGTTCAATGCCATTTTGTGTTAATAGTTGTCGTCATTGCTAGATTGACTGATAATGGAGTGTGAAATAAGGCGAGTGTGATGCTATCCTTGATTTTGACCTTGAAGGTCATTTCCAGACAAATGTCACAAATACGTAAAAAATGCAGAATGACCACGCTTCATCATATCTTTCAGACAAAATTTTTACCTCATCCGGCATGACAAATGATATATCGACTGTTAAAATATCAATATGCACATTGATTAATAGGAATGACGTTAAACAAAATTGCGTTTTCTAGAAATGGAGCTCTGAATGTTATACCTTTTCAAGATATAGTAATTTTTCTACATTTATTACTTTATTTATCATCCTTCAATTATTCTGAGCTTAAAATTGGCAGTCGTATTTTAAACAGAACATGACTTTCTTAATGGACAACAGACATACACCTACTAGCCACCCACTGGTCAGTTAGGTTCTAACCGTTCATAGTCGCGCTCCAGCCACACGCAGTAATGCACCACACAGTTATTTGTTAAAACAAGAACATCTAGAACCAGTGCTGCTCTTTGATTTGTACCCAAGGTCACTACTTCTAGGCAGTCATTAGGTACTGGTGGCAATCTGGCCAAAACGACTTGTATGGTAGTTTGCTACCCCCCCCCCACCCCCCACCTACACATGCAGGTTGTAACATATCCAAAACCGCCGTGGCTTGAGCCACGAGCTGAACTCTAGAGTTGTCAATGGTCACTGTTTCACGTGTTCTCTATAAATTACACATGTACTTTTCAGTTTCCTCAATCCACAATCTCGACCAATTCCAATTTCCAGAGTACCCACCCATCATATGACGTCATAATGAATCGTGTGATGTGTACAATGACATCATAATGAATGATGTCATGAATGACGTCGATAAGTACGTCACGAACGCATATTTGAAGACGGTCTTTGCGTTGTTGTACAAATTGTTTGCTTTTACTATTTAATAAATATACTGTTGAATATTTTGAAACTAATTTGGCTGGGCGCTGTTGCTGCCATAGGCAGCAACAGCACCCAGTCAAATTAGTCACAAAATATTCAACAGCTTCCCTGTATAGTTTTCAGGAAATTGATACCTAGGGCATATGGGGATCGATCAATCCCAACACGGGGAGGTGTGGGTGGCGCTTAGCTAGTGATGGGCGGGGCATGGCTAAAAATGGAAAGGTCCATTCCCCTGACAAGAATGGGCTATTTCTGGAATATTTTCGAACATGGTTCTTCTCCTATCCACAGAAAGCCTAAGGTGTGCCACATTATGTTAGTGCATGGTAACTAAACACGTTGTCATTCACTGGCCGTATAAGATTATCACATAGGGAAGGAACTGAGAAATTCTTTTCTCCTTTGCCATCTCAGGGACCATTCACCTTTTGCCTGGTTGTAAAATAGACATGGTGTACACTGACGGAAGGAGGAAATCAGTAGCATTAGACACGCTTATGTATCCACTTACAACTGCTTCCGTCTTACCCTTGTATCAATCTCTTCTCGTTTGCCATGTAAGCTGGCATGGACCACATTGCCATACTACATCATGTGTACTATGGAAGGTATTATTTCCATCCAGATTTGATTTTAGGACATCGATGGTATCGCATGGACAATGTAACATCTGTCCCGGCATTATATTATCTGGAGCATAGACATGCCCGTTCATTGCATACCGGTCAAGAATACTATCAGCTTTGTAGTTTTGTGTCTATTCGCAGTGTAGTGTCAATACCAGAGGTTGGCAGCGTGTAGACGACCCACAAAAGCCCCTAATCACGTGTCCTGGAGAGCACCAGGCCCTAATCAAATGCGCGTTAGCGTTAGCTGGCGACCGTTTGCTACCGTCTAGCCAGAAAGTGATCCTTTTACAGTCTGTGCTAGTCAGCATTGTAATCAGTTTGAAAATGGCCGTGCTGAAATCTGATTTGACACATATACAATATTTTGTGCAATGCGGTTAACATTCTGCTTGAGATCGACATCTTTGTCTATAGCATTTTTTAGTGTTTCTACACCGCCAAACAACAAACCGAGGAATAGATAAATATTGTGTGGAATCGCCTGCTAAATATTGAATATCTTGATAGAGCCCATTAAATGTACTTGAATGTCCGGGATTATCCGTCATATCATGTCTAATAACAAGGGAAACAGGCAACATATCATGGAAGGCGTTAGACTGGTCATGGGCTCTCGCACCACCATATTCATCTTCTGAAGACGCTCGTGACGACTTTGATATGGGTTTCGCGTGGATGAAGTCTGATCCATCACCATGGTACATCAAAACTCGTGCTTTTCAGAGAGACCAAACATACTTGGCTTTTCACAAAATCACGTGTTGTACTTCTCAAGGTCAGTGCAGGTCTTCTATACTGGTATATCTACGGATAATCAGTATCGGTATTGCCACATGAGCCTAGATACGTGTCCCAGACCTCCCCCATGCCACAAGTATGATCACGAGACAATCCCATAATCACATCTCCATACAACATGTCATATATAGAGAATCTGGAACGAGGTCACTTTTCATATCACTGTTATGGACCGAGTTGAAAATTATCAATTTGCACGAGCTTTAGCGAGTGCAAAATTGATAATTTTCAACGAGGTTCATAATAGTGATATGAAAGGTGACCGAGTTTGAGATTTTATTTGTCATATAAACTGTAATTTTGAAATATTTGCCAATAGTTGCTGATGTGACTTTTATCTGATTTCCCATTGTTGATTTTCTTGAAATCGATACCGCCGCTGTGACGCACCACTACTTGATAACAGATACTGAATGCGCAGCAAAATATAGTGACAAACACAAAATCTGGTGATGTCAGCCGTTAAATAGTATTTTAACTGGTCATTGAAAATTATAGCCACAGCCATCAATCGTTACTTCGCTGCCGACTGATAAACTGTCAAACGATGACATTTTGCGATGACGTTTCATGAATGACAAATCGTAGTAAACAAATCATAGTAAAACAGTACCGCGTAGTAATCCCTACGCGTCAAACTCACATCAATCGATGTTTTAATTGGTCGATGTAAATGGGTTGCGCACCCATCAGCCAATGAAAATACACCATTGAATATGGCACGTGTGCTCATATCGAAAATATGGAACGGGCTAGAAGGCTTGTTTATCTGATAAATGCATTTCTTGTCACACTCTAATCTACTGATTTCGATTTCCTTTACTAGCATTACCATTGACAATGCACAAAACAGCGGAGATTGTAATAAACATCGACTGTTATACGCAGGGCCGTATTTAAGGGGGGGGGGGGGGCAAGCGGGGCAAAAGCCCCGGGGCCCCCACAAGCATGGGGGCCCCACAATTTAAAAATGAAAAAAAAATATGCACTTTTTTTGGAAGTTATAGGACATTTAAAGCAAACTTTATTAGTTTAGAACTCTTAATCATGCATTATAATTCTATTCTAATATTTGTGGGGGCCCAATTCTTGTTTGGTGTTCGGCAACAATGTTAATTACGAAAATTTGCAAAATAAAATAATTTTACAACGAAAGAAAGCGCCATAATTCACCCTAAAAGTAGACTCTGGCCGTCTCAGAGCACCTAGATATAAAAAAGACACCCCACTCATTCTTTGCCCCAGGGCCCCCACATCTCAAAATACGGCCCTGGTTATACGGTCGTTTACGCCAGCTAATCTTGTATTCAGCAATGGTTTAGTTTTCGATAAATTTATTGACTCGGTTAGTATTTACAGAGTTGCTTTCGTATATCGTTTTAATTGCTTTCAGAACATGCAAAGTTGTCAGTCAATGGCAGGTAGGCAACTACGCTGTTTGGTTCCTCATTCTGGATTGTTTGTTTTCTGAACTGAATCTGTGTAGCATGTCTTGTGTCACTTTAACTGTCTTTCATCTACGTTTTGGGTTTGAGGACAGATACACTTTCATTGTCTTTGGATTTAACGCTGCAGTTATCTTGTACAACTGTACATATTAACCCATTAACGAAAAAATCTGGTCAAGAATCTAAAAAATATTTGCTTGTTAAATGTCCATTCGCAGACCAAGATAAGGCTATTTTTGACAATTTACCACTGGAATGACTGGCTCGTTTAACGAGCCGGTCATTCCAGTAGAGAATTGTCAAAAATAGTCTTCTCTTGTCCGGCAAATGGACATTCCTCAAGATCACTGCGCAGGACGGTTTTGGACGGCGTTGTCATGAAAGGGTTACATTCAAACAACAAGATTGATTTAGGTATTAATAGACTGCGCTGTATGCAAAATACGTTTTATATTTTCCAGTAAATCAGTTTCAGAATTTATCCGGGATATTTATTTATTCACGAATAATATGAGGATTATATACATATGGCACTCACTGACCAAATTGGCCAATCAGATTTCTGCGAACGATCGGAGGCCTATCGCACATGTTTCATTGTGGTCAGGATTGATTCAATTTAGTCTTGCAGTTCAGGAGGCCTAGTCATTTAACCCTTTAATGCCCAAATTTGATCAGGAAATTCCAACTATTTCTTAATTAAATGTCCTTTTGCAGACCAAGAGGAAATTATTTTTGAAATTTTAACACTGTAATGTGAATGTCTAGCTCGGTTACAGAGCCAGTCATTCCAGTAGTAAATTTGTAAAAAAATAGTCTTCTCTTGGCCTACAAATGTACATTCCTCGGGAGCACTGCAGAGACAAGGTTTTGCTGGCTAAAGGTTAAAGAAGATGTTGAAACATGTGGAGAGACAGACAAAAGAGTAAACTGGAGCAGTCAATAAACCGTTTTTGAATTGACATGTATCTAAAATAGCAAGAGTGAAAATGTGGTGTTACATTGTCGGAAAATACTTATTCATCGTAACAAAATATATATTTTCTTTAGACAAATGCTCTAGAAAATCTTATCCACGTCAATGCTATGAGCCAGGTTAAGGGTGAGACAAGTGCCTTTCTATTCAGGGTGAAAATAACTGAATAGGTCACAAGACATGATTTACTTCCCACAGTCTTATATGAGCGATTATTGACAAAGTAAGGGTTCTCGCAAGTGTATGTTATTTAATACAGTACGTGATCTGATAGGCTTTAAGTTCCCTTTTACCCCACTCGCATTCGTGTCACCAGGTTGGTCGTTACAGAGTTGAGAATTGAGGGATCCGATGTGTCACTCGCGTATCCGACGTCATAATCAATTACGCCACTTGTGTCACAATACATAGTGATGAATCTATCTCCGCTTTAAACATTGAACGTGTCGTCAAGTGTATGAATTATATTTCTTTACTATTTAATAAACATGTTGTTGAATATTTTGAAATTAATTTGACTGGCCGCTCTTACTGCCAATGGACCTTTCCATTTTTAGCTATGCCCCGCCCATCACTAGCTAAGCTCCACCCACACCTCGCCGTGTTTGGATTGCTCGATCCCCGAATGTCCTAGCTATCAATTTCCTGAAAACTATACAGGGAAGCTGTTGAACATTTTGTAACTAATTAGACTGGGTGCTGTTGCTGCCATAGGCAGCAGCAGCGCCCAGTCAAATTAGTTTCAAAATATTCAACAGAATATTTATTAAATAGTAAAAGCAAACAATTTGTACAACAGCCCATAGACTGTCTTCAAATATGCGTTCGTGACGTACTTATCGACATCATTCATGACGTCATTCATTATGATGTCATTGCACACATCACGCAGTCCATTATGACGTAATATGATGGGTGGGTACTCTGGAAAGGTGAATTGGCAGCACCCGCAACCAGCCAAATTAATTTCAAAATTGTTAACAGCTTAACCTTGGTTTTGATATTTTGTGAGTTCAAGATTCAAATTATATAAACTGATTCTAACACACGTACAAAGTGGGCGGATCCTAGCTAGAAATGGGCGTGGCCTAGATAGAAATCGATCACTATTGGAATATTTGTACATTTTTTTTGCAAATATTTGCCCATGCGCCTGTCTTCGGCTGCATAAAAAGTGCTCTTCAAATTACTTAAAATTTGCCAGTTTTTTCAGTACAGTTACAATGTACAGTATAGAATCATCATGTTTGTAAGTTATCTCGCGTTCCGTTGGACAATAATTAATTTTAACAGAAACACGGTACAAGCAACGCGGCGATGAGTCCAAAATAGCGTCTATGACACCTGATGGATATGTCATCAAGCGCCACTCGAGATCATCTCATGGTGGAGGCATCGCGGTTCTTTGTAGACGTTATGTATTAATTAACGTTTTGTCCAATGTTGCTCCACAGCATAAATCATTTGAGTCTTTCGAATTTGTCTTGGCACATGCTAAGACATCCATTCACTTCCTGTGTGTTTATCGTTGACCTCCATCTAAGGGAAATAAATTGACCACGGCTATGTTCCACAGTGAGTTTCCATGTCTATTGGACTACATATGCATCAAAAGTAGTAGATTTGTTTTACTTGGCGACATAAATATTCACTTCGCCAAGAAGGATCACAGTGATACAAAAAAAATGCTGGACATTCTGTCAAATCAGAATTCCTTTCAACACGTCAATGTACCAGCACGCCATAACGGCCACATTCTTGACTGGGTTATTACTCCCGAATCTACGAGCAGCGCTAAAGCCGTCCTAGTAAGCGATCTTCAAATGTCCGATCGCTATTTGCTAACACTGTACCTAGATATCCGTCGACCGTCCACACCAGTTGAAACAATAATCTGCAGAAACTTGGCTAAAATCGATAAATTAGCATTTCGTCACGATCTCCAGCAATCAAATCTGGTACGGTGTCCTCCGCTAAACTGTGAAGACTTAGCATCTCTCTATAACAGGGAATTGTCTGCACTGATAGATAAACACGCTCCAGAGAAGGCTAAGAAAATACCATGCAGGTAGGAATCGACGTGGTTTTTGAACCCCGAGGTTACTGAAGCTAAATCCGAACGGCGGGAAGCAGAGTGCAAATGGCGGAAATCCCAACTGGAAATTCATCGTCAAATTTATGTAGGCGCGAGAAACGCTGTATCTAAAATTATTCCAAGGTCCAAATGCACCTCATTGAGTTCCAGAATTCTCGAAACCCCATCTTATCTGAAGGCATTGTTTAAACTAATGTTTTCACTTATGGGCAAGAAAAAGGAGTCAATGTTCCCAAATATCGGTGACTTTTCATAGACCGCACAATCGTTTTCTGACTTCTTTCATGACAAAATCATGTCATTCGTAATCAGCTGCTGTATTCAACCCCTCTCAGCGACTCTTCTCCCGATCCTGCAACTTTCACCGTCGAATGCCTTGTGAGCTTTCAACCTTTTCCCGAGAACGAAGTCTTGTTGCTCCTAAAAGCTTCTAAACCAACGTCTTGCTCTCTCGCCCCAATTCCTATAAAGATGATTTACGAGCTTATTGATATTTTACTGCCCGTCATCACCTCAATAGTTAATTAGAGTTTGGAGGCAGGTATCATGCCGAAGATATTCAAGCGTGCTCTCATAAATCCTCTGCTGAAGAAATCAGATCTTGACCAAGATACTCTTAAAAACTATAGTCCAGTGTCGAATCTGCCCTTCTTATTCTAATACCGTTCGTTTGCCTATGCCTCAGGATCTTTCATGTGGCTGGTGAGATAACACATACGCGTCTTTATAGTCACGGTAATACTTTATTAATATACAACTTACGCTGGGACACTGTCACTGGCCCGTTTGCACAGTTGGCTACATTCCACAATTTGATATTCAAGTCGTGGAGTGGGACCAACTACCCAAACCAACAAGTCACTGTGCCCAACGCCAAACTCCAACTGACTGCCGTCCCTATGTTCTATTAGAAACATGTGACGTCAGTCCATATTCACACACCTTGGTGACAAACAGTTGCACCTGATCCGTGACAACACGTTCAGTATATACAGTACGTATTACTAGATTAACTACAACATTAAAGTATGGACACAATATATTCGACAATCCTCTTTCGTATAAGCTTGGTGTATATATAATCCGTAGTAGCGCATGTAAGTCAATGGCGCTGTGTGTCACTGTCGATGTATGTTAGTTCACATGTGTGCTTATCTGTGGGCGTGACTTGTTCATTTATTCATGCATGTGATGTGGCTGTCCTGTGCGCGCGTGCCTGAGGTCCTCTGTGTGCTCCTTTATGGGCGTGTGTGTATATCCAGTTCTGTCCTGGAGTGTGCTGTATAGATTCCGTATCCTGGTGCGCATGTGGTATATGTCTGTTTATCAATCGTGTGGTCAGTTGTGTGTTCTTGCGCGTGTCTTTGTGCGTGTGCTGAAACTCTCCCGTCCATTTGTGTTGGTGTGTCCATGTGGGTGTGTCCCTGTACCACTTGCTTCTAGCGGAGATGGGTGGAATGGATGACACAATGCTGTATTCTATTAATGATGACTCGTTTACTGAACTTTCTTAATCCTATAGTTTACACATATAATTCCAAATTCTAGTCACGTGTCGCTTATCTATTCTACGTAACTACAATGGATTCCTAAGAGAGAAGTATTCTAATAAAACATAACAAAGTTAACCGTACGTTCTTCTCTTTCTCTAACTGACCAGCCAGATAACTAAATAGCTGACAATCTCACTACTCACTAGCTGTCACTAGCGGTTAAAGACCGCTCTCGAAGTGCGTCCGAGTCCGTAACCGTAACTCTCACTAACTGTATCTCCCCGTTGCCAAGATTCGTCCACTCGTAAATATGATTCTGTTGTTATTTCAACAGATATGTGTGTAGTAAGTGATCGCGTGCGTGCACGTGAATGTGGCCTATGAGTATAATTAACTAATTTAAATAATAATAATTAACGTATATAATACAATCGTATAACAGCATATTGTAACATGGGGACATTGAATTACAGGAGTTATACTCTGCACGTGTTCATTCCGACTAATTACGTATTGTTCCATTGTGGGCGTGTCGATTAATAGTCTATGCATAGGCCTATATATTGTCCATTTATTGCTGTAAGGCTCGCGGCCTGTCCGTTCTAGTTTGTCACGTGTCACTGGGCGTGTCCGCCATTCAGCGTATTCCGTAGTCGTGTCGTCGCGTATGCGTGTATGGGCGTGGCTATTGTCGTGCGTGTGTACGTTTCTGATGCAGATGCGTCTGTTGTGCGTGTATCTCTATGCCCCTCCATTTGTGTTGATGTGTCCATGTGGGTGTGTTCCTGTACCATATTATCCAAAGTTGTTGAACGAGCAGTGTTTAAGCGAATCAGGGCCATAGTACAGAGACTGCCCTCATCCGAGTCCCTAATGACAATCGCTCGGCTGTGGACAAGGGAAACGTAGCTCTCTTACTCTTGCTTGATCTTAGCGCCGCTTTCGCCACAATCGACCACCAGAATCGCCTGACACGCTTGAAAAACCGAGTTCAGAGTTGCAGGTCTTGCTTGGGACTGGTTTCAATCATATCTGTCTGATAGATTTCAACCGGTTTACTTAAACGATGTATATTCTCACCCAGTAGAGCTCGTATGCGGCGTGCCACATTGATCCATATTCGGCCAAGTACTTTTTACACTTATTATTAAGAACCATAGCCATGATCACCATTTCTATGCGGACAATACTCAACTCATACATAGCTTCCAGCCATCAGTGCCCGCAGCAGATGAAGCAATCACTCATATAACAACCTGCTGTCGGTATATCAAAGCATGGATGTCATCAAACATGCTTAAATTAAACGATGATAAGACTGAACTATTGTTAGTGGGCCCATCGGCTAGGCTGGCTAAAGCCGACCTCAATAATATCACTAGCCTCATTAAACTGTCGAGCATCGTAAAGGACATTGGTATTGTGTTGGATAGTGAGCGAAGCCTTGAGAAGCAAGTTAGACATCTTTGCAGTACTTGTTTCTTTCAGTTGAGGACCATCAGCAATATCAGAAAATACTTGACAAAAGAAGCAACTACTACACTCGTTTGTTCGTTGGTGCTATCAAGACTGGACTACTGTAATAGGTTGCTCGTTGGCACTCCAAAGGCACTCATTCATAAGCTCCAGTCTGTACATAATATTGCGGCTAGAATTATTTCACTCTCCGGTAAATACGAACACATCTCTCCAGTGCTTCGTGACTTGCATTGGCTGCCAGTAGAGCAGAGAATCCGTTACAAGATTCTCTGCTTGACCTACCAATGTGTAAGCAACACGGCGTCGGTTTAACTGTCCGATCTCATACAGCCCTACGCTCCAGGTCCCGTTCTCCGATCACAAAACAACAGAAATCTTAAAGTTCCGAAAGCAAAACTGGTAACCTATGGACAGAAGACGTTCTCCTTCACCGCTGCTTCTAAATGGAACAATCTCCCTTTAGACATCAAAACATGTCATACTCTACGGTCTTTCAAATCAAGTCTCAAAACATTTCTATTCCGTGGATCTTCAAGCGCTTAGAGCATGCTATTGCATGGAGTTTTGCGCTATATAAATGTACTTATTATTATTATTATTATTATTATTATTATTATTATTATTATTATTATTATTATTATTATTATTATTATTATTATTATTATTATTATTATTATTATTATTAAATAAAGTGGCTCAAAATGTTACTGCCATAAAGAGAGCAACATCGTATGACAACATTATTTCTAAAATGAAAAATTGTTAGCATTACAGATTTGGAATTTAAAATTTCAGTGGTCTATGGCTAAATTGGCTGTAATATATATGATTGAACTTTGAGAAGAAACATTATCTTAGATTGAAGTCACTGATTGTTTGCGGCATAATGGCATCTTGGTTATATTGGCGTCCCCAATGTGGCCCATAAAGATGTACATCCGCCGATTATATGACCGCGAAGTGAATGCATTAAGAGGTTTCTGGTACATATAGCCAGTCATTCTAGTGGTGAATTTTCAAATGTAACTTTTCATTGGCCTGCAAATTGACACCGACTAAGCAAAAATTCTTGCCCATTAGCCCCTTAACCATTTAATGACTAAATTTCTTCGAAAAATTAAAATATTTGCTTATTGAATGTCCATTTGCAGGCCAAGAGAAGACTATTTTTGAAAATTTACCAATGTAATGACTGGCTCGGTAACCGAGCCAGTCATTTCATTGGTAAAATTTCAAAAATAGTCTTCTCTTGCCTCTAAATGGACATTACTCAAACAACTACAGAGGCCGGTTTTTGCCGGTTTCATCAGAAAGGGTTAATAATCACACAATGCCCGTATGGAGGCCAACCCGAGAGGATATTTTTTTGTAAATTGCATTAGGAAATTAATTTTTTGAAAAAGTCTTACATCTCTTGAGAATTCTCTGCCATTAAAGGGTTGATTGATATAAGTAGCAGTTGTAGCGGCTTGATGCGCTGTTGGTACACGAAGGCCAACAAGAACTAGCAGATTATACCTGGCGTACATATAACGAGTGTTTGTCCAATTGACCTTTCCGGTTTTAGCTATGCCCCGCCCATCTCTAGCTAAGCTCCACCCACACCTCGCTCGTGTTGGGATCGATCGAGCTCTAAACACCCTGACAATCTGTTTTCAAGAAACTACACACAGGTAAGCTGTTGAATATTTTGAAACTAATTTGACTGGGTGCTGTTACTGTTTACATGTTTATTAAATAGCAAAGAATTACGAAGACATACAATTCATACAACGTGTCGGAGTAATTGAGGTTTGATGACGGTCTATATGGAACACTTTGTGACGTAATGATTATGACGTCATCAACCACACTCTGAGCTGAGCATGACGTCATACGAGGTCAGATGATGGACGGATACTCTGGAAAGGTGAAATCGCCGCACCAACCAGTTGTATATGCGCCTATAGATAACGACCTTCAAGCTACACTTAGGGTAAGTAAGTGCCTTATACAATTAGCGGAAGTTACGTATATTTGCCGGCATATGATATATAATTAGATACGCCTTTTTGGTGAGAATTCACGAAACTATGATACATACTTCGCGAAGCGAGAGGAACGCGTCGGCTGTGGGGACCTAGTACTCTCAGTTCTACCGCAACCGGCAGAATATCTGTTACAAAGACCGCACGTATTAAGTATCCAGATGACATAAAGACAACTTCTTTTAATTACCCATCAAACTATGCAAGACATTTGAACATCTATTACGAGATCACTTGTCTTAAGAGAGTGATTTCGATCCAGGCGTCTAATTATATAAACATTTAACTCGGCGCGCGCAGTTTAGAAAATATACGTGCATGTATGGTGTTGCTATTATCCATTTTAAAATAATAAAGATAAGGCTTGCTTGATGTCTGTATCCTGCAAAAGCGCATGACTGAATCATCTCTTTTGATTGGTTAATAAATAAACAACTTACAACTCACAACTGACTTTAACACGTCGCCACCTGGTCCCTTTCCATCGAGCATTAAACAACTTACGACTCTCTACAACTACTAGTTGAGTCAGGTTCAGTTTCAGTTTTCTTTACTTCACTCAGGCCATTGTTGTAATGACATATGAGGTCGGTTTATCATTTATACATTTGGCGGTAGTAATAAGAGCGATTACGTAGAAGTAGTAGTAGCAGCAGTAACAGCAATAGGTGTAGTAGCAGTAGCAATAGTAGTAGTAGTAGTAGTAGTAGTAGTAGTAGTAGTAGTAGTAGTAGTAGTAGTAGTAGTAGTAGTAGTAGTAGTAGTAGTAGTAAAAATAATAATAATAGACGCGGTGCAGAAGCAATGACAGTAGCAGTAGCAACAGTCAGGGCCGTATTTAGATATGGGGTGTGGGGCCCTGGGGCATCTAGGTGCTCTGAGACGGCCAGAGAGTCTACTTTTATGGTGAATTATGGCGCTTTCTTTCGTTGTAAAATGATTTTATTTTGCAAATTTTCGTAATTAACATTGTTGCCGAACACCAAACAAGAATTGGGGCCCCCAGAAATATTAGAATAGAATTATAATGCATGATTAAGAGTTCTAAACTAATAAAGTTTGCTTTAAATGTCCTATAACTTCCAAAAAAGTGCATAATTATTTTTTTCATTTTTAAATTGTGGGGGCCCCTTGCTTGTGGGGGCCCTGGGGCTTTTGCCCCGATTGCCCCACCCCCCATAAATACGGCCCTGGCAACAGTAGTAGAAGACCTTTTCTTGGACAGTGGTGGTAAAAACTTACAGAGTTTGGCAAGTATCGGTTTGTTGCATATTGACACAAGTTCACGAGTCTTTTCTTCATTATTTTCGTTTTAATAATATAGTGGTATGAACTTATTTCGTTGTATAGTATGTAGTTCACATTTAAACAGAAAATACCAATCCATCGTTGTGTTTCTATTGCGAGTCGGTGGTTGAGGATGCGGAAATGAAGAAGACTTATCGCGTCGGAATATGGGAGTAACCTTGAATTCGTTATATGTACGCCACGGATTAAGAGAAACAATGATAATCGGATGTGATATGTCATATTTCCTGAAGCCCCCACCGCATAATTGCAGTATACAACGCATACCAGGTCCACATAATGCACCGTCAACACTCAACTGTAATAACCAAGTTCACTTTATTACACCCAGGCCTAACATAGTTGACAATATATTTCACGACGGTAGATTTTATATACATAATTATATTCATTATAAATTTATCAACAAAATGCAATTCGTACACTCGAAAGTAGGACAAGGAGAAAAGGTCGCAATATTCGACAGCTATTAGATTGTGACTCAAATCGTACACTTGAAAATGACACAAAGGGGAGGTAACTTATCGTGAGAGGTGAGGTTGCGGTAGGGGGGGGGGGGTTGTGGGGGTGGGGGTGGGGGTGAAGGGACACTGTCGTGTTCTTGTATCGTGTGGTGGATTGCTAATGCATAAATTAGCACTGTTCTTTAAATTGCAAATTATAACATATACAAATACATAGATAGTTGGGTCCATCAGGCGCCTAAGAACGATGGGCGAAGAGTGTATATAAAAGTATGGGCCTATTTCTCGAGTGGGAAACGATTTAGAAGGACACGGTATGGACTCTCAGATTCACCGATAGATGAAGGATGTATCATATCTCAGCATGTTTATTTTAAGTCATAGCATAATATTGGAGAAATTATCACAATCACGTTTATTCAAAATGACATAAACTTTTAAATGACTAGATTTTGTCAAGAAAATCAAAATATCGGCTTATTGAATGTGCATTTATAGGACAAGAGAACGTAATTTTTAAAAATTTACCACTAGAATGACTGACTCGGTTACCGAGTCAGTCATTCTAATGGTAAATTTTTCAATAGGTAGTCTTCTCTTGGCCTGCAAATGGACATTTCTCAAGACCACTACGGTGTCAGTTATGGCTGCATTCGTCATGAAACGGTTAAACCGCTAATCACCATAAAGTGAATTTTCTAAATATTTGCTTGGGCTGTGAATGTTGATTCTGTCTTTTCTAATAAATCTAACCTCAGGAACGTATATCTAGGCACGCCATTTCGCGCAGAGGCCCTACTAGCTACAGGATTATAAGTATTTGACCATTGCTGAAATCTCCCGAGCCGGATGTGAGCAAATATATACTTTATATGTATGATGGAGTCCTATTGAAACGGTCACTTAAGCCATAATTATGCTTAAACCATTGACTTGCTTCAGCCAAAGTATTTACAGACCATATGCAAGTAATTCACTGATGTTCTCTCTGAAGAGACGACGAATCGGCACTCAGACTTATGCCAGTGTAATAACATATGTAGATTTCACAATGTGTGTCTTTCGGACTATTGATTGGCCTCAATAGACAGGTATGCTTGTATATCACGATCAATGAGTCACGGTCACGAGTGTGATGTCACCCAGCACGCAGTACTCTGTAATCACGATGAGCTTCCATAATTAATCCTTTGAATGCTGAATTACCAGATTCCCACACTCCAGGTAACTATACAGGTAAGCTACGGAATATTTCGAAATTAATTTAGCACGAACATGTTGCGGCCATAGGTAGCAACAGGTCCCAATCTTATTACATTCAAATATTCAACAGAATAACCCTTGTATTGTAAATGATTCTTTCTACGACGATAACGAAGGTTACCTGAGCCGGTACTGGACCAATACCGGGCCAATTGCCCAGTCGCGGCCCGGCAACCTACGCTATCGAGGTATATGGCCCTTCGTATTCAAATGGTTAATGTTGGTTCCTGTGACTCCGACAGCAGAGTTAACACGATCGGATAAATTGTGCAATTACTACTGGTACGTGTACACAATGCCTTTGGGTTGTAAAGTACATTGTGCAATCAATCAGAACGCGTCAACGCCGCGTATGTAGCCAATAGCGAACTGGTATAGAGATGATCATCTAAAAATAAATACTCCCTTTATCCTGTTCGTGTACAAAAACTGAATAGTAGATAGTCATACGTCCCCGGCGGTAATTGTGGTTAAAGGTGAAAATTACATTGTCCCAAAAGAAGGCCAGTCCATTGTATCAACCTGATGTTTTAAAGATTGACGTTAGTTAGTGGTCTGATAGAAGATTTGTAACGGGCTTATGTTTGATTTAGAGAATATTATGCTTTATCGTGCTGGTATATGTTAACATGGGGCTATTTAAATATGTCATGAATGGCAGTCATTCGTGAACTGAGTGTGTCATGTCTGTCTCCAAACGGATTATCGTGATTACGTTCGCGAAGTCATATCTTCTGGATATGAACTAAACACATTTAGGGGCGCTTTGTGTATTTGTAAGGTTTAAATACATATGCTTGTCGACTTGTTGTAGTTGAATATTTCAGGATATTGTCCTTTCTTTATTTAATTATGCTTTATTTGCCCATCTCCACGCACGCCCTGTGATTATTCAGTCTAATGTATTATATCAGTTAAACTATGTTACATATGAGTCGCGATACGGGTTTCCAGCCATGATTTAGTAGCCACGTCAACTTATGACAATGCCTACACTCTGGTAACATGATTTAGTAGCCACGTCAACTTATGACAATGCCTACATTCTGGTAACATGATTTAGTAGCCACGTCAACTTATGACAATGCCTACACTCTGGTAACATGATTTAGTAGCCACGTCTACTTATGACAATGCCTACACTCTGGTAACATGATTTAGTAGCCACGTCAACTTATGACAACGCCGACACTCTGGTAACATGATTTAGTAGCCACGTCTACTTATGACAACGCCGACACTCTGATGACATGATTTAGTAGCCACGTCTACTTATGACAACGCCGACACTCTGGTAACATGATTTAGTAGCCACGTCTACTTATGATAACGCCTACAATCTATCGACATGATTTAGTAGCCACGTCTACGTATGACAACGCCTACAGACTGGCGACATGATTTAGTAGCCACGTCTACTTGTGATAACCCATACATCCTGGCGACATGATTTAGTAGCCACGTCTACTTGTGATAACCCATACATCCTGGCGACATGATTTAGTAGCCACGTCTACTTGTGATAACCCATACATCCTGGCGACATGATTTAGTAGCCACGTCTACTTGTGATAACCCATACATCCTGGCGACATGATTTAGTAGCCACGTCTACTTGTGATAACCCATACATCCTGGCGACATGATTTAGTAGCCACGTCTACTTGTGATAACCCATACATCCTGGCGACATGATTTAGTAGCCACATCTACTTGTGATAACCCATACATCCTGGCGACATGATTTAGTAGCCACGTCTACTTATAAATAACAGCACCTACACTTTGGGGACCCAATTTATGAGCCATGTATATTTATGAGACCACGCGGTTTTACAGATCAAGGCGCCCTCTGACAGAGAATGGGCGCTGGTATGTTGCAACATGGGCCTCACTGCTGCTGTACAAGGTTAACTGTTGGGCGGCTCCACCGCCAGATATAGATAAACGTGATACATATCACTGCAAATATCTACGTACTATCATCCATCATCGCCGGCCGGAGATCCTAATCTCCACTGCCGCGTTACACACGGGGTACAATGCGATCCAGCTATCAGTAAAAGTTGTCCAACTAAAATCGTCTATATTTGACCATGGTTTCTGAATAGCATCACACACCACAGTACAGAGAGCTATGGGATTTGTTGTGCTTTGTGCTAACAGTTAAATGCTAATGGCAGAAGCCACTACACAAACTTATCGTCGTCGTCGTCGGCGGCGGCGGCGGGGGCAGCGCAAATGTTTCGTATTAAATAATTAAAAGAAAGGAAAAGAGTTTATCGCTGTCATTTTTGTCATTATTTTCAAGGTTGTTTTAACCTTTTAACCTTGGCACTGACATCAAATAGAACTGATTCTGGCATACTAGTGGAACACATTTCTTCCATTCAAGCGCACGCTCGGTGAATTCATCTTTCGACATTTTACTTCACCCATCTACCATGCACACATGAGGCTGGAAGCATCAGAATAGCGGAATTTCACGTTCGAGTGGTTTAAGTATCTGTAGGGAATCGATACATAAAGCAATCTAGTACAGATCTTGACAGAATATCCATACGCATTAACTAAGTCCTAGCCTAATGCTTCAAATATGCTATGTACTGAAATGAAACGATGGTTTTAGAAATGTCACATCTAAATGTGGAGAGAGAGAGAGAGAGATAGAGAGAGGGGGGAGGGAGCGAGGGAGGGGGGGGGGTGAGGGAGGTAGGGAGCGAACGAGGAGAGAGAGAGAGAGAGAGAGAGAGAGAGAGAGAGAGAGAGAGAGAGAGAGAGAGAGAGAGAGAGGGAGGGGTGGAGGGAGGGAGATGGAGTTATTGAGAGAGAGAGAGAGAGAGAGAGAGAGAGGGGAGGGAGGGAGGCAGTGGAGGGAGGCGAAGAGCGGGGAATGGAGGGGAGGGAGGAGGAGTAAGGGAGGGATGGAGGGAGGGAGGGAAGGAGGGAGGGAGGGAGGGAGAGAGAGAGAGAGAGAGAGAGAGAGAGAGAGAGAGAGAGAGAGAGAGAGAGAGAGAGAGAGAGAGAGAGAGAGAGAGAGAGAGAGCGAGCGATGAGTGGGAGTGTTGAGGGAGAGAGAGGAGAGAGAGAGAGGGAGAGAGAGAGAGAGAGAGAGAGGGGGGAGGGGGGAGGGAGGGAGGGAGAGAGAGAGAGAGAGAGAGGGAGAGAGAGAGAGAGAGGCAGGGAGGGAGGGAGGGAGATGGAGGGATTGATGGAGGGAGGCAGGGAGATTGCGTCAGGGAGATCGACTACTTCGGCGATTTGCAGCTTTCAGCCCAGAGTGTACCACATCCAAAAGACGTTGTTCTGTTAAGTATTTAGTATTTAGTTTTCAAAAACTCTAAGGGCTGCTCCGATCAAACATAGCTAATGAGAAAATAAAATGCTCAGTATTACATGTGGAAGTTGCGTGTTACATAATTATGTTAGTGTTTAAACACGACTAAGTGTAGAATAAATAGTCAATAAGCTTAGTCAGAATTAATGTTATATTAGGAGTTAGTATGAGCAAGCTCAAAGCACTATTAGCAAGCTCAAAGCAGTATTGGTGAGCTCAAAGCACTATTAGCAAGCTCAAAGCACTATTAACGAGCTCAAAGCACTATTAGCAAGCTCAAAGCACAATTAGCGAGCTCAAAGCACTATTAGCGAGCTCAAAACACTATTAGCGAGCTCAAAGTAGTATGAGCAAGCTCAAAGCACTATTAGCAATCTCAAAGCAGTATTGGTGGGCTCAACGTAGTATGAGCAAGCTCAAAGCACTATTAGCAAGCTCAAAGCAGTATTGGTGAGCTCAAAGCACTATTAGCGAGCTCAAAGCAGTATTAGCGGGCTCAAAGCGCAATTAGCGAGCTCAAAGAAGTATTAGCGAGCTCAAAGCACAATTAGCGAGCTCAAAGCACTATTAGCGAGCTCAAAAAATACTATTAGCGAGCTCAAAGCACAATTAGCGAGCTCAAAGCACTATTAGCGAGCTCAAAATACTATTAGCTGGCTCAGAGCGCAATTGGCGAGCTCAAAGCACTATTAGCGAGCTCAAAATACTATTAGCGGGCTCAGAGCACTATTAGCGAGGTCAAAGCACGAATAAGCAGCTGCTAAATACGCAGTTACAATTTTAGAAATAAACTTTCAACGACACATCCGTCCAGGCAAATTAGTTCAAAATATTTAACTGGTTAGCTGTAACAATGGAGCGATATATGAGATGCCACCATCATCGTGAGGTAAAAAGCATATGTACTACCTCATTTTGTATCTAAGGTCATATCTGTTGGCGACTTTGGCTTGAAATTCATTGCTGTATCAATAGGTTTAATAACAGTATTTATTGTTAATCAAGAGGTTAAATTATTTATGAGTAATCGTTGTCCAGGAAGAATACCACTTCCCGAATAGATGCATGTAGATAGGACAGAACAGGCCTGGCAGGGCATTGTAAATATTCTTCGTCACCATCAAGAAGCAGGCCAACCACCACCCTCATTGATAGTTATCAGAGGTGAACGTGGACGTACACAAGCTCCACCCCACCCGCCCCAGCCCTTCCCCCCCACGGTAACGCCCGAACACTAAAAACTCTGTCACCATCGAACTTGATTACTGTTATTACGAATTTGTGACGTCATTTAGGACCAGACAGTCTTCAAGATGATCACGTTAGTGCAAAAAACGCTTTGTCTATGAAGATTTGAGTATTTTAGTTCAATAATTTGCAATACATGTTTCCATGTATATCGAGTTAGGAAGAATATGCGTTGTGCATGGGTTGTACAGCGATGGATTAGAAGCTGTACTATGATGGCATTGTCAGGGCTGTTTATAATTACTTCCTGCGCATCTGTACTGGATGTTTGAAAGGCATGGAGACTGTTCTAGTATCTGCTTCTTCTTGAAGTGAAACCAATCCAGGACAATGAATACACGATTGCGCATCATGTGGCCCCCGCTTGCCCAGACACCACGGGTATAGAGCAGTTAATTAGAACAATGCTTACGACCGAACATGCGACAAATACATAACATGCGGCTATAAATGTTGTAAGTTATATTTTATTTTCGTGTCCAAGAACAGAATTTATAATGCACGGATTCGCCAGATGAAATAGAACAAATGAAGAGCCCCAGGCATCTTCGGCACTGATTTCTGGAGAGCGAGATAGAGATTGCTGACAATTAGCTAAATATTACACTGATACTATTAATTCTGTCTGCTTGAAATATTCTCAAACTCTTGAATGTTTACCTGACTAATCTGATACGAGACAGAAGCCAATTTTACTCCCTTTCCAGCATTCAGTAAACACATCCACAATTTCCATCATCATCTTCTATTTTCGCACTACCAGCGAGATTAAGCATTTCAGATTTGCCTTTTTGCTGTGCTAGGTAACAGTTCCTCTAAGCCTGATAAATGTTTCAATATTTAATAATCTCTCATCATCACTAATTATGAGATTTGCCCAACGAATCGGCTTGTCGATTACTTTCCCTAGTAACCCACCAAGTATACATTTCTGCTTACATAGATATCCGATAATGCAATTTCATCAAGCGAATGTCTGATTGCAGAATGTGCACGCAGTTGTGTTATCATTAGATTACTTTAGCCCCTTCGAAACGAGATATTAAATTTAACAAGACTTTTCTATCCACCTCGTTTCCATGTTGAACAGCCTCGAGTTCTCACCATGTTGAACAGACTACGTTTATACAATACAACCTGCGTATCCTTCATACTGTATAACTGTAACAGCTGGGCAGCTCTAAAGGCAGCTCTAGAAAACTTGATGCCTACCTACGCAAACACATACAAACCATCACAGGAAACCGATGACCAGACAGCATAATTTCCAATTATGTACTGTACAAGATAATACATAGCCGCTGTCTGTAAAAGTCTAGATGGTCCATGTTTGGCCGTGTGCTAAGGATGCCAGAAGACACACCAGCACAGAGAGCCTTGGAATTCGCCTTACTGGTGGCCAACAAATACAAAGCCAGGAGTGGACGTCATTTTATGAATCTACAAAGCGTGCTACGAGGTGACCTCAAGAAAGCAGGAGTCGGTACAGTCAAATCAAGAATGGACCTGAGGAAGCTAAGGATTTCGACTGTGGGTAAGATACAGTGGCCAAAAGCGAAGAAGGACTGATTACAGCTGTATAATGTTTCTACTACTACAGCCGCAGAATACAGTAATCATACATACATGTATCTCGCCATCAAAAACAACATTTAGTTCTTGCTATGTAGAACATACTCTATCTCTCGCCATGTAGAACAGCCTCGAGTTCGAGGCATGTACAATATACTCTATCTCTCGCCATGTAGAACAGTCTCGAGTTCGAGCCATGTACAACATACTCTATCTCTCGCTATGTAGAACAGTCTCGAGTTCGAGGCATGTACAACAGACTCTATCTCTCGCCATGTAGGACAACTTGGAGTTCGAGCCATGTACAACATACTCTATCTCTCGCTATGTAGAACAATCTCGAGTTCGAGTCATGTACAACATACTCTATTTCTCGCCATGTAGAACAGTCTCGAGTTCGAGGCATGTACAACAGACTCTATCTCTCGCCATGTAGGACAACTTCGAGATCGAGCCATGTAGAACATACTCTATCTCTCGCTATGTAGAACAGCCTGGAGTTCTCTCTATGTAGCACATACGCTATCCCTCGCCATGTAGAACAGCCTAGGATTCGCGCCATGTAGAACACACTCTAGCTCGTGCCATGTAGAACACTCAGTCCCTTCAACAGCCGACCATATACCAACACAACAGCGTTATCCCATAGCACTACATGGCAGTAGTACATTACTCCTCTATAGCAAATCAGTCTCGGTTCATTTCTTGCAGGACGCTGACCAAATAACACACCTCACCTATTAGTCAGCCAGCCAAAAAACCAAAAATAAATTGTTGATGGCAGGTTTTGTTACAAGTGGGTACCCATGCTAGATAGTATCACACAACACCAGGCTTTCTGATATTGATGGGTACCACTCTGAATTTTGACATTGAAGGGAGAAATAAAGGTAAAAATGTCAAGTAAAGGTAGAATTTAAAGTTTCCCCTCGGAAATCATTTATATGTGAAGCCCTTTCAATATCTGCGAAATTACGATGCTAACTATGGCATTTTATACTCTACACAATATTTTCTTTTCAATGTTCTTTTCTTTAATTCTATTTATTTGACTCTCTAGTGACCACATGGGATTCCAATATCCCATGCACATACCACTCCTGCAAATTTGTTGTACTCAGGCAACCATCTGCGCCACAACCACACGCTGGTGTACATATCTGTTTTGTTTTGTTGTACTTGCATGCTATCATTCTACACTTTGTCTTACAACTGCGTGAAACCAGTTTAATGCACGTACCCTACCTCTAGCCTCTCCGGTCAGAAGAGATTCAGTTATGCTGCTGCTGGCTACACCATTCGTAGTTACTGATATGAGAGTAACGCGTTCACTGGTTTCTTCAGACATGAACTGCCCAGCACCAGCCTGAACACTGACATCCTGGTGAAAGAGTTTGAATCTACGGAACTGTTCAGTGAGCTTAGCGACTGCATCTTCATCTTGTGTTCATCTTGCAGGCATAATAATCCTCTGAGCAGAGAGGTTCCCTTCTATTCCATCATCAGCTACATCAAAGAGTCTCATAGTGTCCTGTAAAACTTGGGACCGCTCGGACCATGTAGTAAGAATCTAGCCCGTGCTGGATCATTCCTTGCAATGCCAATAATGCCATTGGAAAGCTTGCAAATCTTATTCATCCATTCCGTTGCCGGATCCTTTGGCCATTGATTAAACTTCCCTTCGTGTATTTTGGCAAGAAAATGTCCTGCCATGAATTCTTGGTATACCTCAGGCGCTGTATCTGATAGTGATTTCATATCTGCCAGGTAAACCAGGCCCCATCTGGCATAGTTGAGGTGGTCATACACCGTTAGCCAAGGTAGTATGGCCGCAAATGTGTCAACATGGAATTGCCAGTTTCGATCACGATTGGCACGTATGAAATCTAAAATAATTTCCACAATTTCAAGGTATATCATCAAAAGGTCATGATTAGGGCTTTCCGCCAACTGGTTATGAAATTCCTGCATCTTCTACGAAAAACGCAGTAATCTCACGACATCCTTGGTGTTGCTCACGGCGTCATAAATGTCACCACGGTTTTCTAGACCTCTGGCATCTTGGCTTATGAAAAAGGTAGTGACAGTTGAAACACACGATTTAATTGCCTTTGTTAAATCGATGTCTTTTAAACTCAACCAACGCAAAAAGAGCTCGAAAAAAATCCTACTGATGGCCTCCTATGCCCAGAGGTGCCCACGAATCGCTCTGTGGTAATTCTTCCCTTCCATCATGCCATTAATTGCGTTTTTTCTGAACAACTCGGATTCAACCCATACCTCATCCAGGCCAGCATCGCCATGTACTGACCGATGGCTTTAAGAAAGTTGAAGAGGATTTGAAGGTTACCAAGTAGAACTACTACACTATTGTATTTCTCTGGCTGAGCCCACACAACTTCTTTAGCCTTGTTATAAAGTGGCTGGCTACCAAAAATCACGGTAAATGCCTGCCCAGGATGCCCTGTGAAATTGACAAACCGATTTATTATTGTTGTGATGGTGTTGTAATTATCATCTGTAGCGTTTAGAATGGGGGTGGGGGCATCCCTATGGAAGTAATGGCGGATCGACTGCGCTTATTATCCCGTTAAACATGGCTCATGGTGGGATTTCTTGTTCGCCGCTGGTGTCTGATCTTGCTAAGACCCATGTGATGTTGGATAATTTAGCGTCCTCTCTGCTTATGCTGTGGCCAAACCAATCGCTCGCTTCAAAAGTTGGTGTATCCTTAAATACTGAAATTACCCTTGTTCCAATGGACATTTTCGCCGAATCAATGGTATGCAGCTGCTCCGCAACATCTTTCTTTAAAGTTTTGTCTTTGAGTAACTGCAGGTCTTGCAGGAGGCGGGCCTCGTTGCCACGCATTCCATTACGCACAGAGGAACGTTCCCTATCCTCCGATAGGTCCTCTATCACATCAATGTTGTTGACAAGATCCACGGATCAATCTGCCTCTTTCATAAGGCATCAAATGCAAAGAATGCAAATGATACCATTCGATTCAAATTTTGCTAGAATTTCATTTGCAATCGTAGTATCCAGTCTTCTTATTTATCTATTCAAACTGTGTTCCCTGCATTATGAAACAACTCCACAAGTTTCTCAGATCTAGTTGCTTGATGCAGGGTCAGGCCTAATCCTACATGTTTTGATGTTTTCTACCCGTTGATACTAAGAACACGATATCTTGAGCTATGCTGCAAAAGTTCTGCTTCATTTTCGTATTTTCCTCTTTATTTTCATCAGTGTCAAGAGCAGATATTCCGCCAAAATGGACATTCAGAAAAAGATATAGACTGTTCGGTATCACCGCTTCTACATTTTCCTGTGTAAGTAAGCAAGCAAATTGATGTCCTGGCGTGTAGCAGCAGCGATTCTTTTCTTGCAGACATCTGCTCGCGTTCCTAATGATTCACAAGGCCTATCTTCTTGACATATAAGGCATAGCAAATAATTAGTTGGTAAGGGACTCTCGCGTTTGCCTGTTAAAACAGCTACTGGGTTCACATTAAGCACATGTGTAATAAATATATATATTCGTGAAAATTCAGTTATAATGCTCTTATTGTTAATAATCGGTGTTCAGTTTACTTCAACTAACATTTTCTCAAATTGCCCTGGCTGTTAACTATTATAAAAATAAGCAATATGTTTCTGCCAATGGTGGCCAATTAATGGCATAGAATTGTATTTGTTTTGTTATTTTCAGTTTTGCATCATTGTTTTAGTCTCCCATACAGCTTACATGGATATTCTTGCACCCTGATTGTGTGACATTGAAAGTGCAACCCTTACAGATGATATCAGACAAAATATAAATTTGACATTTACATAATATTTGGACCTAGTTTTTTACATTCTGGGTCAAAATCCAGCGTGGTATCCACACATGTCTGAACGCTTGATATATAGTGGTACGTTCTAGTATAGATACCAGCTTGTAACAAAGAATGCCATCAAAAGGTTTTCTAGACGCTTTTAGCAGGCTTGATCGGCTGATAATATAACTTCATCTTTCCTTTGAACATGATCAAACCAATTAATTCTGGCATGGATACACGCATACAAAAAGCTGGCGCGGCTCCGCACGAGCTTATATTTGATTAATAAATACCGTATTTTTCTAGGCAGGACTGTAGAGTAGAACTGGGACAATGGTGTGGGGTGAGGTGTGTGTGTGTGTCGGTATGGGGGAGGGGATTCGTGTGCGAAGGGCCAGCCATGATGTTGCTAGGAGATATTGCTAGAAGATGTTGCGGGAAGATGTTTCTAGGAGATGTTGCTTGGAGAGTTGCTAGGGGATGTTGTTATATGTTGTTAGGCGATTTTTCCAGATGTTGCTAGATATTGCTAGATGGTGTTGCTAGGGATGTTGAGGGAAGATTTTGAGAGAAGATGTTGCTAGGAGATATTGCTAGGTGATGTTTTCTAGAAGTTGCTAGATGTTGCAAGGTGTTGAAAGGAGATATTGCCATAACATGTTATTAGGCGATATTGTTAGATGGTTTCAGGTGATGTTGCTAGGTGATGTTGCTAAAAGATGCTGCTTTTGAGATGTTGTTTGGGGATGTTGCTTAGGAGATGTTACTAGGAAATGTTGCTGGAAGCTGTTGCTAGGAGATGTTGTTAGATGTTGCTAGGAGATGTTGGTAGGTGCTGTTACATATAATATTTTTCTTTGGAGATATTGCTAGGTGTTACTAGGAAATGTTGCTAGGAGATGTTGAAGGAAGATGTTGCTTCCTGTCAAATTGGTTTCAAAATATTAAATCGATTACCTGTTTGCTTTATGTAGAAATTGAGGTTTTGCGACTTGAATCTTCAAAGATTTACCATGCGCCATTTGCTATTTGTGTATTCAAACTCTTGCTGATCACGGTGATATTAATTTAGCTGAAAGGTGTTGGCGCACAAGGCTATATGAGATTCAGTGATAATTTCTCTCTTCATAATCTGACATTTGTCAACACCGCTATCCGATTTTATTCAAATTTAGAATAAATAATTTAGAATAAACTGGTTAAATTTAAGTAGGCCAATAATTTGTCATACATTATCTATGCAGCCGAATACGTGCGTAGTCCTCTAAGCAAACATTTTGCTTTAGTAAGAATAAGTAGCGCCTAGGTTATAGACTGGCATTTTAACACCACTAAAGCTCGTGCAGTAAGCCTATCCATAAAAATATAAATGCAATTTTACATCTGGGCTCTTTCAATGAATGGATCCAGTTTTAACTGCGCCCCGCGCATATGTAGTTTACTATAACATCATATGAATAATCGATAAACTGGACTCATCTATTAGAGGCTGAGTCATATGTACTGTCCTCGTCGCCATCATCAAATCTTACGATGATATGTCAATGGCATGCTTGACACCATACCGCCCCATATTCGGACAGTCACCATAGCTCAGAATTGGAGCATTCCTTTATGGAAATCAGTGAAAAGAAGATTATTTGAAAGGTCTTTATACAAGCATACATCATACCGATACCGCGTGGTCTATTTATGAAAGCACAGAATGCTAAAGGTATTCACACCAAACTTCTTGAAAATAAACTTATTAAAGTACTTTTAGAGTCTTAGATTGAATACCTAAATGTAATAATGGTTTCATTCAGCTTAAATGAATACAATGTTGTTAGTTGCGAAGTTGAATTAAGGACTCGTGTCTTTAATTAAATTTCACAACATAAAATCTTTATTAATTTATACCGTAATGAAATCATCATATGTTAAGATTTATTTCGTTTCCTTACATCAGTAGAAAGGTAACGGGATGGACGGCTGTTCTGATTGGCCGAAAGAGTGATTACGTCATTAATATTTGAATTAGGCAACGTCCACTTATCCACTCCACCGGCCCGCCCTAAAATACTTGAATCTGATTGGTCGAGAGCTATGTCTATTGTTCTCTATCAACCAAACAGATTTGCATATTTTTTGGCTTGGGTGGGTGTATGGGGTTTCAAGTGGGCTGTATGTGTGGGTATGGGTGGACAGTCTGGTGACCATGAATGGGCGTGTTTGTGTGTGTGTGTGTGTGTGCGTGCGTGCGTGCATGCGTGCGCCCGCGTGCGTGCGAGCATGCGTGCGTTCATGCGAGCGAGGCATGCATGCGTGCGTGCATGCGTGCGTGTGTGTGTGCGTGTGCACGCGTGTGTGTGTGTATGCAAGGTTGAATGTGAGTATGGTTGTAAAGTTGCCTACTTAGATTTTGATCAATGGTTAGAGCAATCAGATTGAAGTTAGAAAATTATGATGTTTCACTAGGAGTGGGTCAAAGTTTCATATCATCATTCTGAATTGAATTGAATTCATAATTCTTCAGTTTCTAACATTATTTTAGCATGATTTGAGTGTATGCATTGTAATCGCTCAGTTTGTACTAAATATCTGACTTGACCATTTAAGAAATATTGTGATGAATATTTTTAAACTAATTTGACTGCCTGAGGGGTGGGCAGGTATCACACATGTCAGTACTCCTTCGACTCAAATTTTAACACAAACTCATCTCATTCAGCCTGCAACACTGTAGTTATACTATTATATCATTATTATCAGAATGTTATTATGCTTATTTTCACAGAGCAATCCTATGATGATAGCCAGTGGTGGGTGATTACGAAAGTGCTGCTGCGAGGCTGAGGAGCAGGAGGGTGGTGTGAACACCCAGGTGAGAGAGCTGTCCTGGATGCAGGCGACTACACATTCTGACCATTACTTCCACGATTTCGTCAGCTATCAGTTTCAGGGATTCGAAAACGTGAGTGAGTGATTAAAAAAAAAGAAATCTATGTACAATATCACACTACGGTAATGTGTAGGTTACTTTTGGCTTATAATTTTCACTTCATCCAGTTCATTTCGTTAATAACCTCCGACATCTGTAATAAGATTTTCTATGCTCGGGGTTAATCTTAATAGAGAGAGATTATTAATGTTAACATCAAGTATAAAAGGATTATTACCAATTTCGACTTTTATTAGTGAAATACATCCGCGCGAGTTATCTCCCTTTGATAACTATCTCAGTTTCAAAATGCGAGTGCGTCACATGTTATTTCCCTTGATAACCCTCTCAAAGTCAAAACGCTAATACGTCACGAGTCCTCTGGAGGGACCTTGACATTAACAGATTCATGCAACTGGAAGATGGCTATTTTGAAATCTACAATGGCAATGTCAGGGGAGGTTATCGTCTGGAAATTTTCAAAATAACTAACTCTCACCGCTGTGAATAGAGTGGCGGATTTACCGTAAGATCGAGTTTGTCGATAGCCTGGAGCATTAGATTATTATCATCATTATTATTGGTTTACAGATAATCAAATGTCTGAGCCGGTACCTGTGGATTCCCAATTCTCCAATAGTCAATATAATATGGAACCTCTGCATGTAACACCATCTCAAGATTTAGGCACATCTCTCGAGCTGGTGTCATCAGAGTTTGGAGGTAATGGTTACGTTATTAGCACCATTAGCGTAGAGTTTTACAAGGTAGATTTCCCAAATGGATAACGCTCATTTAGATAATAACAATATTAATTTTCTAACTAATAATTTACCCAAAAGCCTCTCTAATGAAGAGCGTGAATGTGTCATGTGAGATCTTGATCTAATATTTAAGAATACATCAAACTCGGATGTAATGCATTCATGCCCATCACAGTCAATGCACGTACCCTTAACGTTTCCATCAAACCTGCCATCAATGTCATTGTTATCATCATCATCATCATCATCATCATCATCATCATCATCATCATCATCATCATCAGTTTTGCAACACTCTACATTACCCCGAGTTTATAAATCACCCAAATCATTACACTGTTACAAGCATAATTACGCCAATTGTAAGATTAAATGTTATCATGTAGGGAGCAGAGATATTGGGGCTGTTGCTAATGATGATGAGGTTAATGTGGGCGATGCTAATGAGGAACCTGTACAACAATCAGATAGCTATGGTGATATGACTAAAACAAGAAGGACTACTTGCAGACAACAAGCTGAGAGTACGAGTCAAGACAGTGAAGTCTGTAGAGTTTGAGACATCAATTGGCTCCCCACAGGAAGATGGTCTATCTCTGGTGCTTTTCACCTGCTACCTTTCTGCTGCATTGAAATCTGTGCGGGAAAGTTCCAGAAGACCACCCCCACCCCCATGTCAATAATGGGCATGCCGCTAGAGATGGAATATGCTGATGAGGTGGACTTCATAGACGAGGAAAAAAAACCCTTGATGAACTTCTCCCAATAGCTGCAGGCAAACTAAAAATTGAGAATCTCTTTATCAATGAACCCAAAACAGAGTTCACCCACATATACCTATCGACAAAGCATGAAACTATAGAAAATGACGACCCACTTCATGGCGGCGAACCATGAAGGAAAAGTAAAATCCTGGGCTCACTGCTTTGGAGTACTGCTGACATTGCTGCATGCTGCATCATGGGGAACATAGCTTTCCAGTCCTTCTGGAAGCTATTGATTCGTAGATCAAAGATGTCCTTGATTAAAAGGCTGTGTTTATACAATGCACCCTGCCTATCCTAATGCTGTATAACTGTAGTAGCTCCAAAGGCAGCTCTAGACAAATTCGATGCCTGCCACCGCAAACACCTACGCACCATCACTGGACACCAATTGCCAGACAGTATAATTTCCAACGATACACTATACAAGATGTGTAATACGTCGCCGCTGTCTGTAAAAGTAACCCAGCAAAGATGGTCCATATTTGGCCATGTGCTAAGGATACCAGAAGAGATGCCAGCACAGAGAGCCTTGGCATTCACCCTACTCCGAGCCAGTAAATACAAAGCCAGGAGAGGACATCATTGCATATATCTGCTAAGCATGCTACGAGGTGACCTCAAGAAAACAGTACTCGGTACACTCAAGTCAAGAATGGACCTGAGGAAGCTAAAGATTTCAGCTGAGGACAAGACACAGTGGGTAAACGCGAGGAAGGGCTGATTGCAGCTGTAGGATGTTTCTACTACTACAGCCGCAGAATACAGTAATCATACATACATACTGAGTTACACTGCCTGTTAATGCTGACATACCTGCACCGGACATGATTGACATAATGTTCTTCTTAAGGGAGTTGCACACCATCCAATCTCGAAAATTTAAAAGTACCAAACATCAGTACAGCTTTAATGAAGACGATTTGCTCTGAATACCTGGTAGAAGTTTCTGACCATGTTCACGCCATATTCAAAAGGATATTAGTCCAGTTTTCCACTAACATGAATGCTTGCCCACAAGATTTCTGGTGGTTGAGCTCTAATACTCTAATGCACATAGATTTTAGACAAGTCCCGAGCTGAAAACACTGAGAATTACCGATGCGATATCTGAGGTAAGTCAGTTCTAGAGAGAAAAAAGCATTTGTCAGAATTTAAAATGGACATTCTTCAATTCAATCTGAAAAGACTCGTGGCTCGAGTGGGGCACTAATTTCACCAAATCGTATCTAGATGATCTGAAATGTGGGGGTTTAGTGAACCGAGGCCATGCCACACCTTATAATGATGATAACTTATGAATGGCTCACTCTATTGTCATTGGATGGACTTATTTTGACCCTATCATACCAATTTGTGAATGCCAAAAACTTAATTGAATATCTAAGTGGTTGTCCTGATAATCATCATCAGCATATGAAACCTCTTGAACTTCTCGCTAGGGCATGTGCACATACTGATAAACCATATGGCAATGCTGTTTTTCAGGCCATCTTGAAAACTCAGATTTTGATGCGCTCATGGTTTATATTAAATCTAATTATATAAAATGCATATATCGTGAAGCAGATGACTACAGAGAGATCTACCCCTTTATCTAGATGAAGAGCATTATGCCTGCATTCACAGGGTGAAGGTTCTGCTGGCTCGTTGTTATTACTCTCAACAGTGTGACGTACATTATGACCATCACAACCGTCACTCTTGCATGCAACGTTGCCATTTGTGCAAGGCAGCCCTGAAAGCAAAATGCTAATTGCTTCTGTGAGAATTGCTATAGATGGCCTAAGACCGAAATATATTATAACAATCATATGAACTCTAGAACTCTAAGATATGTGATGAGCTTAAAACTGGCTCTATGTGTTACAAGTTGCTTAGGGGTACTGATTCTCATGTAAAACACATCTGCACAGTCGGAAAATGTCTGAGCTGTAAGTCTGAAGTTGATTTAAATGATCACATATGCTATACGTAACCACATTGGCAAGAACATACGAGCTTATCCGAGAAGCGTAGGTCTCATATAGATAGGAAGCATGATGGCTCTCCAATACCTCAACCATTCATATTTTATGATTTTGAAATTAATCAGGTAACAAAGTGTCACATGGTCATCTACATCATAGCGCAGCTAGCAGGCTCTGATTGTGTAGATAAACTGATATTGGACCATTGTGTTGCTTGTGATACTAGTTACAGAGAGAGAGAGAGAGAGAGAGAGAGAGAGAGAGAGAGAGAGAGACACAGAGAGAGAGAGAGAGAGAGAGAGAGAGAGAGAGAGAGAAGAGAGAGTTTGTCTTCGAGAGCAAAACAGCTCCGACTGATTTTATGAAATGATCTTAGACGTAATATTGGTGGTACACACATTGGCCGTAAAAAATATTTTTGTCTTTTGCGATTATGTAGTGATCGCTCATAACAATCATGGGTTTGACTTACATCTAGTGATGAAATGGTTATTTAGAAACACACCCGAATTAAGTCTGACAGTGTAATTATAAAGGGTAAGAATGTTGTGTTCCTAGACGTTGTGGGTATTCAATTTAAGGACAGCCTAGCTTTATGCCATTTCAACTACATCAGCTACCAGCCATGTTCAGTCCAGCTAGCATAAAAAGGTTTTCCTATTTACTAGACAGTAACACTTACTTAGATTATGTAGATATTATGGGTGTGCATTTGGAGCAATACCAGTACATGTGTACATGTTATTTTTAACGAACGTGTACACGTGTACACGTATTTGTCATTCTGCTGTAAAAATCTAGTATTAATATGGTATCTATTTAGCCTATTATTAAGTGTAGAGGGCTGTAACATGGTGGGGTTGGAAAATAAAATAATAATTTATTAACTCTCCTCACCCACACCCACCTTGTGTCAACAGTGCCTCTAAGCTCTCAAAGGCCTACTAATTTTGATTAACCGAATACCAAATATTAAATTTTTGTGCTATATTAATGTCTATTTGCAGATCAAAAGAAGACTATTTTATAAAATTATCACTGGGATTTACAAAAATAGCATTTTGATGTCATTCAAATGGATATTTCTCCATACCACTAGATGATGTTTAGGTCGGCCTTAACATTAAAGCGAAAATGAAAATCATGACCTTTGCTAGATCAGGGTCCATTTGCGAAAACTATTGTAAGGGAGCATTAATTCCCCACCCACCATTAACATATCCAATAATGTATGCTACCATTAGCATATCCAGTGATGTCTGGTGTCTCTCCTTAGATGTCTTTTACCAAGCCACCTGGTCCGTTATTGAGGGGTTGTGACAATAATTTACAAAAACAAACACATTTGGATGTTATAGATATATTCTACATAAGTCTATTTACAATGCATATTTTATAAGGTTCCGGTAGAAGATCCACTGGACAACTATCCAGAAAAACTGTCCGAAGAAATATTAGTGGTACCGAAAAAACTACACTGACAACAGCCGTAACGAAACCCCCATTGTTAAAGTGAAAGACTGTGCTGCAACTGCTCACCCATCTGGACACAATTATAGCACATCTATGTTACACACCATTTCCTCCACATGTCTGGAGACTGCACTTAATCAGACTTCCCACATGTTTCACAAAATTCACTAATAAGTTGCTGGTAAGAAGGTCGAATAAATGTTCTTACATGACTTATTTTAACATATTACACTGTTTACACCAATTTTGTGCACAAGCTCTGTATTCTCATGAATCCGGCATCTCTAATTCTGTTGCTTGTATTCACTGTCTACCAAATGGCCACTGCCTCCCTGCTTCAGCGTGAATGTCTCTTGTTCTTCTATCAGAGTGAGCTTATCACATCATTCTCTGGCATGAACAACACCCATCCATCCACCTTACATATCATGTATATATCAGACATTTTATACAGGGTGGGAGAAACATGGATTATTTGGTCCAAATAACTATTTATTTAGTGGAATACAATTAATAGTAGCTTATAATTAGTTGACTTCAATTCACTCTATTACACTATATTTAAATATTACCACTGAAATGACTGGTTCGGTTACTGAGCCATTCATGACAGTGGCAAATTTGCAAAACTAATCTTTTTGCCTGCAAATGGGAGTTCATAGAGACCATTGCAGAAGCTGTTTTGGTCAGTCTGACCACTATAGGGTTAACTTGACACAAGAGTGCTAAAGCTTTTGACAAATATTCGTATTTGACGCCTGTGCTGGACAGATCAACGGCGAGCAATAATGATTCACCCTTTGATGGTCAAGATTGGCTAAGAAAAATCAAAGTCTGACATTACTGAATGTCGATTTGCGGGCAAAGTTGAAACACCATTTTGAAAACTTACCACTAGTATGACTGGCTCTCTCGGTGAGTCAGTCATTGCAGCGATAAATTTACAAAAAAATCGTCCTCTTCCAACGTGCAAATAGACTTTCAATAATAACGTATTCCTCAAGACCATCATGGAGACCATTTTGGCCGGCTTGGCCATTAATGAGTTGACCAAACAGTGGTGGCGATCAGTCCACTGTGAGCTGAGATAAGTGCCACATATCAGGGCAGTATAATATGTGTTGATAAGATCACGCTTGAACAGTAATTCACATATGTTGTTGGTTATTCAAAGGAATACCCACGAGCTGACGTCGCTGCTACGCACAGATAATTAGTTAACTCCGATGAGTCTCAAAGTTGTTCAAGAAAATTGGAATTTTCTCATAAAAATCCCCATGAGCAGACCAAGAGATTATTGTTTTTGAAAATTTACCCTAGCAATGACTGACTCGGTTATCGAGCCAGTCATTCCAGTGGTAAAATTTGAAAGACAAAACATGTCTTTTCTTGATCGACAAATTAACATTTCTCAAGACAACTGTAGGAGCCAGGTTTTTTTTGCAGGATTGAGCGTTAAAGGGTTAATTAAAAAAGTGGGCGGCATTGACAGATAGCGCGTGGCAGTAAATTCTGAGAACTAATTTGTCAAAAAATATATACATTTTCTTTAAGGGCTATCTTACTTATTTCACATAAATACATATATTTTATAAAAAACATCAACGCGAGAAATAGCTCAGAGATTGCAGATCTTCGCCATCCAGTTTTGCCACGTTGTAAGATTTTCCGAATTTGTTTCGGATTTTCCGAGGTTCTTCTGATCATGCCCAATGTTGTGTTGTGTCTGTCCGTCCGTCCGTCCATCCACGCTTCTGACCACCTGTCTGTCTGTCCGCGTCCGAGCGCATGTGCGCGTGCTCGCGCGCGTGTGTGTATGTGTGAGTGCGTGCATGCATGCGTGCATGCGGGTGGGCAGTTGTGTGCGTGCGTGCGTACTTGCGTGCGTGCGTGCGTGCGTGTGTTGCGATGCGGTGCCGTGCGGTGCGGGAGGGCAGGCAGGCAGGCCAGCCAGCGGGTGTGTGCGGTTAAGGGGTGGGGTATGAGGGGTGCAGGCGTGTGGGCGTGGACCCGACGAGCGGAAGGACAGGCAGGCGAATGGTCAAGCGGATGGGTGGGTGTGCACTCGGTCAGGTGGGCAGGTGGGCCAGCATGCCTGATGGCGGGCTGGCAGGTAGGCATGTGTGTCTGTTATCCGTGTGTCCGGAGATGTATCTAAAAAGATACTGATATGATTTGGCTCATATTTTAATACAGCAAAGGAACTTGCGGCGCAATCAGACGCCCAGACGTTTGCCATGATCCGGATAAGAGAATCCGGATCCGGATCGGATCAACTTAAGGCTCTGTGGATATCTCGAAAACTACAGGCTCGATTTGACATAAATCTTAACACATGAAAGGATGTGACCCTACACTATGTAACAACTTTAGGCGTGATCTAGCGAAATACCCCGCGAATCCAGAAAATCCGTAAAACCCCGGAAAATCCGAAAAAATCCAAAATCTTTTTACAATGTAGTAAAAACGGGAGGACGAGGGTGTGTAATCTTGGATTGTTCTTGTTGATCACTAGAACACGTGATCTATAATATCGCCTTTCTCGACAAGAACCTCTCTTCAGCTAACAAAAGAACAGGATGGATAAAAATTTTAGCGAGGAAATCCTTTCGTGGGAAATCCTGGCCATTCATTGTTTAATTGATAAAAGGCGCACTTTGATAGCTTTGCCCCTCGGTTAACACAAGATTAATAATACCGATGGTGAGAATATTAGTAATAATAATAACAATATATATATATATATATATATATATATATATATATATATATATATATATAGTGCCTCTCAGTAATGTCACATGGCCAAATATATAACGCATTTCTTCTGCGTGACTTAAATGGGTAAAACTAAATGCATTTTCTCCACCTTTTTTCTCTCCATTTTCTTTTTCTTTCTTTCCTTCTTTTCTAGTACTTCCTTTCTCCTCCTTCACAGACTGTCAGCTTTATTATGTATTGTTATGGATTTTGTGGGTGGTGGCATTGGAGGGGTCTAATAGTTAGTGTCTGTAAACACTTTAATGGCTAAATTTAATCATGGAAATCACATTATTTGCTGAATCTATCGAATGCCCATTTGCATGCCTGGGAAGAACTATTATTGCGGGCTTACCACTGAAATGACAGGCTCGGTTATCAAGCTAGTCACTCCGCTGGTAAAATCACAGGGGTAGTCTTCTCTTGACCTAGAGATAGACATCCCCCAAGACCACTACAGGGGCCAGTGTTGGCCGTCTTCGGTACGAACGGGTGATACATGTCCGCATCATGCTTGTTGCGGAAAAAAAATGACAATGTAACAAAGCTATATAATCTGTCGTATAAAGGTAAATGAATACGCTTAAACAAATATTAATTTAATTATATAGTAGTTTAATATTCTATTATTGTGGTGTTCCGCCAAAAGATGCTTATGTACTGTACACTCAAGGGCCATCGGCCTATTGTGGAAATAAATCTCACTCCCTAAATCTCTCTGCTCAGTTTCTTCAGTTAGGTAATGGCCGCTTCGTGAGTATACGTGACCGATGTATGATTTAATTCTGAGGACTATGCACTTCTCTGTATTGACCCTCATTATCCATGTCTCACATCATGCTGAAAGTAAGCTTAAAGCAAATCTCACCTTATCTTAAACTAACTATCCAGTGATAGAATTTGACACCAACTGATTGACCAACTGACACCAATTTGACACCATTCCTGACATTTTAGCTCTTTACCATGCTGCCAACGAAAGATATTCTGGCTTTAGTAGCTAAATGTTGAGACAGGTTTGCTTTTCAACCAATCAGAAACAGCCTAGCGTGTCTGCCTCGAGATATACACTCAGCGATAGAGGAATATTTTGAAACTAATATGACTGGATGTTGTTGCTGCCATAGGCAGCAACAACTTCCAGTCAAATTAGTATCAACACATTCAACGGCATGAGTATTGCAAAATAAAAAATGTAATGCATTGGTACTTACATGACATCACGCACTTGCTTGAGGAGAGAAAATGGTGGCGATCACTGTTCAACATTTACGCGTTATTACAAAGCAGATAATTGTGATACAGATACGGCAATATGACAGAATATGAATGATATGGAATCTACAAACCATACTCTATCGGTACAATACAACATTTGAGATGGGATTAGCATCCCTTTAAATCTTGTTGATGTATCTGGCTGTGGTTTGGGGAGTGGATGGTATGGCAGAGTTTTGTGTCATCAGCAAAACGCTGGGCTGAATCTGTACCGGCTTGATGACTGTTATGCAATGGAGTCCTAGCTTGCCTATATGATAAATATTCTATTCAGAATTTTGATAGTAATTCATTTGTTAATGGCCACATTTGCATAATAACTATGGCGTTAATCAAACAGCTCCTGACTTAGCTAAGATATTCCAACGTATACATTTAGTACATTTTGAAGGTTAAAGGTATATAACAACCAACCCGCTAATAAATGGACGAATCTTCCACGGTTCAATCATGGATGCCACTCATCAAGAAAAGAATACCATAAATACAGAAAAAGATTATCGAAATAATCAGACCATTACTGCAAACCTCAACGAGATGATAGATGAAACTAAAAAGTATATAGAGAATCTGGAACGAGGTCACTTTTCATATCACTATTATGGACCGAGTTGAGAATTTTCAATTCGCACGAACTTTCGCGAGTGCAAAATTGATAATTTTCAACGCGGTTCATAATAATGATATTAAAAGTGACCGAGTTTGAGATTTTATTTATCATATAAACTGTAATTTTGAAATATTTGCCAATAGTTGCTGATGTGACTTTTATCTGATTTCTCATTGTTGATTTTCGTGAAATCGATACCGCCGCTGTGACGCACCACTACTACAAACAGATAATGAATGCACTGCAAAATATAGTGACAAACACAACATCTGGCGATGTCAGTCGTTAAATAATATTTTAACTGGTCATTGAAAATTATAGCCACGGCCATCAATCGTTACTTCGCTGCCGACTGATAAACTGATAAAACGATGACATTTTGCGATGACGTTTCATGAATGACAAATTGTAGTAAACAAATCATAGTAAAACAATACTGCGTAGTAATCACTACGCGTCACGATCACATCAATCGATGTTTTAATTGGTCGATTTAAATGGGTTGCGCACCCAACAGCCAATGAAAATACTCCGTTGAATATGGCACGTGTGCTCATATAGAAAATATGGAACGGGCTAGAAGGCTTGTTTATATGATAAAAAACAATATTGAATAAACCAATAGCATCCCACAAGCGGAATCTTAAATTAGAAATAGAGCAACTGAGTAAAACCAAATCCCCGAGAATCCGGGGAAAATGATCAAGTTCTCAGATCCAGAAGCTGACCCATAAGCTGACCCATGTCGGGCAAATCTTGATGATATGTGTATTCTTTATAAGTCGATAACACGATTACCCATAATGCAGTACCAATAGATAATAGACTTAACGCAGCATTCGCCGAAACAGAAATTAGTAAGAGAACCAAATCCATCAAAACCAATTAAGCTGCGGGAGTGGATGCGATAATAGACCTTTCCATAATTAGCTATGCCCCGCCCACCACTAGCTAGGCTCCACCCACACCTCGTCGTGTTTGGATTGATCGATCCCCAAATGCATTAGCTATCAATTTCCTGAAAACTATACAGGGAAGCTGTTGAATATTTTTAAACTAATTTGACTGGGTGCAGCAACAGCGCCCAGTCAAATTAGTTTCAAAATATTCAACAGCAAATTTATTAAATAGTAAAAGCAAACAATTTGTACAACAACACCTAGACCGTCTTCAAATATGCGTTCGTGACGTACTTATCGACGTCATTCATGACTTCATTCATTATGATGTCATTGTACATATCACGCAGTTCATTGTGACGTCATCGGGTGGGTACCCTGGAGAGATGAATTAATGCACATATTAAATCTACAGAAACTACACTGTTGCCCATCTACCTAGCTCTTTTCAATAATGCACTAAACACCGACCATACTCCATATTCCAGAACTGTGGAGTGAAGGTTTAATAAAACCTAATTATAAGGCTAAAGGCCGTAATTGTGAACCAGACAATTTTCGTCCAATTGCCCTAATAAAGTCTCTATCTTTAAAAGCATCATAAGTAAGAGAATGGATTTTTATCTGGAGGAGAATGGCCGAATAGAAAATAAAATCAAGCTGGCCTTGGGCACACATACTCAACTACTGATCACTTATTTGCTATTCACGAATTAATAGAATCGTTTAAAACTAAAAGGAATAAAACTTTATTGTGTATTTATAGACTGGGAAAAGGCCTTTGATAAAGTGAGCTGGGGCTCTGTGGGGCAAATCGTTACTTGAGAATATAAATGGGAAAGTTTCAACAGTGATTCGAAATTTGTATCTACGAATAAAGTCAATATCAGTTCAGGATTACCTACTTGTAACTGGGGATTCAGGTAAGGAAGAAAATCTATCCCCAGTTTTGTTTCATATTTACCGTAACGACCTTATGGAGTACCTGGAAAATTGTGACTGTAATAGTTTGGTTCTAAATGGCAATATAGGTCTCTACCGTAAATTATTAGTGCTGTTGTATGCAAACGATGCTGATCTTTTAGCAGATAATTTCACAGAACTGCAGACAACACTCAATGCATATGTTAACTACAGCAATACATGTAAATAAAGATAGGACGAAAATAATAATATTTGGAAGTAACAAACGGGTTTGGGAATGGTGAAAGAATAGAAATGGTAGACAAATATAAGTAATTGGGTATACATTTCTTCCACAATGGAAGATATATTACAGCAATGAAACTTCTTGCAGAACAATTCCGTTTTAAAGCACTATTCTCATTATACACGCGCATTGAAAATACAGACCTAGATATATACTGTCAGATAACGCTTTTTGAAACTATGATTGTACCAGTTCTCTCTTATAGACGTGGAGTCTGGGGAATACAAAACGTACCTATATTAGAAAAAGTACAGGTAGACTAACATTGGCCATATAGAGTTGTCATCTGGTGCCTACCATTCACTTTGATGGGCTAACACGAGAACAGTCTTTTATCAGCGCGTTGTCAGTCGCGTCAATGCACAGTCATTTCATTTTTCAATTTCCCATAATTGCATTTCTCTCCTATTTTCGGCAAGGAGATTCTGTCAGTTGATATTGTAACATCATATCATGACATAGATCAACATTGGCCCGTTAGATTTGTCGGAAGGTGTCTATTATTAACTCTTTAAGCTAATACTACCAGAATATCCCTTCATAGGTGCTCTGCCATTTACAGAAATGCACATATGTCAGATTTTAAGCAACAATAAAAATTGATGACATTTTTACCTGTGCTGCGCTGCTGGCATAATTATTCATCTGATTTGCATAAAACATGCATGGAAAAGGAAGAGGGCGCAACAAACAATATTCGAGTTGAGTGGCGATTTATTAATACTTATTATTTATTAATAAATGAATGTTTTCCAAATTTCCATATCCCTTAAAATTTGCAGATTTTGACGACGATGATGCGTTTTTGTTTTATGCCTAGAAAACAAGGATCATTACAGTTTTTTCTGGAATAGTCCTTATCTTTTACTTACCAGCTAATAAGTAAAACAATCCTGATGGCGGTAGTTCTTGAGGGGGTGGGGGGTGCATGGGGATCATTCCTGCTCTGAGCCTAATGTTATGAAGGTGTAAAAACCCGCGCCGTCACACACGTCATTCACAAGTGAGCGAGCGAGCGGGTGGGCGGGCGGGCGGGCGGCAACAGCATCCAATCAAATGAATTTCAAAATATTCATCAGGTTACCTGTATAGTTACGTTTAAGTTGGGATTTTGGGTATTTAGGATTCAATGTATATAAATCGACCCCAGCACGCGCAAAGCATGGCGGAGCTTAACTAACGGTGGATCCCACCATTCCGGAATTCGTAGTTTATTGTTTATAACGTCATCCGTTCATTCCCAGTTGGTTGAGATAAATCGTGCACACTAAATCTAGCCACATTGAATCAAAATGATGACAGAAGTCACTTACTCGAGATGAATCGGATGAATGCCAATATATTAATATTATGCAAGATGCACGCCCGGGAGGGTCATCTTAAGCGGGGCGCACATCAGAGTAACTCAAAGGAACTCGACGCGATACGACGAGACTCAACTGTCGCTGTTGATTTCCAGAGGTGTGCGGGGGATATCGACGGCGACGGGACAGGTAAATGATCGATCGCCCCGAGTTCCTCGTTAATGAACCGGTTTAATAATTTCTTGATCGCTCGCAAGTCGCCGGCGCATGCAATTTCTATTAACCAATAACAAGAGCTATTCTCGTCATGTGATTTAGCAAGCGCAAACCCAGAAATGTCTGCTCAAAAGCACGTGTGGTCGACCGAAAATGAAGAGGCGATGCTGCTGGAATGGCAGCAACATCCATCCCTGTACGACGTTTCCAGCAGGGATTACAGCAATACTGTCACGAAGAATCGATCCCTGCGTGAAATTGCCAAAAATCTTGGCATAAACGGTAAATACATGTATGCCCTTATATTCACCCTCGTTATTCACATATATAAACATGCATTCATGTTAGTGTATATTAACCCTTTGATGAGTTCTAAAACTATTAACTGCCTGCCTGCCTGTCCGCGTGCCTGTGTGCGTGCGTGCGTGCGTCCGTGTGTTTGCGCGCGTTGCATTGCGTGCGTGGTGTTCGCTGTGTGTGTGTGTGCGTGCGTGCGTGCGTGCGTGCGTGCGTGCGTGCGTGCGTGCGTGCGCGCGTGCGCGCGTGCGTGTGCGTTGCGTGCTTGCGTGTGTGTCTGTGTGAGAATCGCGTGCCATGAATCTCCCTCCTCCACCATTTCATAAAAAAAACTTGACATCATTGGGGTGATTACAAATGTGGCCATGGATTTACATATAAAATTGGGAAGTTTGTTATCAAACAAGGAGCTGGGTCATTGGTTGGGAGAGGGTGGGCAAAAGTGATTTTGCCAAAGGTGCTACTGTCACATACATGTATATATTTGAAACATATCAATAGTGCACTAGATTAGGTCCGGCTAACGGCAATATTATGCATGTGTAAAACGTAATTAGTGAAGAGTCGTCGATTGAAAAGCAAATTCTCATACATCATTAGAGCTAGAAACATAAAACCTTTATAATAATTACATTTTTAATACATTTACAAAATTATTCTTTTTCAGTTTATGATCTTCAAATAAGGATGAAAAGTCTAAAGACACAGTACACGCGATATTGCAAACCCTCCCCAAGTGGCAGTGCTCCAAAGGACTTGACTGGCAGGCAGAAATGGATATTAAAGAATTTGGCATTTCTATCAACCCATATGAAGAAACGACCTTCGTTGACAAATTTTGTGAGTTTGAAAATTTCTAATTATCAATTTCATAATATATAGATTGCAATACCCTATAATAACTTATAGCCAAATAGTGTATGATTCACCAGCATCCCTTTGGCTTATGTGATCTTACACCATCGCATCCTGCCATGACACGGAACCGTCCTCTGACGAAAAATAGTTCTCCATTATTTCTCTGGCTGTCTTGGCGTTTGACGACGGTCTCCCCGCTCTAGTAGGTTCCAAACACGCCATCTGTGTTCGTTCATCTCTCAATATATCGGATTGTGCAAGGCCGCCGCGACCATCACCACCCTCATCAGGGAATACAATAGGGATGTCCGTAGATGTGGATTCTCTTAAGAAATTATGTAATGCACATGAAGCTATGGTTATGAGCTCTACAGCCTCTGCTTCAAGATGAATCGTCGTGAGGAATACCCGGAAACGTTGGGCCATGATTCCAAAAACATTCTCATCTATGCGCCTACCCCTTGATATACGATAGTTGTAGATCCGTTGCTCGTGACTCAAGTTTCTCATCGGGTATGGCTTTAGTAAGTATGTTCTTAAGGGAAATGCATCGTAACCTACAATGAAGAATGGCATTTGAACGTCAGAATTACGAATGTTAGAAGTCTATGGAATTCCGAGAAGATCTTGTTCGAGGTGCTGATGTAGAACATCATAACACGTTATTGGTGCTACTGTTCCGATTTGATTTTCAAAGTTTGATCCAATCTGAAATACCCGGATCAGTATCGGATCAATTTACAGATCAATGGACATTTAAAAAATGCAATTCTAACACAAACTTATGTGTTATTATACAATATGATAGCAAAAATTTGGGCTCAATTCGGCGTAAATAGAAAATCCGGAAAAATTATTAAAAGCCATAAAATCAGTTTTGAAAAAAAAATGTGACAAAATGCCTGTCTGAAGTCTCTAAGTGCTCTTGTTTTTGTAGTATTTGTAAATAATTATTAAACGGTAATAAACCAAATATGATTTAAATCTGTTAATGTAACAAGATTATTTTTGACACATTAGAGAATATATCCTAGCAGGTACCAGACTACACACACACACATAACTTGACATACATGTAATTGTTTAGATTCTGAGCTTTTTGCTTATTGTTACAGAAAATCAAACTTTAGGCCAAACTAATCATATGATCCATTTCTTATTAAAGAACTACAATGTTACACATATTTTATTTTTATTCAGTGTACAACTGTACATACCTGATGATTTAAGTGTAAACATTTATATTTGAAGTATATATGAAGTATATATAACTTTATTTAAAATAGCATGGCACGTTATGGTCCATCCAAAAACGCCTATCATGAAATTGTGAGTTCTAACAAAAAGAATATCCTAAATTGATGGCTGGCTTAACGTGTTTAAATCCCTGATATAAAATAAATGTTATCAATTTTGTTGAATAAAATAATGTGTTTTTTCTTGGTTGTATGAAATTCCATTTTTCATTTATACGTGCAAGTAGTCATCTTTCAGAACATCGTACCATGCTTGACACGTCTCAGAGATTATGTAACTGATAGATCTGTCCCCTACTCTAAATTGGTAGTGCAGACGCTTGTACGATTCTCCTAAAATAAGGAAAAAGAAATATTCTTTGTCAGTGATGTGATGGGTTTGTTGACATAAGCATAATAGCATGGTTTGAAGGGGAATCCTTGCTCTACAATTTGGAGGTCCCAAACAGGAATTTGAGGATCCCGATAAGCAAAATATCCCTGAACTGTCCTTTGCTTGATCCATTCACGCATCCACCGTTGACGTGGACGGCTTGATGGTGGATCTTCTACCGTATCGAGTAGGATACACATGGATGACATCATTTTCCGACGTAATGCCCTACTAGCTGCCATTTCGACAAAATGCACATGTGATAATTGTGGTCAAGCGCGAGTGATTTATACGCCCTGCTAGGTCCAATCCGTAATCGATACGTGTCGTTATCAAGTTTCGGAGGTGTGCGCGGTATAGGAACTCGACAGCGAGACGATGAGACTGGGAAGCGATTTCTAGCTGTCGTCACCCCCTCGCGTCTCGTCGTATCGCTGTCGAGTTCCTTTGAGTTACTCAGATGTGCGCCCCGCTTTAGCCATCAGATGTTCTAACTACCTACACGGAATGGTATCTTTTGATTTATTGCGTTTCCACTTATCACCATCAGCTAAGTGAAACTGTATGGGTAATTCAGTATTATCTGCGTCTCCGCAAACACATACATATACACACCGCTGTGTATTACTGCTACACAGTGTTTGCTAGATTGCTCACCAGAGATTCTGTCGGGGGTTGAACACATGACTAGACATCAAAGCTGAGTCTGTCTTCGACTATTGCCGAGTTATGACAATGGAACTTTCCAGTTTATCCATCAATCGTATAACGTCATAATCAACTACGTGGCTTGTAGGATGACGTCATAATCAAATACTTCATGAATGACGTACATAAGTTCGTCATGAACGCTTAATTGATGACGGACTAAGCGTTGTTGTACGAATTGTATGTCTTTACTAAGCATGCTGTTGAGTATTTTGAAACTAATTTGAGCGGGCGCTGTTGCTGCCATGGGCAGAAACAGTGCACGGTTAAATTAGTTTCAAAATACTCAACAGCTTAGCAGTATATATTTTCCCTGGAAAATGAGAGTCAGGCAATTCAGGGATCGATTGATCCAACACGGCGAACTGTAGGTGGAGCGCGGCTAGATATGGGCGGGGCATAGCTAAAACGGGAGTCCTCCATTTTACAACCTGATGAAGAGCATTTATGTGCCGAGGTAAAATAAGAAAGTCGTCTTACCAATCCTGTAACAATGGTGGAATTCAGCTTTAGTTTTGCCCCGCCCATCTCTAGCTAAGCTCCACCCACACTTCGCTCGTGTTGGGATTGATCGATCCCTGAACTCCCCGACTACCAATTTCCAGAAAATTATACAGGTAAGCTGTTGAATATTTTGAAACTGATTTGACTGGGTGCTGTTGCTGTCTATTAAATATTAAAGCCATACAATTCGTACAACAACGCTTAGTCCTTGATCAATTATGCGCTCGTGACAAACGTATCTACGTCAGTCATGACGTAATTGTTTATGACGTCATTCTACACGTCACGTTGTTGATTATGACACCACATGATTGATGGACAAACTGGAATCCTGGTTAAGCACAGTTATGTGCTAAAGCTTGTTGAAAAATAAGAACGGTAGTGACGTCATATGACGTCATAATCAGCTAAGCGGCGTTTAGGATGATTTCATAATCATTACGTCATAAATGATTATATATATGGCACGTTTTTAACTCTTAATAGTCTACTATTTAATAAACATGCTGTTGAATATTTTGAAACTAATTTGACTGGGCGCAACCCAGTCAAATTAGTTTCAAAATATTCAACAGCTTACCTGTATAGTTTTCTGGAAATTGATAGTCAGGGCGGTCAGAGATCGTTCTATCCCAACACGAGCGATGTGTGGGTGGAGCTTAGCTAGAGATGGGCGGGGTGTAGCTAAACCCGGAAATACCCATTGTAAGATTTCCTTACGGCGACAATATTGGATAGATGGCTGATATGAGCCTGGTACTGTGTTCGATATATGCATTGGCGTCAAAACCATGGGGCTAGACCTCTAGCGTCTATACCATGGGTCTAGACATCAGACCCGCGTCTCTAGCTTTAACGGTTGCTGAGTTATGGCGAGTTTACGATCTACCTAATTATGCGCGGTGACCATATTTTCAGCGGCATTTCTGTCGGCTGTACGGTTGATACGCGCATGGAACTATTTTCGATAGATCCACTGGGGGGTGAAAATATGGACTTAGACACCAAAACTAAGTCTCTATACGACTTACTAATGAAGATATTCTTGATTTAGTTATTTGACCCAATAA